>WEKX01010241.1:6026-30252 GCA_013390025.1 Pitta sordida | reverse complement strand
GGAGGCTTGGATGGATGGAGTGTGGTGCCCATGGCTCCATGGTTGTGGGTTCGATCCCTGGGAGGACATTCACTTGGGAGCTGGACTAGATGATCCTTGAGGGTCCTTACCAACTCAGAATAACCTGTGAAACCTGTGAGACAGAGGTTTGGAGAGTCTGCTAGTAGGATGCAAGCTATGCAAGCTAAGAAGCTCCTCTTTTGACTGATTAATTGAACTGTGTCTCACGAGGCACAGCTTGTTTCAGTTCCAAAACCCAAGGACAAAAGACTAGAGTCTAACACCTTGTCGTGGTTTGACCCTGGCTGGATGCCAGAGACCCACCCCAACTTCTCCTGAAGGAGAAAACTAAAAAAAAAACCAACTGGAAAATAAAACTGNGCCGAGCTCTCAGCTAGCTCCAGGCTTCTGTTTCGGGGCTTCAAAACCATCAGCAGTTTGTCCAGCGTTACCTCTCCATCTTCAGTCTTAATGCTTAGACGGATTCTGCGGTCCTGGTTCTCTCTCTTTGGTCCATAGGTTTTCACCATGGTCAGTCCAATTCACAAGCAGCAGCGGGATGCCTGGAAGAACATCTCTACCCCTTCTCTCGTGGGCCTGGGGGCCTTCAAATCTCTCAGCCTCCCGACACAGGTTCTGAGCTGGCACGCTACATCTTACTACTGAACTTTTTTTTCTTCTCTCCCAAGTATGTTATTTGCAGAGACGCCTGCCTTTATCTCTAACCTTGAAGGCCATGGCAGCACGGAGAGCTCAGGCCAGAACTGAGCTGTTAACCCCCTCACTACCAGAGCAGCAGAAAAAACCCCTAAACCATAACACACCTGCATAATCTGTGGGCTACTACTGGAAAGACTTGGGGTATGCATGAGAATCATTCACTGAGAAAAACAGGCTCATGCTTGAGTGCATGTTTCTCATGGCCATCTTTGTTCAGGAGTGCTAAACAGGCTTAAGTGCTTTAATACATTAATATTAAGGCTTACAGTGCATCAAGGGTAGGACTCTTGAATTCTTCAGCCACTCAAGTGCTTTGATGAGCAGTCAGTGGGGCTGCTCAAGAATATAGAAAAGTTTCACCATTTGACAGATGACTGCAGGAAAAACAACCAGAAATGAATGGGCATATTAATGACAAAAGAATCCAAAGTACCTACACAGGTGTTTTTATAACTGGTGAGGTAGAATACTAGCGTATTTTAGCAATGACAGTATAAAATTTTTGATTAATAGTAGGCTTTCTCAGTCGTGCCTCCAGGTATACTGGCTACAAGGAGTGTGTAGTTTCATTAAGCTGTCAGGCCAGGGGTATTTCTATACCTGGGGGTTTTTTTCCTCTGTATTCAGAACAGTTTTGACTCATTTCTGTTTAGCTTTTACTGTTGGAGCATGCATGCTGCAGTGTTCAAATTTTTGTTAGTAATTTCAACTATCATCTGGTAAAGTTGCATATGAGAGAGAAATTACCATAGTTGTCCTTGACAAAACAAACCAAGAAAAGTCCTGAGAGTTTTGTCAACAGGCATTATTGAATAATGATTACAGAAGTCTCAAGAGGGTGAAAATGTGCAATTTTTCTGGCTTTAGAATGTGACACAAAAATATTTTGTTCTTCTCCACTCCTTTCATTTTTCTTGCATAGCATCTGGAGTGTTTTCTTCTCTACTGTGGGGGTCATCTGGGCAAGTGACATCAAACAGAGACATCAAACAGTATGTGGATAACATTCAAATAGTACTGAACAAATAACATCAAATCCTTACCATGCAAAATAGTGTTCGAGGCTGTTAAATTCATCCCTTATTCTCACTCAATATGTCTCTTTGGCTGCATGAAGAAGTGCTGTTATGAGCCTGTCAACTGTCAATTCTATCTTGTATTATTGTTTCTTTGATCAACCTGGTATGTCTTCTAGATTGGCAAGGTTTTAAAGAAACTCTAATTTATTAAGGACAAGAGGGTAAGGCTGGTACAGCGGCAGCTGGTAGAAATTATGTTTTCTTACTTCCTTTGACAGTAAGTTTTTATCCTCCTGTTTGTTCAGCCACCTCTGCATGGACTGACCCTCTTTGAGGGTTAGTATGGCAAAGAAGGATGATGAGGCAAGACAGGAAGGGATGATGCTGTAAGTCAAATCTATTAAACAGAAAACTTGTTCCATTTTCTTGGTGTTTGCTCTCTATTCTGCTTTTAATTCAAGATTGTTCTGATCTTGGAGTACTTAAATATGCCATATAAATACAGTAATACCACGCTGCATTGCGATCCCCCCCCCTCCACTGTGACCTCGCTGGCTTGCCAGAAATTTCTCTCACACATCTGCCTCAGTGATTTACAGAGCTTCCCGGCCAATGCATGCGCCGTGCCTCTGCTTCACTGAGAGGTGGTGCTAGCGCTCCCTGTGGGGCAGGACTGGCTTGGCCCAGCTGGGAGAGTGCGTGGTACCTCTCGCTCCCATGGTGTTTATGGTCCCACAGCGCCATGCCCCGGTCCCTGCCCCTCTCCTGTGTGTCTCCATGCCTGGTCCCTACAGTGGAAGGCTCATGCCATGGTGTGGCCTGGGCAGCCACTGAGACCCAGCACATCACCACCACAAGCCATGCCATCCCCTGTTGCTCTAAGCCCAGCCAGGGGACTGGTCCCCACCTGGCGTGTTACTGTTTCCATGGCTACAGGCGGGGAAGGCAAGGCAGTCTGTGCCCACTGACTGCATGTGCGGCGCACCTGGTGATGATGTAGTCCCAAGGAAGGTGCCCCAAGAAAGTGGAGCTGGACTGACTGCAGCAGCGGTGGGGCAAGTGCTGTGTGCTGGGAGGGGGCAGCAGTGGGACATGCCCACAACCCAGGCTCCAAGAGTGCCAACCAGAGCCCCAGGACACCCCTTCCCCACCGCGGAGGCAGTGCAAGCATGAGAGGTGGCAGCAGCCCAGCAGCAGGTGCAGAAGCAGCGGCGTGGCCAAAGAGAAGCCCAAGGATTCTCCAGGGAGTCTCCCCAGACAGAAAGGGTTTGAAACGCTTCCCTTTGCTCCCCTGTGCTGTGAGAGCCTGTGGGGAGGAGCGGAAAATGCTCCCCAGCGCTCCTGGTTGTATATTAATGACCTGCTTGTGTTTGCGAATTAGACATTTCGCAAGACCCTGACAAGACCTGTTCCTCACAAAGCGTGAGGTATTAGTGTAGTTTTGTTTATCAAGACTGTGTAGACTGAGTCTGACAATCTGAGATAATCTGGTGTATGGCCGTATTTCTTACTGAACAATTTATTCTACTTTGTGATCAACAGTACTAATATAAATGCAATATTATTAAAAAACATTAGGAAGTACAAAATCCAGGGAGCTGGATGTTCTTGTCAGGGGGAAACTGGTTCCTCAGCTGTGAATGCACAAAATAAAGTTCAGTCAAGCATTACANGGCCACACTGTTCCTGATACAGGTCAGGTCCAGCATCCTGCCAGTGCAGCTGAGATCAAGCTCATGATGGCTCAGCTAAAAATTGCTCAAGGTATCCATTGTCCTCCTTTGTTGGGAAGAGTCTACACATGATAATGATACAAGACATGTGCAAAAGAAACCTTTGCTGCTGTCAGTGTTGTGACAGGGGTGTAGATCAGAGACACCTTCAGTTTGGTGATACAGTCAACCCTCTCTACTTCACAGTTTCCCAATCGCTGTTTCACCTCTTCATGGTATGATTTTTCCGTGACTGGGGAGGTCCGTTTTGCAGGGCACTTGCGCCCGTGCAAACTGACTGTCACAGTATCACAGTATCAGATCCTCTCAAGCAGCTCAACATCCTTCTTAAACTGAGGAGCCCAGAACTAGACACAGTACTCAAGATGTGGTCTGACCAGCACCGAATACAAGGGAAGGATAACTTCCCTAGTCCGACTGACCACACTGTTCCTAATACAGGCCAGGATGCCATTGGCCTTCTTAGCCACCTGGGCACATGAGTATTCAAGGTAGACAGTCATGAATATTCAAACTAAACCACACGATGTGCCGCATGGACTACCGGCGCACTGCTCTGCCCACGCGACACCCATCCCGCTCCGCTCTGAGCAAGGCTGCTGGGCAGGTCCCCCAGCGCCGGGCCTGTCCCGCCTCACTCGGAGCGAAGAGGCTGCAGTCTGCCTGCATGCCCCCTGGGGATGATTCGCACAGTTATGGTGGAGTCGCCATGCCTGGAGGTGTTTAAGAAAAGACTGGATAAGGAACTCAGTGACATGGTCTAGATGATGGGAGGCTTGGATGGATGCAGCATGGTGCCCATGGCTCCATGGTTGTGGGTGCAATCCCTGGAAGGGCATTTTTTTGGGAATTGGACTACATGATCCCGGGGGTCCCTTCCAACTTGGAATAACCTGTGAACCTGTGATTTACAGAAATGAAGTGGAACATTAAGGTAATAAAAAGACTAGCTTGACTGGTACGTTGAAGATTTGTAATAGGAGCCAGAAAGCCTCCATCCAGTTCTGATCTCCTACCAGTCNAGGATGCCATTGGCCTTCTTGGCCACCTGGGCACACTGCTGGCCAGGATGCCCTTGACCTTCTTGGCCACCTGGGCACACTGCTGGCTCATATTGAGTTTTCTCTCAATCCATGCCATGCTGTGATGATTCTGTGATGCCACAATGTGATACTGTACTAGACTGACGAAATAGCTGGCCAACACTGTGCACCCTATGCAAACAAAAAGGACAGGTTTCCTCCACAGAACATGAGTGTCCGAAGGAGAGGCAGGCCAAAGGCCCAGGAAGAACAGATTGTAAGTCCCTGGAAATTTTAGAAGGCATTTAGATATATTTTTATACTGGGATAATTAATAATCACTTACAAAGCACATGGATGTATATTTTTCTTACACTCAGTCTTTGAAAATTACTTTTCTCCTTCTTTCATGCATACACACTCAATCCAAATAACAGATCCCCAGAATCTGACCAGTTACGATAACTTTGTTTCTCCTTGGGGTAAGGGGTACTAATTAGGTGAACTAGAGAGACGTCAAAACACATGATCTAGAACACTAGGGTTAATGTGATGGTTTGCACACAGCCCAAAATATGCCTGAGGCATTGAAGAGTGGAACGGGAAAGCAGAAAAGGAGGATGTGACATGATGGCCTCTGTACAAGTCCTTTCAGATAATTTGAATTCTCAGTTGAATCTGTGTCCCTGAAAAGCAATTACTCAAAACCCCTGCTTTCCTAAAGTAGTCAGAATATGCAAAAAATTCAGTTGTAAGTGCTAAGATGCAATATTCAAGAGCAGACAGCACTCGTCAAGTTCTGTTCCAAATAAGTTTCCTAACAATTATCAAAGAGTTCATCAGGACTGATGCAGAGCGGTTATAAAAAAGAATCTGAAATGAAAACAGATTTGCGGGGGGGTGCGGGGAAGGGGAAGGGGGAGGGGACAGTTCTGTGCCAGCACCCCATACCCATGAGAAACAGGATTAAGAAGCTGCCTCATGGTGCTTGAATGTTAGACGAATACAAGAACTGCCTTCTCCTATGCACAGCCACTCCTTCCTCCTCCCTCTGATTCCTGATCATCAGATATCCTCTACCCAGTCTTTCCATCCTTCCTGAATCCAAGTCAACCCCCCCATTAGCTTTTTCTCCACAATGATACTTCTGCTAAAGGCTGCAGAGATAGGTTCGATTTAATACCATCTATCCTGGTCAAAACTCTTACTGTCTTCTTAGGCCAACTTTAAGTCCAAAATAAACAGACAAAACCAGAAGTAACTGAATGTCCTTAAATGTCTGTAGAACACGTTAAGTTCGAAACAACATCTTGACCACCTGCAATAATACATTTTACTTCAAGTACAACTGATAGTTCTCCATGTTCTCTTCATGTAGCCTCCATACCAAGATGAATTGCCAAGTCTGATTCTCCTTCAGGAGGCCAGTAAAGGTTCCTGTTTAGTTGCTTCCCTTCTCATTATCTACCATCCACAATCTAGAGGCATGCAACTGAGCTCAGGAAGACAGAAGCTGCGAAAAGATGAACAAATAAATCCACTACTCTCATCTGAACTGTCATCAAGAAGTTTGTTTAAATTTCTCCAAATAGATTCCAAAGCAATCTCCAAGCTTTGCTTTTTAAGCTGGTTTCATTACTTGTCCCAGCCTCTCTTATTTCTCAGTTTGGACAACAGCTGGCATTTACAGCAGTCCAACCAGATGCATTATAAAGCATACATTCAAAATGTAGCTCAGGATAAAAACTGCAGAGACAGCTAAGATTTAAGAACTCCATCTCATAGATGGTGTGTAGGAGGTGGAAAGAAGCACTGCTAAATCTGTTACCTTTCCTGAGAATGATGAGTACACCATCCCTTCCAAAAATAGACTACGAAGGAAACATCATGCTGATGACTGTGAAAAGCAAGTTCACTGCTTTGGCTTAGACATCAGGTCAGCCATACGTGAACACATGCCCTCCCTCAAAGCTACTGGAATAGCTATTACTTGTTGTTTTTTTTAAACATGTGAATACCTGGAATTTATTAGAAATAATGGTGTTTGAAAAAATGTATCCTCATTTCAAGATGCTATTTTATAAATTCCAAGCTAACAAAAAGTAACAACTGACATAAGGCTTCTAGTAAAAATTTCCATCTTTCACCTGTTGGTCTGACAACATTGTGCTGTATTCTGTCACAACAGCCATCATTAATCCCTCCTGTCTTTGCTTTTTGAATTCCTGCTATACAAATATATGCTAATAACAGTGCAGTACATAGCCTGTCTCCATGCTGTGGAACAGGAAGAGTGTTTAGCTACTAAATTAATTGGTCCAGCACCATCAAAACCAACAAATTAACTTCAGACAAATTTCTAAAACAGAGGAGGAGGAGGGAGGAAATCTTTCTTCAGTCTGAGGACTTTCCCAGAGACTTCACTTTTGACCTGCTAGAATATTTTTTTTTTCAGAGAAGGAAATTAATTCAGCCTTCAGCTCTGTTTGATCTCCCCTTTCTCTACAAAACAATTTACATATAGCATGTCTGTCTGAACTGGGTCAGTTAGATCTTGAGGGATTTGTAAGATGATATATGACATGCACAAAATTAAGAATGACTCAGCCATTAAAACTGATGTTAATAGGAATCTAAAAAGAACCATTTGTTCAGATCAACTACCTGAAGTATTAGCTAAGTCAGACAGGGGTTAAACAAGCTAAAAGATGCTGGATGTTAAGTAATGAACTGAAGTGTTTGATGCCAACAGTGTAATGTTGTTATTTTTAATTGACATAAGCTTATTCATCAGGCAAAGCATATGTACTTCATGCACACATTATCATCTATAAACTGCATTAGGGATCTAAATTCTACCACACTGGCCAGCAACTGCATACATCCTTCGAATTAAACCATACATTTCAACATCTTTGAAGTATTAATTTATTAAAAATTATTAGCTTAATTAATTACAAACACTTCACAATTAGAAGCAATCTGAAGCTCATAGTCAGTTCTCAATACTAGACCTGCTACAGGTTTTACAGCTTCCAGCCTCCTTCCTAAAGGATCACACAAAATCAAGAGAAGCTCCAAGTACTACAAATGCTCTCTAACTCAGCTCAGTTGCCCTTGTTATTTCCTTCCCCAAGCATATTTAGCATTTCTAGCTGTAAAAATAGTTTTCTTTAGATGTGATAGTTCATTTCAACCACTGCTTCTCCTCTTCTTCAGCTATCTCAATTGATCAGAAGACATTTCTCATGAATGACACTCACCCTGACATTCTAACTGAATTTCTCACACTGCTCCAGCACAATGTATGTCGGTTTAGACCACAGCAAACCCTTTAGGCCCTAAAACCATCACAGGGAATTATTAAGGGGGAAAAAATCCACTATCTTCCTTTATATATAACAGTACATGAAGAAAGAATTACATTACACAATGAAAAGGCATAGCAAAGGTCAGCTAAAAATAGCCTAGAGCCTTTTCTTTCTCCTACAGCCCCAGGGAAGAAATATGCATGGCTGACATAATACTGGCCAGGTATCACCTGCTCTAGGTGATGCTCCTTCTACACAGGATAAAGTGGGAGGTTGGATAGAGGGATTAAGCACCTTTGTCGTGGTTTGACCCTGGCTGGATGCCAGAGACCCACCCCAACTNGAGCTCTCAGCTAGCTCCAGGCTTCTGTTTCTGGGCTTCAAAACCATCAGCAGTTTGTCCAGCGTTACCTCTCCATCTTCAGTCTTAGATGCTTAGATGGATTCTGTAGTCCTGGCTCTCTCTCTCTCTGGTCCATAGGTTTTCGCTATGGTCGGTCCAATTCACAAGCAGCAGCGGGATGCCTGGAAGAACATCTCTACCCCTTCTCTCGTGGGCCTGGGGGCCTTCGATCTCTCAGCCACCCAACGCAGGTCCTGAACCGGCACACTACATCTTGCTACTGAACTTTTTTTTCTTCTCTCCCAAGTATGTTATTCACAGAGATGCCTCTATCTCTATAACCTTGAAGGCCATGGCAGCACGGAGAGCTCAGGCCAGAACTGAGCTGTTAACCCCCTCGCTGCCAGAGCAGCAGAAAACCCCCTAAACCACAACAATCTTCAAAGGCATAAATCCTGTTTTATGTGATTCTGAAGGAGACAATTATAGACAGATCCTCTTTCTGTTCATGTCTAACTCACCAAGCACAGAAGAAGTTCTTTACTGGCTGCCATCTTCTCATCTTCAGCTGGTGTTGTACCACAAGACTGGAAATTGGCCAATGTGACACCCCCATCCACAAGAAGGGCAGGAAAGATGATCCGAGCAATTACAGACCTGTCAGCCTGACCTCAGTCCCATGCAAAGACATGGAATGGATGGTCTTGTGTGCTATTATGCAGCAACTACAAAACGACCATGACATTAGATATAATCAGCATGGATTTCAGAAAGGCAGGTCCTGCCTGACCAACCTGATCTCCTTTTACGATCCAGTGACTCGACTGGTTGACAACAAAAAGGCTGTGGATGTTGTGTATTTGGACCTTAGCAAAGCCTTTGACACGGTTTCCCACAATAAGCTTCAGGAGAAACTCGTAGAGCATGGACTGGATGGAAACACTTTATGCTGGGTTAGCAATTGGTTGGACAGACGAGCTGGTGAATAGTGCCACATCCAGCTGGCAGCCAGTCCCTAGTGGAGTCCCACAGGGGTCAGTGTTAGGCCTGGCACTGTTCAACATCTTTATTAACGATATTGACGAGGGAATCGAGTCTATCATCAGCAAGTTTGCACATGATACCAAGCTGGGGGCAAATGTTGAACTGCCAGAGGGTAGGAGGGCAATTCAGAGGGACCCTGACAGTCTAGAGAAATGGGCAGACTCCAACAATATCAGGTTTAACAAGACTAAATGCCGGGTTCTTCACTTTGGACATAACAACTCCATGCACCGCTATCGGCTTGGGGAGGAGTGGCTTGAGAGTAGTGAAGTGGAGAGGGACTTAGGCGTAATGATTGACAGGAAACTCAATATGAGCCAACAGTGTGCCCAGGTGGCTAAGAAGGCCAATGGCATCCTGGCCTGTATCAGGAACAGCGTGTTCAGTCGGACTAGGGAGGTTGTCCTTCCCCTGTACTCGGTGCTGGTCAGACCACATCTTGAGTACTGTGTGCAGTTCTGGGCTCCCCAGTTTAAGAGGGATGTTGAGCTGCTTGAGAGGGAGCAGAGAAGGGCAACAAGGATGGTGAAAGAACTGGAGGACAAGCCCTATGGGGAGCGACTGTGGGAACTGCGGTTGTTCAGCCTGGAGAAGAGGAGGCTCAGAGGTGACCTCATTGCTGTTTACAACTACCTGCAGGGAGGTTGCCGCCAGGTGGGTGTGGACCTCTTCTTTCAGGCTGACGACACCAGAACGAGAGGACATGGCCTCAAGCTATGCCAGGGGAGGTTTAGACTGAATGTTAGGAAGAGGTTTTTCACAGAGAGAGTGATTGCACATTGGAATGTTCTGCCCAGGGAGGTGGTGGAGTCACCGTCCCTGGAGGTGTTTAAGAGAAGACTGGATGAGGAGCTTAGTGACATGGTCTAGCTGGGGGGTGTTGGGCTGGATGGTCCTGTGGGTCTCTCCTGGCTCAGAGTGGTCTGTGCACCTGTGAGGGAACTAGGTTTATTTTCACCACTCTGGAGTGTGCGTTCGATCGCTGTATGGGCGTTAGATGGTGAGTTGGACTAGACGATCCTTGTGAGTCCCTTCCAACTCATAATATTTTGTGATTCTGTGATTCAATTTTGACTTTTCTGACCCAATCCTATCAAACCACCTGGGCATGTGCACATAAAGCACGAAGAAACAGCTCTGAAGGCTAACACCAAAAGCCTGGGGGGTAATCAATATGTCCAATGCATTTCAGCATGAGGCTTTCTGCCTATGTCACTCTTGCAAAAAACATGTTTTTTTGGAGGACTACTTTAGCAGCTTACACCTCCAGTTTCCTCACAGGGGATATTTTGCATTAGACAAGCCCCTGGCAAAATTGAGGTACTTGCAATCTAAATTTTCAGATATATTTTTGAGACATTCATTGTTGCTTTCTGCAGTAATAAATTCCAGTGTCCAGATATATTACAGAAGATTCTGAAACACCCTGAGACAAGTACTTAAAAACTGAAAAAATATTACAAATCATTCTTATACAGGCCACTTAACTTCCTTTAAGGGACAAATTTAACACAGCTGAAAGTAGGTGAGAGTCAGAAAGTTTAATGAAAATTTACTGTAGAAAAGATGGGTCATCTCTTCTCTTTCATTACATGCATGCAGCTTTGAAGAAGTCCCAGACATCCACAGGCTATATACAAGCTTTAATCTATTACTCCATAGCTTCTTTAGGAAGTTTTATCAGTGGTGAAAGTAGCCACCGAAATGCTGTATACCATATGCCACTGGTATTTGCTGATCATCAGAAGTACTTGGATATAAACTTACTTTCTACTTATAGTAATGACAACATTGATAGTAATTAGGCACTCCTAATAAAGCAATCTGACTTATTTGTTTCATCGTCTCTCTCTACCTGCAATGTTTTGTTGGGTTTTTTTCAGACCTGAAATTTTCAGACCTGAAAATATTGGATTGACATTCTAAAAATACTTTTAATCTATTTCTCCACAGAGAGGTATTTGCTCCACACTTCAGTCCTTGAAGTCTATACAAACCTCACCCTCACTTCAATCCACAATTTGCCACTCATGCCTATTAAGCATCCCACTGCAGTGCTTTGCTGAATAGACCGGCAGACAAACACACACTCCAGTGCTTTGCCAAAATGTCATTTCAGCACCATAAACTTTCACTCCTAGCTAAAAAGAAATCTGCCATCTGCAGCATTTGGCTTTTACAACATCAGCAAGTCACACCTGCTACCATCACAAATCCTCTGAAGATAATGACTTCCACATAGGCACTGAATGAATCACATCTAAGCTCCTTTCCTTCAAGGCTTACATACTCAATCTTGGCCAGCAGAGGAAAGGAGCACTGCAACATGGCAGAAGATGCTCAGGAGACAGTTATTGTAGCCTGGTAATGTCTGCAAACTTATAAAACCTCTACCTTAGGTTGCACAAAAATGCCACTATTAAGTTTGCTCAACCACCATGAGTTACATAAAACTACGCCCCATCTGAAATAGCTGAATCTTTCGCACAACAGCGGGCAAGAACAGGAATAGTTGGCATGAATATGAATCATCCTCAAACAAACTTACAAGTGTTCTTCTCAGCAAGTAGCACCTTCCCGAATATTTAACACAGGATTGGCAATGATTTACAGCAGGGGAAAAAAATGATTGCTCTAAGTATTGCATGAAATTCTACAGATGGATGCACAGGAAAGACTGGGACACTATGAAACAGAATGGGTCCCACAGTTAGCCTGAGACAGTACCATAATGCAGTGGTCATATACACAATCTCAGAGCAGCCTGGAATGTGCTATGTGGGCGTATTAGTTTAGTTACAATGGAAATTGGAGATGGAGGATATAGGAGCAAGAAAGGAGACGGGTGTAAAGAAGAGGGATGAAACAGAGCAGACTGCCGAGATGCAAACCCTTATATGCAAAAGGTAGTCTCCTAGTAAAAGGATGGGAGTGTCTTGCTTCTTCCTCTCCTCACAAGTTAAAGAAATGAAAAATTATATTCTGCTCTTTGTAGATTTAAAAACCATTTTCTCATTATCATGACATGAACAGTTCCTAATGGAGAATGTGTTCACCCTTCCATCAGCTGGCAAACAATTCTTGCTCTTGGACACTGAGGGAGATTGGCATATTTGCTTTAAGATGAGGGTACTCAAGGATAAATCTGTGTTGGAGAAATTGCTAGAAAACAAAGATCAATATGTTGCCACCCCAAAGCTTCTTAACTGAATTTCTCCACGGGTAATTAGGAATACATTATGGTCAGAAATACTGAAACCAGCAGGTAGACCCTGAACGTCAGTCTGCACTAAAATGTTATTTCACAGCATGAAAGCCATTAGGAAACCAGGAAAACTCACAAGACGTTTACATTAAACTGTTATTTGTTCCTGAATTAATGAAGAGCAATAACCTCCAGGATATTCTAATAACACCACACAAGTTTTCTTCTCTTCCGTTCTGTTTAATTCACAGATGTGAATGCATGGAAGAGCTTTGACAGAGGGAATGTGGTCTTCCTTTAAATACTGTTATTTTGCCTTTTGAGAAAAAATACTGACAATATGTCCAACAGCAGGAAGGGTATTTTAGCTGCCAACTAGGAAGGCCAAGGACAAGTTGCCATTCAAAATCCTACCAGCCCTTCAACACTCCATTCAACTAACACAGAAACTCTAGCACTCCTATCTGGAGTCATTGATCTTTTGCCATCTGCTTTTTTCCCCCAGTTATTGCTATTTTCTGTGCATATTCATTTCTATATTGCCCGTCCTGATTTTAAATACACTGATTCCCCATTACTTGCGGGCTGTTAGGTCTGGCCCTCCTCATGCGAGTCGTGGAATCTGCGAAGAGAGCAACCCCACTACGTAGTCAAGTGCACTACGCCCGTAGCCACACCCCCTCCCCTAATAAGGTCTGGAGGACGGTCCTGAGAGTGGGGTTTGTTTCAGTCGCCTGGGGGCTGCCCGACATGGCTGTGCTCTGGCGAGGGAGGCGGGTGGCTGCTGCATTTGGCAGAAGGGCGAGTGGGGCGGGCGAGTGTCGGGGCAGGTGGGCGAGCGCAAGCCGCGGTGGGCATGACCTCTGGGCTCCGCCAGGCCCCGGCCACGGGACCTGCCTGACTCTGGGCACAGAGGAGGAGGGGTGTGGCAACTGCACTTCCCAAGCCTCCACCAGGACTGGCTTGGGGAATGCCCATCCGTGCCAGGAGCCATGGGAGGTTTCCCCACGCCAGCCCCAGCAGAGGGTCGGAGGCGCAGTCCCAAAAACTGTTTCAGAACGAGGCTATGCAAAATAAAGCAGGAGAGTCGGAACAGTTTTCCAGAGTTGTGTCTAGCACACAGCAGCGCCTGGGCGGCCAATGGAGACAGAGGGAGGCGGGACCAATTTACATAATCCTGAGCAGACCGGGTTCACAGTAGGTTCTGCGCGCTCTGCACATGCATCAGGTCTCACAGCTCGCTGGAAAATCAACAGCGAGTGTGCGGACCCTGCAAATTATGGATCGCGACTATGTGGAGGATCACTGTGTTTCAAATGGTGATGTTAAAACTGAAATAAAATTAATCTACGCATATCCAGAAGTGCTACCAGAATGTGCACATACCTGCTGAGAAGAAAGTGACAAGAGCAAACATCTTATAAAGCAAAAGAAAGGTAGAAGAAAAACATGGTATTGTTTTGCTGGCTTTGTGACTTCCCTGCCCTTCCCATTTATCAACCTGTTTTCTGTGGGCAACATCAGCACATTTTATTAAATAAAATTACTTGCAAACATTAGAGTCTGCTTCAAGCACTTCATATTGCTCTTTACATTGCTATTAGGCACTATGAACATATACTAAGCTACATATGTGACACTTGACCATGTGGAAATGGAAATGGAAAACAGAACTGTAGTAATGAAACTGGATTACGTGGATTCAACTGTAACCACAATTTTTTCCCAAAATAAATTCAAATCACTGAATCAAAACCACTCACATTCCAATACAGAGCATTCATACAGGGTTCTAGCCCAATTTCACAAGCCAGCTGACATTCATTCCTCTCTACAACCCAGATGACTTGTGAACTTTCCCATCAAAAAATTACATGCACTGTCATGAGAAGGAGATTTGACTGGGTACATAAAGCAGATTAAAAACTTATTATCATGTACTTATGGGTGCCTTATGATTTTACTTATGATGATACTTAAGATGATACGTAGTATCATCTACTTATGGGTGCCTTATGAAAATATATCAGATTTTCCTGCTTCAACAATATGGATTAGTTTTATAGGATTGATTTGTTACAGATGTTTTAATATAATACACCATAATTAATTCTGTGTTCAGTAAGAAAAGCCTTACTAAAATAGTTAAATCAGTCCAGCTATGCCACAACCAAAGAGATAGTTCACTGACAGTCCTACTTCCTTCACGAATTTTGAGAAACAGCTAACAAAGGCTTTCTCTTAAGAGAGTCTTCTGTGATTCAGTCCTGAGCAATGTGGATCCCCTAATGGGGAATCTATCTCTCATTCTTCTGCTCTCAATCCATCTACATACGTTAAAAAAAAGGAAATCTTGCTAATAGCTGCTAAATATCCATTCTGTTTTGCAGTAGTCACTCATACATTATGCAGATCAAGAAATAAAACCATAAGGGAAGAAGAAAAAACTACCTCAAACTATGTACTCTGCACATTATTATTTATATAGAAATTTGAAAGCACGTGTTGTTTGACTGATGTTTAATTGTGACTACATGAGCAGGTCCTACCCCATACATCACCTAAACCACTTTACTTTCCTTGAAGAAAACTGACTGTCTGCTAGTTATCCCATCAGCAACCAAGTAAGCATTCAAGGTCAGGTTGGATGGGGCTTTGAGCAATCCGGCCTAGTGAAAGGTGTCTCTGACCACAGCAGGAGGGCTGGAACTAGATGATCTTTAAGGTCCCTTCTAACCCAAACTATTCTATGATTCTATGATTTCCAAACTGCTATAATTGCTCCTACAAACCAACCGAGAGTGACACATTAGAACCATGGTCAGGCCCCCTCTGCATCTGAAAGAGAGAAACTTGTAGCACTTGGCACAAGTATAGAGGGTTAAACCTACGGCTGCCTGGCAGGCTTGCTAGGGATCTAGATTACATATATTTAATCATAACTTCATCCATTCTCTACCATGACATTTTATTAGAGCCATAAATGGCAAGAAGTAGTTGAGGAGGGAAATTAGATGTTGTTGAGCCCCTGCTTGCTCTACAGTGTCTAGAGCAAAGCATCAGTATCACAGTATTAGTAAGGTTGGAAGAGACCTTATAGAGCTCAAGTCCAAACTATCCAACACCCATTGTCTAAACCACGGCACTAAGTGCCTCATCCAGCCTACTCTTAAACACCTCCAGGGACTGTAACTTCACCACCTCCCTGGGCAGCCCATTCCAGTGGCAGATCACCGTTTCAGTAAAGAATTTCTTCCTAATATCAAGTCTAAACCTCCTGTGATGGAGCTTGAGACTGTGTCCTCTTGTTCCGTCACTGCTTGCCTGAGAAAAGAGACCGACCCCCACTTGGCTACAACCTCCTTTCAGGCAGTTGTAAAGAGCAATAATGTCTCCCCTGAACCTCCCCTTCTCCAAACTGAATAACCTCAGCTCCCTCAACTGCTCCTCATAGGGCTTGTGCTCCAGCCCCTTCATCATCCTCGTTGCCCTTCTCTGAACACATTCTAGTATTTCAACATCTTTCTTAAACTGAGGGGCCCAGAACTGGACACAGTACTCAAGGTGTGGTCGAATTAATGCCAAGTACAGGGGAAGGTTAACTTCCCTAGTCCTGCAGGCCACACCATTGCAGGACAGGATGCCACTGGCCGCCTTGGTCACCTGGGCACACTGCTAACTCATGTTAAGTTGCCTATCCACCAGCATTCCCAAGTCTCTTTCTGTCTGCCCAAACTCCAGCCACTCCGTCCTCAGCCTATAGCTCTGCATGGGGTTGTTGTGACCAAAGTGAAGAACCTGGCATTTGGACTTGTTGAACCTCATCCCATTGGAATCTGCCCATCTCTCCAAGCTGTCCAAGTCCCTCTGCAGGGCCCTCCTACTCTCTAACAGATGTATACCTCTTCCAAGCTTGGTATCATCTGCAAACTTGCTTATGATGGATTCAATCCCGTCATCAAGATCATCAATAAAGAAATTAAACAGAACCAGGCCCAACACGGATCCTTAGGCGACACCACTAGTGACCAGTCACCAACTGGATGAAACACCATTCACCACTACTCTCTGGGCTCAGCCATCAGCCAGTTCCTAACTCAGCACAGAATACTCCTGTCCAAGCCCCTGGCTGCCATCTTCTCCAGGAGTATGCTATGGGAGACTGTGTTGAAGGCTTTACTGAAGTCCAGACATACTACATCCACAGCCTTCCTCTCATCTACCAGGCGAGTTACTTGGTCATAAAAGGAGATCAGGTTGGTCAGACATGACCTACTCCTCCTAAATCCACAGGATCTTATCTCCAGATCATCTTTCAGGTATTGCCTGATTGCACCTAAGATTATCCTCTCCGTAACTTTCCCTGGAACCGAGGTCAGGCTAACAGGTCTGTAATTTCAAAAATTGTCCTTCTGGCCCTTCTTGTGGATGGGGGTCACATTGGCCAGCTTCCAGTCATCCAGGACTTCACCTGTGAGCCAAGACTGCTGATAAATGATGGAGAGTGGCTTAGCGAGTTCATCTGCAAGCTCTCTCATTACCCTAGGGTGGATCCTATCCAGTCCCATGGACATATGAGGATCCAAGCGGGTCATCCCTGGATTACAGGGGGACTATACTGAACCCTGACCCCATCCACCAGTTTGGATGTCCAGTTGTCCTCTCAACAATATGCCCGACTGCTGAAAACAGAGGCAGAAGAGGCATTAAGTGCCTCCACCTTATCCTCATCTTTAGTCACTATATTTCCCTCCACATCCAATAAAGAGTGGAGGTTGTTGCTGCCCTTCTTTTTGTCATTAATATATTTATAAAAACACTTCTTATTGTCCTTCACAAAAGTGGCCAGTTCAAGTTCCAGCTGGGCTTTTGCCTCTCTAATTTTCTTCCTACATGACCTAAAAATGTCTTTAAACATAACCTGATTTACCTCCCCCTTTTTCCAAAGGGTTATGTCGTTTTTTCTCCTCTTCTTTCAGAAGCTCCTTACCCATCCAGGCCAGTCTTCTTCCCCTATGGCTCATCTTACTGCCCATTTGGACAGCCTGTTTCTGTGCCTTCAAGACTTCATTCTTGAAGTTCGTCCAGCCTTCCTGGACCCCGTTACTTTTAAGGGCTATTTCCCAAGGTACCCTCCTAATTCATTCCTTAAATAATACAAAGTTCGCCTGCCAAAAGTCCAGTGTGGACGTTCTGTTCATGCCCTTCCTTGATTCACTGTTTCTTTAAAATTCAATTATCTCATGATCATTGCATCCCAGGCAGCCTCCAATCACAACATGACCAACAAGCCCTTCTCCAATCATGAACAGCAGGTTGAGCACAGCCCCACCCCTGGTAGATTCTCTCACCAGCTGTGAGAGAAAGCAACACACTCTAAGAATCTTCTGGACTGCCTCCTCTCAGCTGTGTTAAGGTCCCAGCAGATACCTGGCAGATTAAAGTCTCCTAAAAGAACAAGGGCAGCTGAACTTGAGACAGCCTCGAGCTGCTTAAAGAATAACAGATCTACTTCTTCCTCCTGGCCGGGTGGTCTATAACACACTCCAGTCAGGATGTCAGACTTGTTGAAAACTCCTCTGATTCTTACCCATAGGCACTAAACATGGTCATCATCAATCTCAACTTCCATAGCATCAAGAGTCTCCCTAATATAGAGGGCCACCTCTCCATCCCTTCTCTCACACCTGTCTCTCCTGAAGAGCTGGTAGCCTTCCATGGCAGCAATTTGGTTATGAGAGTGAATCCACCACGTTTACGTAGCAACCATAACATAGTTCTCTTCCAGGACCAGGACTTCCACCTCCTCTTGTTTGTTGCCCATACTGTGTGCATTAGTATACATGCACTTCAGTTGGGATCCTGACTTTACTCTTGATAAAGTCTCACCGTTTTCAGTCTCATCTCTCATAAGCCTGGTCCCCTTCCCCTCTGGACCTAGTTTAAGACTCTCTTGATAAGGTCTGCCAACTTGTGGGCTAGGATTCTCTTACTCTTTTTAGTTAGTCAGCTCTGGAAGTTAATTGGGTGGAGGCTATTTCTGGATATGGCACATCAAAATGTTATTGCAATTTCTTTGCTTAATTCAAGACTTGATATTTTGCTCATACTAAGTTCTATGGGAGATGAATAAACCTGCTTGTTCCTACTAAAGAACAATAGTTTAAGTCTCATATAACTTGTACTTACTGTCCTGCTTTTAGTTAGGGTCTAGTTCTGGGCTCCCCAGTTTAAGAAGGATGTTGAGCTGCTTGAGAGGGTCCAGAGAAGGGCGACAAGGATGGTGAAAGGACTGGAGGACAAGCCCTATGGGGAGCGGCTACGGGAACTGGGGTTGTTCAGCCTGGAGGAGAGGAGGCTCAGAGGCGACCTAATTGCTGTTTACAACTACCTGAGGGGAGATTGCAGTCGGGTGGGTGTGAATCTCTTCTCTCAGGCTGACGACACCAGAACAAGAGGACATAGCCTCAAACTATGCCAGGGGAGGTTTAGGCTGGGTGTTAGGAAGAGGTTTTTCACAGAGAGGTGATCTCTCAGTGGAATGGTCCGCCCAGGGAGGTGGTGGAGTCACCATCCCTGGAGGTGTTTAAGAAGACTGGATGAGGATCTCAGTGACATGGTCTAGATGGTGGGAGGCTTGGATGGATGGAGAGTGGTGCCTGTGGTTCCACGCTTGTGGGCCTGATCCCTGGGTGGGCGTTCACTTGGGAGTTGGACTAGATGATCCTTGAGGGTCCCTTCCAACTCAGAATAACCTGTGAACCTTAAAGGACATAGCTGGCTAATAGCATAAAAGGTGGAAAAAACTCCCTGATTCCATTTCTGAATATGGAAATCAGATATTTCTGCTCCATAATTTTTACTTTATGCTTTTAAGATAAGCTTTTCAAGACTGATTCATCTACAGACTGGAAAGAAGATGGGGAGCAGTGACCCTTCAACAGTAAAGCATCCTGTAGAGTATACTGAATGCAAAGATGGTCAGAAAACCAGAATCACAGAATCACAGAATCAGTAAGGTTGGAAAAGACCATAGAGGTCATCAAGTCCAACCTATCACCTATTACCTAATCTAGCCAAACCTGTTACCTAACCTGTTGCCATCCTACTACCAACAGACCATCCTACCTATAACACACTACCCTAATATTTAGGTCATGCCACCAAGTACATCATCCAACCTTTTCTTAAAGACCTCTAGGGACGGTGACTCCACCACCTCCTTGGGCAGCCCATTCCACTGAGAGATCACCCTCTCTGTGAAAAAGTTCCTTCTAATGTCAAGTCTAAATCTCCCCTGACGCAGTTTAAGACTGTGTCCTCTTGTTCTATCACTTGTAGCCAGAGAGAAGAGACCGACACGCAGCTGGCTACACCTCCCTTTTACGTAGTTGTAGAGAGTGATAAGGTCTTCCCTCAGCCTCCTCTTCTCCAGACTGAACAACCCCAGATCTCTCAGTCGCTCTTCATAGGGCTTGTGTTCCAGCCCCTTNGGACACAGCACCATTAACCACCACTCTCTGAGCTCTGTTATCCAACCAACTCCTGATCCAGTCCACTGTAAATCCATCCAAGCCACAAGCCTCCAGCTTCACCAGGAGTTTGTTATGGGGGACAGTGTCAAAGGCTTTACGAAAGAAGATTCTACCAAAATACATGGTTCCACCTAAATTAAATTTTGCCATCATGAGACCTATTTCTGGAATCGTATTTACAAAAGAAATACATTTAAAAATTAGATTTTAAAGTTTAAAAAAATTTCCATGTGGCTTGTTAGTATTATGGCACAGCAGGAAATAAAATATACTAAATAGATCTCAAAAGATAACAGGAGACAAAATGAGAAAATGCCAGTTAGTGCTTTTTCACCTATCAGACTAGGCATTTACATTTATATTGTAAATATTGTATGTGTAGAACATTAGAATAGCCCTGGGGATCCCAGTTTTGATATCCAAACTTTTGAGTGATGACCAAGATAACGTCTGTAGAAGTCAAGCATCAATCCTAAATTTTTGATTATTTCTGCATAAGCTTTACACAAAAGGGTTTCTGAACTGATGTCTGTGTTTTTAAAATTTAAAATCTAAAGTGCAAAACTTAAAGATTTCATATTTAATGTTTTGTGGTTTTTAAACCACAAGTGGCATTCAAAACTTATTTGGGAACATCAGGAATCTTAGTTTGCAACAAGACTAAACAGAAATCTTTGAAATAAGAGGTGTGAACGAAACATTCATTCTGAAAGACAAATTTTCAAAGGCACTTACATGGTTTGCATTTCTTCTACTAGTAAGTTCCGAAATGAACTAATAGCTGGCTGGAGTGCATTGTGGTGCTTGGTGTCCTAATCAAAAGTCAGTTGCTCTCACCTCATCAGAATTAAAAGATGTTTCATCATGTCTTTATTCTCAATGCACAATGTCTCATGGAGCTTCCCTGTAAAAGGGATGAAAAAGGCTCCTAAATCTTTGTATATTTGATTATGGTGATTCCTCAAAGTGGATTCGCCCTGCCCCTAAGCAATATATAATGGTCCATGGAAAATTTCAGTGGTTCGTATGAGTAGCTATTCTGGAAAAAAAAGTAGTCAGGCAAGAAATATGCTATGCCTGGGATCCACTGCACTGAATGTTCATGCTATGACAGTGTTTGAATTCTACGGAGTACCAGGAAATGCAGGGGGGGAGGGAGAGATAAAGCAAACTTGCCATTGTTTTCATTCTTCTATATTAATTTTCACATAAAATGCAATTAGCAAGGGCTCTTAGTTACATAATATTTCCTATAGAAGAAAATGCCTAGTGCCTAATTGGTAATCTTGACACTTAAGTCTTTTTTCTCTGAAAGCTTCATGATTAAACCAATGAGTTATACTACCTATATTACCTACCTACATGTTACGTGCTACTGCAGTTTTGTGTTTACAGTGCTATTTACTGTAAATGTGTTCAATTAAGAGACATTAGAAAGAAAAAGGATTTAGCACATATAGATACCAAACACAATCCATACAGATCATATGGATCCCAAATATGGTAAGGACAAGGCCTGCTATTCTATTTACTTTAGTAAAATCTACAGCACATGAAATCCATCTGACTATATACTGACATGGTATTCAGAGAACCATCAGGTTTCAGCTTGACTGAGGATTTTGGTGCTAGAACAGTATTAAGAAAATTATTCACCATAGAAACCACAGAACTTACCAACCGTTTTATTCTTGTGATGCTAGGGAACCAAATGACCTAAATTAAATGAGGTTAAGAAATTTAATTTGCTAATTACCTGTCTGAAAATAATAAGCTTTGTAATTTATATTTTGTTCTCAGACAGTGTTATACACTATAGTACCCCTCCACACTGTTTGGATCCATACATTCAGGATGAGCTGAAAATAGAATATCCAAGATGTAAATTTTTTTTATTTTATAGCTTTCTTAACTTAGGAAAAAGACATGTTCATCTCTACATTAAACAAAATCATCAATAACTTTCCTTTTTTTTTTAAACTCCATTAATTTAGAAGCAAAGTCATACTGCGCACAGAAATAAAACAGGGACAGAATAAATGTTCTATGATTTATTGAAATAATACTAGCAGTATGTTAGTCCTTTTATAATTAATTCAAGTCTGCTAGCTGCCACTACCCTTGCTGTGTTAAGCAGTGAGTTTCTGCCAATAGTATACATGCACTTCAGTTGGGATCCTGGTCACTACTGAGTCCTTCCTGTCTCAGCTGTCACTCTGTACTGCCTGTTCACACCAGCTGCAGGGCAGTGTGACAGTGTGGTGTGACAGCAGCTCTCCAGCCTGGCCTCACTTGGATGGTAGAGCCTGTGTTTCATGCTCAAAGCACTTCAGTATTAAAGGCTGCACTAGGACAAACTTCAAGAAAGCATTTTATCAAGGATTTGCTTAGATTTCCTTAGTACGTATTCCCTTAGTATTGTTTTACGCAGAAGTAAAGAAACATTATAAGTGTTTTCAGTCGTTTGGAAGTCAAAACCAGACTTCCATCACGGTACAAGAAAAATGCCTGTCACCACACAAGACTGCAGACTTTCACACAGGTGAGCAGATCACTAGTAGCAGATCCCATCATGTTTGGAAGCAGCTGATACTTGCAAGGACCAGGGATTTGGACTTGATGATATTTAGGAGCCCCTTTTAACTTGAGATGTTCTATGATTCTATATTTATTTCCCAGTCCCTGGTCCTGTAATAGATGGCAAATATGCAAACTCCTTCTGTTGCATGAAGTTTGATTCTACAGTAGTTCACAGAATAACTCAGGTTGGAAAAGACCTCAGGCGGTCACTGTTTACTATGTTCACTTGGAGGATTTGGATAGATTGCGTGGGCACGTGAACTGGAAGAAATAATTTGTCACAAGTTTAGAAGCCAACTAAAAATAACAGACTACTGGATAATGCATTTCAGCCTTCTGGAAAAATAGTCTGTAATCATGGTTCCATCCACCTGCAAAGGAATACGCTACATTTGCAATTCCCTATCAAATCAAATTACTTGCTTACCCTGTGTAAGCAAGCAAATTGTTGATCTTGCACATGAGATACACAGCCATTTGCTTTAGGACAACTCCAAGTAGATGTCCATAGGAAGAGTAACCTGCCAAAAACATTTGGCTAACCACACTGAAGGGAATGAATTTGTTAGTTGTAGTCTCTAATTCCCAGTTTAGAGTAGACTAGACATATCACAGCCTGAAGACATAACCTTAAAACATTACATTTCTTGAATGCCTGGTTAACACCTTCTGTTATTTCAGACTCACCCTGTTCCCTACAAGGGACCTGTGTCACACTGGTACTCTGGATGCCCACACTAAGCCTACCCAACTGTCAGTTTAGCTGGAAAATCCAAGTAAAAATCTATTTCATGTGTCTCTGAGCTGCATAGGAATACAAACCCACCAGTTTTTAAAATACCTTTACATGATTCAATTTTGATACTAAGGCTTTTGAAATGGCTACTCATCCCTTGCAAAACCAGTAAGAGACAGAGAGCTAAGGCAGACCATTAGAAGCCATAGATACTAATCAGCTACGTGGCCATACTGCATAGACGACTGAGAATCTCAGCCTAAAAATATCAGTATCAAAATCAAATGAATGGTTTTACATATCTAAAGAACAAAGCACCAGTTCAGAATAATGTTGCTATTTATAGAGCTGCGGAATAATATGCATGTACGTTATGGATGCTCTTTGATTTCTCAGATGTGATTTTATTCTGTTACAACCATCATGACTTATATTTAAGCTTAACAATATACAGAACAGATTTAAATGAAAGTCAAAAGACATTTGCTTTGTACATTATAAGGATCTCTATATGCATAGACCACAGTCCCACGCAAAGTCATGGAACAGATGGTCTTGTGTGCTATTATGCAGCAACTACAAAACGACCATGACATTAGATCTAGTCAGCATGGATTTCGGAAAGGCAGGTCCTGCCTGACCAACCTGATCTCCTTTTACGATCCAGTGACTCGACTGGTTGACAACAAAAAGGCTGTGGATGTTGTGTATTTGGACCTTAGCAAAGCCTTTGACATGGTTTCCCACAATAAGCTTCAGGAGAAACTTGTAAAGCACGGACTGGATGGAAACATTTCATGCTGCGTTAGGAATTGGTTGGAAGGACGAGCTCAGAGGGTGGTGGTGAATGGTGCAACATCTGACTGGCGGCCAGTCACCAGCGGAGTCCCACAGGGGTCAGTGTTAGGCCCAGTACTGTTCAACATCTTTATTGATGATACGGATGAAGGAATTGAATCCATCATCAGCAAGTTTGCA
>WEKX01010238.1:0-15931 GCA_013390025.1 Pitta sordida | reverse complement strand
TCACAGAGAGGGTGATCCCTCAGTGGATTGGTCTGCCCTGTCAGGTGGCAGATTAGTCGTCCCTGAAGGTTTTTAAGAGAAGGCTCAATGAGGATCTCAGTGACATAATCTCTATTTTGGGAGTCTTGTATGGATGGAGCGTGGTGCCTGTGTTTCCACGCTTGTGGTCCTGATCCCTGGGTAGGCATTTGCTTGGATGTTGGACTCGATGATCCTTTGGGTCCCTTCGAACTCAGAATAACCTGTGAACCTGTGAAGCCTCCTCACTTGGAGTAGGGCAGGCGTCTGGCTGCGCCCGGAGCAGAGCTGCTGTTGTGCCTGCACTGCAAGGAGCGGAGTCGCCACCGTGCCCGCTCTGCTTAGAGCAGAGCCACTGCGAGGGCAGCTGTGCTGTGCGTGGAGTTGCTGTCGCTCCCGCTCTGCTCTGAGCTGTGCCACCATGCCGGCTGTGCAGGTTTATTTGCATATTCACGACTGCCTAATTTGAATATTGATGCATGCCAGGTCATGCAGGTTCAGTCACAAAATGGGCCTCCTTAATTGCTGAGAAATCATGCCACTAAGATGTGAAGCCACAATGTGGGAGGCACAAAGTAGAATAGGGTTGACTGTATACAGAGAAGTGTGAAACGCTTCTGTAGAAGCCTAATGCACAAAAAAGCCAAAATATATTATAAAGATGAGAGAAAAGAAAGGAATGGGGAGGTGGTGGCTATTTTAACAGCTATGTCATCACTTAATTCCATGATAAAATATAATTAATGTATTAATATTTATTTGATTGATTGATATATTAATCAATATTTTTGTTTAATCCTTTTAAGTTCTCATTCTTCTAGGGGTCTCATTTACTCTCAGTCCCTCTGTCCCAGTTAGTAATTTCTACTCTGCACTTTTTACCTCACTGTTTATTATCTATTTATTTCAGTCCTGCACTCATCCTCTTCCTACCTACTAAGTGATCATTTTAGAAGTGTATTTACTGTAACCATATTATTATTTATGCTTGAAAAACCCAGACTGCATAAAGAAACAGATAAGGTATATAAAGTATATGAAGAAAGCAATGTTTAACTTCATAATTAAATGGCAGTCTCAGATTGGGCCAAAATCTTGAGTTTTGCAATACTTGCAACTGCAAGTCCAAAATCTGTTTCATTTGTCATAAAATCAACGGATTTAATGATAATTTGTGCAATAAGCCAATTTCTAAACAAAATTTCACTGATTACCTGGTAGTTTAATATCTTCAGTCTTTTTGTGTTTTAAATTGAAGACTCTCTGGACATTCTGGACATTATAAGCTATGTTTTATTCCTTATAGAGACAAAAGAAAAAATTACTCAATCTTGTTAAACTTAAAACTGCTTTGTGTTTGAAAAGAAATTGCCATTCTTGAACTAAATTTAGTTTAACATGGGCACACATATACAAATGAGTTCACAGAAATTCCTTTTTTATTTTATAATTCAGTGAGTTTTCTCCCTGAGTGAAATTATACCAATGAACAGGATAGCTTTGTCCTTCAAATTTTTATTTTTACTACCTGTTTAGGTAATCAGTACAGACTGAATGCTATTGCTAATATCAATTAAATCAGGTCAGAAGCATAACAGCAGGAAAAAAAGATCAGTCAGTTACCATATGAAAACCCAAGACGCTGGGGCACCTTATGGTATGTGCAAACAATTCACTATACAATTTCTGGAGAGACAAAACTGGCATACTGTTGAACGCTCTTTTCCTTTGGGTAAAATTTTAATTAAAAAAGCAGCATGGATACAGGTTTTAGATCTTCACTATTCAAAAAGTCAAGATAGCTGTCTGAATTTTAAAATGTTATAAAATATTTCATTAAAAAAAGACTTCTGTTATATCAGTCTTAAAACTGTTCATAATATAATGGACCAGAATTTACGAGTTAAGTTAAATCTGAAGTACATCTTAACAAAACTTTAGAAGGGATATTGGAAAGATGAAATGAGTCTTCCTAGATCAAACTTTAAAAACAAACTGATTCATAGGATATTCTGAGGTGGAAGGGATCCACAAAGATCATTACATCCAACTCCTAGCTTTGCACAGGACACCCTAAGAATCACACAATCTACCTTAGAGCATTGCCCAAATTCTGTCAGGCTTGATGCTGTGACCACTTCCCTAGGGAGTCTCTTGGAGTATAATACACAACCTAAACCTCCTCGACACAATGGAAGGCCACTCTCTCAGGTCCTGTCACTGGTCACCTCAGAGAAGAGAACAGTTCCTGCCCCTTCTATTCCCCTCATGAAGAAGTTGTAATTGCAATGAGGTCTCCCACCAGTCTCCTCTTCTCCAGGCTGAACAGACCAAGTGATCTCAGCTGCTCCTCATACTTCCCCTCAAGGCCCTTATTCATAGTCATTGTACTCCTTTGGATCTTTCTTGTATTGTTGTGCCCAAAATAGCACACAGCATCAAAGTTATCAAACTCTTCTCATAGCTGAGGGATAAGGAAAGACAAGTCCGGTCACATGCATCTGCTATAATTCACAACGACCAAGCATGTCCAGAGTCCTGCAATGTTCTGGCACTCACCTGAGCCCAGCCAGACACATTTCTATCTTATTGAGGTGTGCAGCTGGATATATCCATACAGCTGAATCATACAATGGGACAGAGAGGAAAGGCGATGGATCGGCCGTGTGTTTAAGTTCTAAGATGTATTTTTACATAAGTAATTCTGCATAACCTTTTAACACAGTGCTGCTCTGTGTTCCAGGGTGATCATATTTGTATTCAAAGAATACATTTGTGTAAAAAGAGTTCCATCAAGATATGCTATAGCCAAGGGTGAATGCTATAAAAAAAAGTATACATTTTCTATAAAGTTTATTTTCCCTTTCTCAGTTTAATATGGTTACTAGAGGCATATGAACACTTAATTGACATCCTTTCTGTTTGTGAGGCATTAGGCATTTCTGGAACAAGTAAGAGCTTCGTGAATTCTGATTTCTAAAGCCTGGAGGTATAGAAGCTAAAACGATTTCTTTCTATTCTATTCAAACAAAACATCAGCTTGTACTTACTTTTGGATATATGAAGAAGTGACGCCTGCTTAGAAACAACAGAAATGTAAATATAAAACTGGAATAATCTCAATAGTGAAGGTCAAGTATTTTAAAAAGTCAACATAGCAAGGCTAATACAAAGAAAAAGGAAAGACTTACTCTCCTACTTTTAAGAAATGAGAAAAGAAGACCTAGAAATATGCATGAGATATCTATAAAGAATTTAACTTGATAAAATTTACAACTCACAATTTCCAAAGTATATCCTTTACTTGAATTATACTCCTAAAATGGATTCATTATCTCTATTTTTCATGTTTAAAAGTTAGACTTCTATTTCTGAATCAATCATGTATGAAATATTTAGAGTAGTCACAGGCACAAGCATATGTAGGAGTTATTTCAGTGTCTAACCTATGGTTAAACTTCATCTACTGAGAGCACCTCTGACATGCACATTTGAGTTTGAGTCCCAGACATGTCTCAACTCCATGTTAGAATTAAGTCCAATAGTTCACTATTTCTCTTTCAGTTCCTATATTTTTATAGAAACTAGTGCCAAATGCATGAATATGAATTGGACGTAGTTTTGAAGGGATCAGGGCTCTAACATTTAGTGGATCAGGATATCAAGTCACACACCTACATTTTTAGCACCAGATACATGTCACCCACGTGACTTAGACATAGCTCATGGGCAGCCTAAGCCAATGCTTGACATCTCTTTCAGTGAAGAAAATTTTCTAAATTTTCTAAACCTCCCTGGCATAACCAAACCCCATTTCCTCTTGCCTATTTCTTGTTACCTGGAAGAGGCAACTGACCCCTACTACATTACAACATCCTTTCACATAGTTGTAAAGAGCAATAAGGTGTCTCAGCTTCCTTTTCTCCAGGATAAATAACCCCATTTTCTTCAGCTGCTCCTCATGACTTTTCTCTAGAGCCTTCATCAGCTGCAAATTCATTCTGACTTGTTCAGACTCAGAGGTCTAGACAACGTCATCAAATACTCCTTGAAATCCACTATATATATATCTCCTGGCTGCCACAAATCTTTTATCACATCTGAAAGTCTCATACAGCTGTTTAAAGTCATCCAGAAATGTAGAAACAGATATCTAAGTTCACATTATCACTAAAAGATTAGGGATCTAGAAATCATTTTGTCCATATAGATAACTATTCTGGCTTAAGATACTTGGTACCCATTTTATAATTTTACCTCCCACTGAATAAGAGGATGATAGACATCTAGGTTTCTGTGGGAAGGTGTTTTTGCAGGTTATATGCCTTGCAGGTAATATATATAAGTATGCACATATATATATGTATATATACAGTCGGGTCTCCTATATCGCGCACCCATGGTCTTATTTGGGACCCACGCAGACTGACTTCCATGTTGAATGGCAGTCATGCTGCCACCATCACTGCCCCCGCCGCTGTCACCTGCACCGTGGCTGCCGCCCGTGCTGCCCCCACTTCTGCCCATGCCCCCACCACTGCCCGTTCCACTGCCTGGGTTGCGGCTGCAGCCACTGCAGTGGCAAGTCACGCATGTGCAGTTGCAAAACAAGTCTCCTACTTCGTTAAAAAACCATGCTAAGATCTGAAAGCTCAATATGGGGGTGAGAAGTGCAAGAGGGCCAACTGTATAAACATCCATATTCATGGAGATGTACATCTAGCCAAAGAATTTGACTAATATTTGTTTTTCAAACTTTTATCCATGTAGTGATTGAAATTAGAGAATATGGTTATTGTGAAACCTGTAGTATTTTCTTGGGCTTATGATTTGTGCTATCGAGTTAGCAAGAAAATACAAAACTCAAAAATTCTTCTTGTAGATAACAAGGCGAAATGTCAAGTCAAGGGTCTCATATGTACTTGTTTTATTGTGTTCTGGATTCATCAATCCATTTTCTGAAGAAAACTGGTAATAAGGAAATATAAAAATTCTTTTATTCACCATTTAAAATCAAGGAAAACCACTCCTATGTATCCTTCACCAATTTCTTTTGTTGTTTACTACTCTAATTTTGTCTGGTAAATTTCTTCTTGCATTTTTATGTTCTGAAGTTCCCAGTACCCATGTTTAAGCCTTCTCTATAACAACTCAAAGTCCCTTGACTTCTGTAACTATTGTTCTATATAAAAATCTTTCTATATAAATTTTTGTTCCCTTAGAAATAGTGGTAGCTGCTAAGACTACTATGAGTCTTTCTGTGACTACCTTGTGAGCCACATATCCTGTAAAAAATACAGTTATACCTCCTCCATCGTGAGGAAAGGGACAGGCCAATGCCGTTGCGAAACCCTGACCTCGCAAAGAACTGCAGGTCGTTAATATGCATGCAGGCCACGCCCATTGCTCCACCCTCCGGACCTCCGCAGGGCTGTGGACAATTCTTTGCTCCTTCTCCTTGTCTCTCTTGGCACAAACGAGAAAAGGGAACCATTTCTGAGCGGCTGCTGTGACCGTGTGTGCTCCCAGCGCAAACTCCGAGCTACTGCCCTCCGCCCCAGCACAGCCTGGCCCCGCTGCTCGTGCCGTCCCGCGCGTGCTCGTCCTGCCCGCACGTGCTCGCCCTGCCTCCACGGCAGGGAAGGGGTGTCCGAGCTCTGGTCGGCATTCTTGGAGCCTGGAAAAACCTTAACTTTGCAACACTGAGACACCTGCGCTTATGGTGGGGCGGGGGCTTCGGTATTGAAGTTTCTTTCCCTTTAACATCCACCGGTGCCGGGAGAGGCAGCAAGGCAGTGCTGCCACTATGGTCCCAGAGGGTGAGGAAACAGAAACCTCCTCCTGACGCAGTGACAGTGGTGTGGGAACACCCCATTGCTGTCCCGTCCCAGCACACAGCGCTTACCTCACTTGTTGGGCAGTTTTGCTGCGGCTACGTCATCACCGGGTGCACTGGCTGCAGTCCCCGGGCACAGACCGCATTGCCTTCGCTGTCTGCGCCATGGAAACAGTAACACAGACACACACACACAAGCACTGTCCACTTGCAACTCGCACACACGGGTGGGCAAGCAACACTGAGGGACCTGCTCTGCCTTCCACAGTGGCTGTCCCCATCCCACAGCCCCCTAGGCCCTCCCTGCTGTCCCCAGACCAGAGCCCCTGAAGGCAGTTTGAATTTTATTAAGCCGTTGAGAAAGTTAGCACGTATAAAGCTTCCACAACACTTTTTAAAATTCTATAAATTGTACGTGCATACATACACTGTACATACGTATACATGGCATGTCTTGTGGTGGTGCTGCACTGGGTCTCAGTGGCCGCTTGGGACATAGTGCAGTGTGACCCTTCCACTGTAGGGACTGGGCACGGAGACACACAGGACCGGCTTAGGAGCCGGGCACAGTATGGTAGGACTGTAAACCTGAGGCTGAGCTGGGGAAACCCCAAACCCTCCCTCTGTGCCCTTCCCGGGGGAGCCGGGCCTAGGGTGGGCCCGTCCCGCCTCACAGGGAGAGCTGGCACCACCCCTCAGCAAAGCAGAAGCAGAGCGCATGCACTGGGTATGAAATCTCACAGATCCGTGGAGCTGGACTGTGAAAAAATTGCTTTGCAAATGGGCGAGGTCATGAAGGAGAAGTCGCGATACAGAGAGGATTCACTGTATATCTTAATTTTAAAGAAGTTTCTTGTTTTACTGGTTCTGAAATATTTTATATTCTATGCCTAACCTAAAAAAATCCCAAATGGGAAAAATATATTGTCAATTTAGGGAGACCATTTTACCAATGTAAGCAAAGTCAGCGCCTGCACCCCAGAATAAGGGTTTATTGGATTTTGGAGGTGTTATAAGCCTTATTTTCATCTATTGAATGGCTATCACAATTGAAAAAAATAAACTTTTTTCTAGAAGCCACATATATAGGCTTATATGCAATTTTCTGTATTTAAAAAATGGATTTTTAAGTTTCTCTGGTTTTGGTGGGGTCTTGGTTTGGGTTTTTTTTGTTGTTGCCACTGTTGTTTGGTTAAGATTTAGCAGTAAGTTCTGTTATGATGTTTCCAAGTGACAGCTTGATAATAATTTTGCTCAGAGAAATTGTTCTATTTGATAGAATGGCCTTAACAGAATTATTTCTGACATATAGCAATGCAGACAATCTTCTCTCATGTCACAGGCCTCCACTAACTGATGGACAAAAGCAACTTGCAAAGCTGTATCTAAAATACTTCTCTGCCAATAGAGTGAAAGGTGCTTTTGTAGAGTTATAAGATCTTTAGCGTAAGATACAGATACAAAATAAATGTAGACTTTAAAAGTATATTAAGAATTGCATAGGTATGCCTTCTGAATAAATTTTCACACTATTATGTAAAAACTGTTTTCCAGCATGAAATACCCTGCAGATATCCATTGCTTTTATTTTGGGTAGCGCTCTTAACAAAAGCTTTTTCTCCAATGGGAAGTGTACCTAGTCAGAATTTTGTCTGTTTAAATAAATTATACACATACATAAACCAAGCATACAGATTTCTGTTTTTTTGTGACCCTTTTAACGTTCTGTACTTGCAGTTAAGTTGTATATTTTTCCACAGGAGCACTGTTATTCACAAGAAAATGACTAACGCTGAAAACTCAGTTACCTTTCAAAAATAGGCATTAGTTCTGAAGCCTGGCACTCCTTTTGGGAAATCAAAGTTTTTATTGCCAGATAAATTAGTGCTTCAAAACTATGAATACAGATGTCATTTGCAAATTTGTCATAATATGTCTTCCAGCAGAAAGAATTTATACTATATACAGTAATAAGAAACAGAAAACTGCATATTTCACTAAATTGCAGCTGTGAACAAAAGATATATATAGTTGTTTTTTGTTAGGGAAGCATATAGGTCTTTCAGTATTTCAGTTCAATACTCCACACAGAGCTTTAGCATTCTTATTTTAAAATTATTTTATACTTTTAAATAAAATAAATAAAATATAGCATTTTTTGTAGAAAAAGTAATACATAATAACTATGTTTATCAATGCTTTATTGCACAACATGACTGTGGTAATTGTGTTATTTTCACTACAGGCTAGACAGACCATATCTGAGAATTTCAGTCTGCAACCCATTTTCATAATTCCTAACTGTCCACTCGGTGCAGTATTAAATGTTTTAGAGGACTTGTATATCACACTACGTGGGCAGTCCTGAAAGTAATGCCTAGACTAAGTAACAAAGTCAGTTTTATTTTTATTATAATCAAGTTCATTCATTTATAGATTGAATATTCTCAGATAATAGAGAGCTGCACCCAGATGGCAAGTTTCTTTTTGCTTGCACGCCCTCACATAATGGAGTGCTACTTTCCCTTTTTTTTTTCTTTTTTTTTCCTTCCTTATTGTCAATTCCCTTATAGCAACCAGCCTTCAAACAGGAGCTAACATTTTTTGCAGTTGTGAAGTATTGGATCCAATTACACCCAGCAACTAAAACCAGAGTTTATTTTAATAGGATTTGCAGTAAAACAAGGCATATAAAAATCAGATGCATAGGCAAAGAATTTTTCATCTTTAATCATTAAGCTACCAGTACAAATTGAGCCCTGCAGTTATTTCAGTCCCAAAGGAGTACAGAGATTTAAAGAATACAGAAGATTAAATATTTGTCTTTGAGTGAATATGCTAAGTGTTTCTGTGCTTGCTATCATTAAAACTGTATTTCAATACTTTATTTTAAATATATACAGTACACATTCTTTCTAATGATAACTTGTAACTCTTTCTAGATATGGGGCATTAAAGGCACCTGCGTTATATCATCATCCCTCCCACAGGTGCCCCCCATTTGGTTTCTAATGTATTTTTGCTCTTTGCCAATATAGAATATTTAGATTTAGGATTTTTTCTTCAGTAACAAAAAGCTACATACTACAATCTGTTATCTCTATGACAAAAAAAGATATATTGCTAGAGAAAAGTGTATTCTTCATCTGGAATACATGAACCCCAGGAAATCAAAATATGTTCTACCCAAACTATTCACAGTATTTGTCAAATGCTACTGCCTTGTTTTCACTATGGGAGTATAAACATGGAGCGAAATTTTTGTTATACTGCTATTGAAAAAGACTAAGAAATTAACAGCATGATTAAAAAACACTTAACCATTGTGAGAGAAATGAGCAAGGATTTGTCAAATTCAAGTCACACACATTCAGTGAGCCAAATTAAAGTCCTACACATAGAGTTTAACATTTCTTCCAGAATAAATGCTTATTGACAATGGATGCCAAATAATTTTTTGATTTCTACATAATTAGTATATTTATGTATGCAAAAAAGATATGCCAGGGTGTAAAATATGTCACTGGCTCCTCAGGTAGCTACAACATCTAGTGGTATGCTAATCTAATGTTTTAAGTTATGTTAAAGCACATCCTTTACTTTCAAAATATGTTTTTTCTTATGAGTCTTTTAGCTGTTATACCTCTAGCTACATATGGAGTGTGACAAGAAGTCACAATTTTCATGGTCTTGCTGGATCTTCCCTTCTATTTCTTTTTATTAAGATGATTAAGCTAGAGAAGGAAGTTAGGAAATGCTTCCCATAATAATATATATGCAAATAATTCTCTTAAATGCAACATTTTTATATGATATTCTCAAAAGCCTGGAGTATAGACTGGACTATATCGTAATGTCTGTATCTGAATAAATGACTGTAGCCCTTTTCCAGAGTAATTAATCCCGTTATAAAACAGCCATTTACAAGTAGAGAAATGAATAATGCCTTCACATTGCTAGTTCTGCCCAAAGATTATAAAGGCAGTCTGGATGTGTCAGAAAATGTATTCTGGTGATATTACTAAAGTGAATGTTATGTATAGGCTGTATATTCAGAATTGCCTCACCCTGACCTACAAGGTTGCCTATTCAGGATTCCATGTGCATTTCAGCTGTTCAGTTTTCTACCATCCACAGTAAGGGAGCCCCAATAATATTTTGTGGTTTAGGCAAGAGAAATGAAGACCTGATTAATGAAAATCTGGTGTGCTTTAAATTACAGTTCATGTACTGAAAGTTTAAATGCTCCTTTGGAAAATATTCCCCTAAATGCTCACACACTGTCATCTCGGCTATTGCCTAGGTATCATGTAAACAAATCTCTAATTAGCAGATCTGTTGAAGAACTTTAATTGTGCACTCCTGGAATGGTATCATCATTTCATGAAGAGAATGGAACTGGTAGGGTTATCCCAAATCAGGACTACGAGTTTTGTATTAAGATATCCAGATGGACTGGAATATGTACATGTGTAGGAGAGCAAGTTCAGGGTGTGCCTGAGAGACATAGAGAGGCTGCAGATGGTGTTTGACTGTTGACCTGAGAATATGTATCTGTAATTTATCTGGAAGATGAGGTAAACAGCACATTATTTAAATTTGCAGATGATACCAAATTGGAATGTGTTGCAAACACCATTGAGAAACGATACAAAACAAAGTGAAAAGGTTGGAAACATAAGTAAAACTTTAAAAAGAGATATATAGGCTAGTGAATCAAAGTTGATTATTGAAAAAAAAAGACCTTAAATAAATCAGAGATAATTGGAAAGCAATAATATTAAGACAATTTAAAGCACGGTAATGGTCATTATATCACAGAATCACAGAATCACACAGAATATTATGAGTTGGAAGGGACCCACAAGGATCATCTAGCCCAACTCACCATCTAACACCCGTACAGAGACCGAATGCACACCCCAGAGTAGTAACACAAACCTAGAGCATTTATGAATTATTCTCTTCTCTCCCTTTTTAGTGGTTTGGTTTTGCTCAGGTATATTATTTGGTTGGTTTTGGTTTTGGCTTATTTTGTTTCAGGAGGTTTGTGGGTTCGTTTGTTTTGTTTTGTTTTGTTTAGTTTTTGGTGTAACATATGATTGCTGATGTGTTAAAAGTGAAGTTCGTTTCAAGTGCAGAAAATTAATGTCATGACCAGAGAGACACTGCCCTATATTTTTCTCTCACTGGCCCAAAAATTTACTGCTACAGCTGAAAAAATCAGAATAAGTTTGGATGAAAATTGTCTTTATCTTAGAGACTCTAAACAAATTGAGTTCTTTATCAGGCAAAAATAAGATTGTGTTGCTCCGAGTTACTAATGAGGATCAAAGAGCTAACGGAGTTAGCTGTACAGTGTCAGAGCTGTGCATTCGTACAGGTAGGTACCTCATTCTGAAGGAAAAATCTCTCAAGAGCCCCATCTCATTGTTTTGCTCCCTGCTACAATGACCTCTACTGTGGACAGACAGGTTTCCTTTCCTTGAATTTGGTGTAAATCTAATTAAACTCAGAGGAGTTGTTCTCAGTTTGCATTTAGCTTTGAAGTTTGTTACTTCTGTTAAAGAATAAGGGCAGGGCTATACATTTTGTTTTATTTTTTCCACCTGTGCTACTTAAAGGAAATGTATCAACTTTGAGAATGAGCTCATGAAGGCACAGGGGCAGGCGGTCCGAAAGTGCCAAAAGATGAGTCGGAGGGGCAGAAGGCCAGCCTAGAGGAGCAAGGAGCTCCTGAAAGAACCAGGGGAAAAGAAGAGGGGATATGGCCTTTGGAAGGAAGGAGATATCAGTCAGGGTGTGTTTAAAGTAGTCGTCAAGTCATGCAGGAGAAAAATTAGAGAATCAAAAGCCCAGATGGAATTCAAACCAGCTGTTTCTGTTAAGGACAACAAGAAATGTTTTCATAAATACATCAACAATCTGCAACAATCTTCACTCCTTATTGGATGCAGAGGGGAATATAGTAAGTAGAGATGAGGAAGAGGCAGAAATACTTAATACCTTCTTTGCCTCTGTTTTTAAGAGTAAGACAGATTGCCAGCAGGACAACTGGACTTGTGGGCTGATGGAAGAAGTCGGGGTGCAATATAACGCCCCTGAATACAGGAGGAGGTAATTAGAGACTTGCTGAGTGGCTTGGGTCCTCACAAGTCCCTGGGACCAGATGGGATCCATCCGAGGGTGATGAAACAACTAGCAGATGAACTCGCTAAGCCACTCTCAGTAATTTACCAACAGTCTTGGCTTACCGGTGGTGTACTAGAAGACTGGAAATTGGCTAATGAGACATCCATCCACAAGAAGGGTGATCATAGACCTGACCTCAGTCCCAGGCAAAGTCGTGGAACAGATAATCCTGTGTGCTGTTAGGCAGCACCTGCAAAATAACCACAATATTAAATCTAGTCAGCATGGATATAGGAGAAGTAGGTCTTGGCTGACCAACCTGATCACCTTTAATGAACTAGTGACTCATCTGGTAGATGATAAAAAGGCCGTGGATGTTGTGTACTTGGATCTTAGAAAAGCTTTTGGCACAGTTTTCCATGGTAAGCTTAAGGAGAAGCTCTCGGAGTGTGGACTGGGTAGAAGCATTTTATGTTCAGTTAGGAATTGGATGGATGCTCAGAGAGTTGTCATGGGGAGAGGCCTTTTGTCTATCATAAATCTTTTCTCCTTTTTACTGGAACAGACAATAGGTATCTCTTTTTATCTCACTTTCCCTCCCCCGAAAGGAATGTGGTCAGAGGAAGGGCTTTCTCCTTTTCACCTGACAAACAATGGAGGATCCAGTGTCTTATCTTTCCTCCCGTATTGGGTCTGTCTGAGCCCATAGCAGTCCTCACAATGCTGTGCTTTGGAAGGGTGTTGATAACACACAAGTGTTTTGACGACAGCTGGGCACACTGTCCCTTCCCCCTGACTGAGGATGAGATTCTGGTACGGGACATGAGCAGGCCAGCTGACCCAGACTGACCAAAGGGATATTCCATACCATATGTCAGTTCAGATATAAAAGCTGAGGAAGGAAGCAAGGACGGCCGGGCATTCATTGTTCTGGATGGCTGCTTCCTAACACATGTAGGGGCCCTACTTCCCTGGATGTGGACACTTCTGCGGCTGGGGAAGTAGAGATTGGGTTTTTTTGCTTTGCTTCTGCACGGGCTTTTGCTTTGCTTTATCCGTGCTCATATTAAACTGCCTTATTCTAAACCACCCTTTGTATACCATCTTATTATAAGGACTGAGCAACCGTTTGGGCCCCTGGCATCCAGCCAGGGGAAAACCCATTACAGTCTTTTTAGCACCCAAAGTGGGGAAGATAAAGGCAGTTAAATGTCTATATATACACACAGTGCATGCTCTAGAAAGAATAACCAATCATTAAACCTTTCTGAATAATGAGCTCCTGTGCAGGACGTGGAGTTTTGCTTTCCAGCAGTGCTAATCATTTGTTTGGGAACACACTGTTACTAACCACGAGGGCTGGCTTTGACTTTGGTGCTTGCATGCTAATAGTCCTGTTATGTGGGGGAAGTTATTGGCTGGGAACAATAGGGAATTTCACCCTTTCTTCCCTGCCTGAAACTGACATTGGATGACTTTATGGATGGATAGGTGGCTTTATGGAGAACTCCCTTGTGGTCCTTACTAACAGTTTGTTCTTACTTAACACTGTAAGCACACTGTGCTTTTTGTACAAACTGATGCTACCCCAGTGTGACAGAAAGGGAAAGGTTGATGACATATTAAAAGGTGCCCTGAGGCATCCAGTTCCTGGGTGGCATGGTTCATGGGAGAATTTGGGCAGGTTCCTGGGGCAGTTGACACCTCCTGTTGCCTGGGATTTGACACCTGAACAGGTGTTTGATCCCAAGAAACTGACACGTCACCTGATGGAAGGGTGACTTGCCTAGCCCAGTGAAAACCAGCAGCTCCTTGCCCTATATTGGGACCTGGCCTGTGCCTACCGAGCCACAGTTCAATACTCTCAGAAGACCGTGATGGAGGCTGGGAACCAGACTGTTCTGGGCAACACAAAGACTGAGATGGGGTCTCAAACCACAATACCTGTAGTAATTACCCCAGTAGTGAAAAAGAATAGATGGACAAGAGAATCTACAGGACCATCTCAATGATTAATAAGGAAGGAATCACAGAATCACAGAATATTCTGAGTTGCAAGGGACCCACAAGGACCATCGAGTCCAACTCTTAACACTGTCTCCCTGGTGGGAATTGAACCCGGGTCTCCCACATGCCAGGTGGGGGAAGAAGAAGAAGGAGAAGAAACAGAAACGGAAGAGAGGGCAGTTGGAAGAGCTGATCCTTCATCAAAGAAGGTGGAACACATCAAAGAGGAAACTGAAGTTACCTGGTCCTTGATCTCATCGGAACTTCGAGAACTGAGAAAGGATTATAGCCATCAGCCAGGTGAGAAGATTTCAACCTGGCTGCTTCGATGCTGGGACAATGGGGCTGACAATCAACAACTGGAAGACCATGAAGCCCAGCAGCTAGGATCCCTCGCTAGAGACCGTGGAATCAAAAGAGAGATTGGAAAAGAAAGAAAAATTTACAGCCTTTGGAGGTGACTCATTCCAAGTGTGAGGGAAAGATATCCTTTTAGGAAGACCTGATGAGCTCCCCAAGGAAGTGGACCACGGCAGATGAAGGTATCCAGTACTTGAGAGAGCTGGCAGTACTGCAAATCATTTATAGTGATGACAACTGACTTATAGACCCAGAAGATGTCCCTTGCACAATGGCCATGTGGAGGAAGGTAATTCAAAGTGCCCCTGCACAGTATTCCAATACCTTGGTATCACTGTATCTCCCAAAGATGCATGAACCAACCATAGAGGTAATATCCTCACGGCTTCGAAATGTGGTAGACACTCTGGGAGCTCCCTCATCCCCAAGGGAAAGTACTTCAGCTCGCAAGACAGCTCAAGATATCAGTCTCCTTCTTCCTGCAAAGGGACCTCACGAGCCAGGCTCGTGTCACCTCAGATCACTGTCTCTCTTTGTCTCTGTGACGCTCGTTCTCCGGTGTCTTGCTGCTTTACACCCTGAAATATATAACTCATAACACCGATTATGGTGCCCAACAATAGNACACTCTGGGAGCTCCCTCATCCCCAAGGGAAAGTACTTCAGCTCGCAAGACAGCTCAAGATATCAGTCTCCTTCTTCCTGCAAAGGGACCTCACGAGCCAGGCTCGTGTCACCTCAGATCACTGTCTCTCTTTGTCTCTGTGACGCTCGTTCTCCGGTGTCTTGCTGCTTTACACCCTGAAACATATAACTCATAACACCGATTATGGTGCCCAACAATAGATGATGCTGCGTCTTCTGTCCTGAGTACCCATCTCAATGGAATGAAGCCCAAGATCTGGAGGGGTGGGAGGAGGACACAGAAGAGGGAACTAACGTCTATTTGTAAAAGCTCAGGAGATAGGGGATATATATATATATATATGTATATACCTTCTCATAATCTGTGATCTGACTGAGACATAAATGGTATGGAATAAGGGGTGGAGATTGTATTGGGTCTGTCTGAGCCCACAGCAGTCCTCGCAATGCTGTGCTTTGGAAGGGTGTTGATAACACACAAGTGTTTTGACGACAGCTGGGCACATTGGCCCTTCCCCCTAACTGAGGACGTTAGACCTCCCCTGAAAGGAATGTGGCCAGGGGTGAGGTTTTTCTCTTTTTTACCTGACAAACAGTGAAGGATCCTTTGTCTTATCTCCCCTCCCTGGCAAGGCACGTGACTATGGGAGGAGCCTGAGGGCTGGGGTAGGCTGGGTGACAGCCAATGGCATGTGAAGACATGCCCACAAGGCAAGTGACATGGGAGGGGCCTGAGGCCCTATAACTACACCTCCTGGGGCTCAAGAGGGGAGGTTTGTGGACCTTCTGGACTGAGGATGCCTCATTTTCCCCTCTGATCTCCACCGCTGCCATTTTGCCAAGGACAATGTGGACTTTTGACTCCTCATNCCTCTGATCTCCACCGCTGCCATTTTGCCAAGGACAATGTGGACTTTTGACTCCTCATCTCAG
>WEKX01010237.1:62770-76966 GCA_013390025.1 Pitta sordida | reverse complement strand
CAAGTTCAGTCAATTCAAAATTGATTCTTAATTATTTCCTTCCATAAATGATTTTATATTTTAAACATACAGTCTTTCAAAGAGGCAACTTTCAAAAGCTTAACTGTTTTTAGAGCTCTTCCTATGCAAAGTGACCTAACTGCATATTTAGTTCTTGGGAACACATGAAATTTTCCAGATAACACGTTTCATGGTGTCTAATTTTGTTTATACAACAGTCACCCCTAAATTTAATACCCGTGAAATGTGCTCCTGATTTCACAGGAGGTAACAATATTTCTTCACTCCTGCAGAGAAAATGCAGCATGTATTATCATCTTACCGTTGCTGATTTCCATGGGTGCAGACATAACAATATTTCTTATTTTCCCCAGATTTTTCTAGAACACCACCAAAGATTTGTTTTTACTTTTTCTCTTTTATTTCAATGATATGAAAGATTGAAATTACCTCATGCACTGAATCTGGATTTACCCTTGCAAAACTCTACTGAAATTCTAGTGACCTGTATATTTATCAACCTCCTCTGCAATTAATATTCAGATCAGAATACCATGTATTTATGGTAAGCAACTGTTACAATCAGGATTACTCAGGCATTCTTAATTAAAATGGGATCTCATGAGTCCTATGGTTGCTATGGCAACTCAGGCTAAATAAAATAATCTGAGTGGTACTACATCAGCATTCTTTGTTGTTTTTAATGCACGTATATGATTGCAATCACTGTATTAACAACTGTGTTTACTTTATTAGCATGATTTATTTCTTCTTGGGAATACAGCCTTAGGGATTCATTTGAGGCTACTTATGCTCTGATAAGACAGAATTCTCTAAATCCAGTCACTGATGACAAATATGTTGATGGCCACACAACTGACCACATGATACTCAATCTGCTTGGGCTCAGATGGCAGAAGAGCTTTAAACAGAAGATTTTAAATTACCATAGAATTATTTTTGTTCACCTTAAATGCTTTAATATTCTGAAGAGCCTTCCTAAGTCAAACATTTGATCTCCAAATAAAAAAAAGCTGCAACTTAGTAGCTCAAGATAAAATATTTTTTTTAAAAAAAGTATACCGTATTTTCAATATGATTTCAATATTCTATTTCTTTTTACATATTTGAACAGAACTGTGGATCATGGCAGGCATCTTAAATAAAAGTTGTGGTAAAAATTAATGGTGGATGCAATCTTTAAAAAATAGACCCCATAAATGTTAGAAGGTTTATGACCTTGTGTGTTACCATGCCACTACATCGTGCTTTTGACACTGTGTGACAATTTAACAGTTCACTTCTGTGGAAGTGACTTTAAAATAGAGATGAAGCTGTACAGACATTACAGAATTTGACTTCATGCTTTATCCAGTGAAAAGTTAGGTGGCAGCCTCTGTAAACAGCAGAGAGATATGCATGGCATGCAACTTAGTGATGGAGGAACAGAGCAGATGAAAATTCCTGCTTGGTACTTAAGCAACATAATCAGCAGCTCACAGCAGGACAGATGAACAAAAAGGATGAAGCTGCACAGTAATACTGAAAAATCAAGTGTGTGCTGTTCCTGTCATAGCGGCTTCTCTTGGTTTCAAAGAAATGTGAATTCCCTTCAAAGCTACTATAACTACAAAGACCATTATAGTAATTGTTATATATGACAGAGGTTACGTTTTCTCCTAAGCTCTCATCTGTGTTCCTTGTTCTTTAACTCTGAAGAACATTATAGGTTTTCCTAACATACACACAGATATGAATACCAACAGCTGTTGGTATGTGACAACATAGTGTCAGTGAGCACCACACACAGTCAAAACTGGCACACAGATCTTGATTTATCACCAGTAATGTTATTTATTGGTGATCATTTAATTATGGATCTCTTAGTTTGATTTTGATGGTGGGTTATCAAGGTTATTACTCTTCTGATAGGGCAAAGTGTAGATAATTAAAGAAGCCCACGAGGATTAGAGCAGTGAAAGACCACACACAGAGATTTTTGCCTTTTTTTTTTTTTAAGGGAACAATTTATTTTATTGCTAAATTTTTTAAGATAAACACTAAGTAAGAAATATACTGCAAAATCATATAGAATATGTAACAAATTCTAATAGTTGAGATTTCAACAAGAAAAAACTACATTTAGTTCAAAAATGTAAGTGAACTAAATTTGTCAGTGTGTTATAGACTCTGTTATTATTCAATTCATACAAGTAATCAGAATTTAAAATATCTCTTACAGGTAGTAAACATACGTATTATGTATGGCACATTTACTCACGCTGAATGTTGCCTGGCTATTCAAAGTGACCAATATTAATGGAATATTTTACAGAGCAGAATCAAAACTCAGATCCAGGCAAATAGTATTTAGCAAAATAGAGAACATTTTCTAAATGTCACTGCATGTATTTTTAGATGCCTGTTAGTACTGATTAAATGAAATCACAAGTTATTAAGTCAAATGAGATTTTCCTGCTATTCCATTCATTTGCAATGTTATCTTCTCTGTTCTCAAGTCACCTACAGTCAATCCAAACTATATTTAAAACAGAAACAAATAAGAAGCAAAAGTGTTCTCCCACTGTGTTTCTGAATTATGCTTGGATTGTGCACATCCCATGTTCTGAAAAATCATTCACATAAAAATGCCACATTAACACTCATAATGCTATAATTGAGAAGTTATTACCTCTTCCCACTGACACAAAAGACAAGCACATACTATGCAAAAAATTTTGTTTTAGGAAGTACAAACTCCAAATTTAAATAGCTAATTTAGTGAGTTCAGTAATTAAAATAACTTACTTTACTTTTTAGTCCAACTAATCAGCTAGATTTTACTTTCCACATCGTTGTGTTGGCAATACCCGAAAAGATCAAAATGTAAATAGTATCTCTCTGCAAACACATCCTTTTGGTTTCCAATAATTTTCAAGGTAAGGATTTGTTTAAAGATGCATCCTTCTCTTTGTTTAACCCACTGTTTTATGTTTAGTAATTCCATCCACCAAAAATATGGATAGTAGACAAAAATCCACATAAAGGGATTACATAGCCGCAGGATTCCTATGTCACTATGTAATCCATCAAAATCTGACTGCTACATCAAATTCTTTAACTTCTTCCAGTGCTGAAAGAAGGAGAGGGCAGCCAAGGAAGCAAAAAATACATTGACGCTATGCAATGGAGAATGTTCTGTACAGTTCATAACTTGGAATTTCTGAATAAACTATTCTGCTGTGTTTGTAAAAGGAGGGAAAAAGTACTGAATAGAAAAATTTCTAACCTAGAGAAACTGGACTCTAAGAGAAGATGTATACTTGCATCTAAGGGTGAAGGAAAATAAAGTTTTATATCACATAAGATTGGAAATTATGAGTAAGAAATTAAAACAATGGGTAGATTTTCTGTTGGCAGGCAAGGAGAGAAATAGAGTCAAAAAAGACCAATTACAGGAAATTAGGTCTACAAATCCAGTCCTGATTTTGGACATCCAATGTGCATCTTCAGAGAGATGCAAACAGAAGTCAATTCATGCTCTTCTGAGATAAAGGGGAGCTTTGCCAATGAGATGAAGTCCAAAGCCAGTAGAAAAATCAAATATTTACAAAGAAAGACGTAACCGTTCTGCCAGAGCCAGCTTCAGTGATGTTAATAGTGCTTTAGCTGACAACTTAGGCAAACCCTAAGATATGAAACTGTATTATCTGTATGTGTATGAGGATTACAGCATTTTCATTCTATCCTATTCAGCTGCTCCTATTTTTGCACTGAATAGTACTCACAATCTCTAATTCTGTGACTTCATTTTTCTGCATAATAAATTACAAGCCAATTGTATTGCACTAAGGTCTTTTTCCTTTGTTTTCTCAGAACAAAAAGAACTTAGGAATCTGCTAACACAAGGTAAAACAATTTTCTCCTTAAAATTGCTATAGACAAAATGCTCACCATGCTTCTCACTCTGAATGTATTTTAAATTCTCACTGATAGGTGACTTCATCAATGTCACTATAAGAATGCTGTTCAGTCTCATTAAAAAAAGAATGAAAGGGAAGAAAATGAATATTGCCTTCATGCTTCCTTTATTCACTGATTTTCAGAAGCTATTAACAGGTCTCCAGGCTTACTTTTTCACTCTCTTTCTGATTAATTACCGAAAAATATTCAAGGACAATTATCTTAATAACTTAAAGTTAAGTTTGGATACACTTGGACATTGAATGAAACTAGACAGGATGCTGTTCTGCGTTTGTTCTTTATTGTGAGTAGCAGATGTTAGTCTGATATGAGAATGTATTTAGGAGCAGACAGAACTGGATATTTTGGGTTAGCAGTGGACAGCAGATGTCCTCTGATAGACAGTGAATTATGTTCGAGCTGGAGACAATTAGATGTTCCAAATCAATTCTGATTTATCAGACAATATAAGGAAAGCGTTATCATTTTCACCATGTTTGATACGGAGATAATTAGCTATGTCAGTATTCTAAAGTCATGGGTCGCCTTCTCTTTTAAAAGTTTTATTTATTCATTGAGAGTAGTTTTAGAAGAATTTTCTAAAGGAGAAGTCCCATTTCTCAGTGCTGACCTCAACACATGAAAAAAGAACTGACTTAACATTATTGAAAATATGATAGAAAGATAACAAATAACTCAGAAAAACAGAATTTAAATTTGTAGTTGAAGAGATGCATGAATAGTATAGTTTTGTAAAAGATTACTCTTAACATTTGTAGAAGTTTTATGGTGCTATAAAACACTAGTTATACAGCTGTCGTCAAAGCTTGGCCCATTCTCAGATACCACAGGTTGAACGGATTGAAGAACTGCTTTCGCCTGCATGAGAAAATCTCTGCATGAATGTGAGCTCAGTACCAGAAAAACACTGCGTTATGGCAGAGTCCTGCTTCAGCACCTACTCATTAATAAACTCCTGCCTTAGATATGAGGGAAGCTGATGGTTTGGGGGGGTAGTAAATACAGGAAAGTTAATTTCCTATATAGAATTGTTAAGTGTGTTACATGTTCTGCTATGTTTGTGCAACAGAGATGAAGCATGGTAAGGTTTGTGATCCTAGACTGATCTGCCCTAGGCATTCACTTGTGCCTGGAGAAAGGTGGACCTTTCTCCAATGTCCTCAAGAGTAGATGTGAGCCTACATTCCCTGACAATAAGTAAAGCAATGGGAGGAATGTGCAGCATTTCCTCCACAACATTAAGATTCATAATCCACAGTTCCTACCTACAACCCCACTTGAATTTTACTCTCTTACTTCAATATATAAATTCTATTTTTTTTATATGTAACCTGAAATTGTCTTACAGAACAAAAAAAAAACAAAAAAGAAATGGAACAATTTATTCATACAGAGCTGCTGAAATTTCTCAGCAGCTAGGTGCGTTGTAAAATCAGGAAATGACTGAATTCCATCATAGGCCAAATCTCAGAAAAGACAGGAGGAATACCTAGGGAACTGCAGTCACAGTTTGAGACTTAGAAATCTGTGGACATTTTCCCTTTCCATTTCAGCATCACAGTGCAAGGTAGGAGAGGACTGACAACAACAATGAAATAACTTCTGGATTACTTTTGGTTTTAATTTATTTGATATTCTGCAATATAAATATTAAATTTTCAATGGGCTCTCTGAGGATAATCAGTCATGCCTTTGGATAAGTTTGGATTGCAAAGTTAGATATAGTTCTTCCTATTTGTGTGATAGCAATAGTTCTCATTAAGTAGCCAGCCAGTCTAAGAAATCATAGTGTATTTGATGTATGACTTGCTATAATTTAAACATTTTTTATTTTCCAGGAAAAAGCAACTGCTATTGGCTACAAAAACATATAGCTTGCTACAGAGTAGCATGTAAGCAGAGGATTATGCATAAACTTGCAAATGAACATATACTATAATTTTAAGACAAAAAATGAGTATTTCAGTAAAGAATTCTATCACTGGCATTTGACAGATATTTATTTCGGGATCTGGTATTGTACACATAAACCTGTGAGTTGAGTCAAAACTTCATTTTCACCTTCGGAACACTATTTTATATAGGCAGTTTAATTACTGCCTGCATTCAACTAGTTTTCTGCAGGGTACATGCACTCTGTAGTTGGTTTAGGAATACTGAGCCTTTGGCAAAGAGCAGGCATAAAATTAACTTTGGAATCCTGCCCCTGGAAAGTATTTCTAGATACCTGAATCAGACAACTGACAGCTTTATCAAAAGTTGGGAATTTGCCATGATCTAAGTACTGAAATTACTGAGCCTGTCCCTAAAATGCATGCCCTTTCAGATGGGTAGATAAAAAATGGCAGCACAGAAATTAAGCCAGACACTCATCTATTTTGAAGGTATACTCTTTGATAAATGTCAACATATTAAATTTGTCAGGAGTGTAAGAGGATGCCTTTGAAGAAGCTACTAATATGTCCTTTACATCCACTGCTGGCTTTCCTCTCTTGTTAAGTTCTTCATTATTAAAAGGAAATATTTTGGCATTCAATGCTTGCTAGAACTGCAGAAAGAATGAGTTCCTCAAATTTAACTATGAACTCACTCATGAGCACAGCATATATCAACTTCAGCTCACCACTAAGCAGTGCAGAGGTAACCTGGAAAGTCTATACTACCGAGTATCAACAGTTCAGTGACACCCCCAGAACTATCTCCACCAAGTTTACCCCATAGGTGAGTTCATATCTATAAAATCTTACCCAGTCATGCTAATAGGTCTTATTAGCTCAAACACAGCCCCAGATTGCAGCAAAGATTCAGCACCTGTAACTGGGTGGCTTAATCTGATGTCCACCAAATCCATTTCTCAGAAAACTGGGGCTGAGTTTCTTTCTTCATTATTCTGTAGACTTTCTTCTCATCTACTCAGCAGACACTTATGAGATACCTCGCCAGTCCTGCTCTCCGTGCTCATCAGGCTGGTTTCAGTCCAACTCCCAAGCGAATGCTCACCCAGGGATCGAACCCACAAACTCGGAGCCATGGGCACCATGCTCTGTCCATCTAAGCCTCCCATTGTCTAGACCATGTCACTGAGTTCCTCATCCACTCTTTTCTTAAACACCTCCAGGGATGGCGACTCCACCACCTCCCTGGGCAGACCATTCCAATGAGAGATCACTCTCTCTGTGAGAAAGTTCTTCCTAACATCCAGCCAAACCTCCCCTGGCGCAGCTTAAGGCCATGTCCTCTTGTTCTGGTGCTGGCAGACTGAGAGAAGCGAGTTACACCCACCTGACTGCAACCTCCCTTCAGGTAGTTGTAAACAGGAATGAGATCACCTCTGAGCCTCCTCTTCTCCAGGCTGAACAACCCACCTCTCCAACAAAATTATTTCAAAACCTCTAACACCAAAGTAGACTTCATACAGCACTGGATTGAAGGTCTTTCTACTATTTTTTCAACAATAAATCTACATTTCTTCAGCTAAGATCTCTGCTCTTTCATCCCTGAAATGTTTTCTACTACACACAGAAATTTCCCACAAAGTAAAATAGATTGTGGGATACTTTTCTGAGCAGGTAAATAACAGTATTCCTAAAAATGTGCCTTTCCTTTCCTCTCTGAGAGAAAGAAGAAAGTAATGTAATAATATACAATTTAACAGAAGTAATTATAAGTTTAAACACTTTTGAAAATAAAATGTAAGAAGTAACTTCAGCAAACTGAGGTTTACAGAATATTTCTGCTAAATGTAACTGGGAACAGAACTATTGTTGAATATATGCTTTTGATGCTGTGATAACATCTGGGGCTTGGGAGGAAGTGAGTAGCACATTTTACTTCCAATTCTATACTAAGATCAAATTAATTCAGATGCAGAAGGGGCAGATGTGCCCATAAGCTGTCTAGACATAGACATTGTGTATTGACTATACAAAATTTTTTTTTTATTGCCTTGCTTACAGATTATTTCTCATTATAAGCATATTCTACAGCTCAAGAGTGAAATCACTTTGTGCTGTTTTTTTCCACCAAAGACAATATCAGGATTCCAAGCACATTCAATTCCGTTACTTGATTTTTACAGGGTCTTCTTCAGAGCTGCCGTTAACATATCAAAGCTAACCAAACCCAATTAGTTATGTAAATTATGTTTCAAAAGTATATTAATAACACAACTATATCCAGCTTTAAGACTGTTAGAGGACAAAAAATTATGTTATCTCCTGCTTTGGTCCTTCATCTTTCTTCACTAAATAGTTTTACAGTCAAGGATTTACTCAAGTTTCTCTGAAAGAATTAATTGTCTGCACTAAATAGGATGTTCTGCATCCTGTTCTCATTTCCAGATATGTTTTATTTTTTCTTTCCTTAATCATTTTATTATAGTAGCCACACCTCTGCTGCATTTGTGTTAAATAAAGGAGATGACTACACCATTTTTTAAAGTATTTACCCTGAAAAGGGAATTTAGACACTCAGTATGTCATAAATCATTGATTTTTCTTGCTTCTCTACGTGATGGCATGCTAATTATTTTGTCTTTTTTATGTGCTATACCAAACAGTTACCAAGAAACCCATCTTTGCTGGATATGACTGATGTTAACAGCATTTCAGGGAAAAGAAATCTGAGCTTTCTACTTCATTAAATGTCTACTAATGCCACATATATCTTCTCCAAAATTTAGCTGCATTTATAAAAGAAGACAATTAAACAAATATTGAAGCATTTCAGTAAATCAGAATTATTGTGTTACAGATGCTCACCCATTTTTTTCTTTGCTTCATTTGCTAAGCTTTGTCCCTACAAGGTCACTGTACTGAACCCGCCCATGCAAGTTTGCACGAAGATATTCTGGTTCAGAAAAGCCAGCGTCTTATTAAGCTAATTTTGGTGTTACATCTAAGCTCCACATGTCAACGCCCTTACAAAATCACAAGCTGAGTTTAAATAATGTTTAGCATCACCTTAGAAGCTAACTAGAATCAGATTCAGTCCTCAATGGATAGATTTAATAGAATATCAAATGCTGGTTTAGTTGTTTGCTCTGCATTTTGCATCCAAAATGCAGAGAGTCAAAGCCCTTCAGGCAAAGCTTTTTCATGCAATCATATATACATTGTAAAGGATAAATGCAAGAGGGATTTAAGCAGCAATATTTTTTTTGTTGGGCAACATGCCAAATTTAATCAGTTTGCTTCCTATGCTTGCCTGATTTGATAAGAAATAATAGCTATTGAAGGTAGCTAATAGCAAGTGGCACAGATAACAGTATCTAAGGCTTTTTTTCTTTAAAAACAAACAAACAAGAACTTATCAGAATTATTACTTGTCATGAAATTGTTTGTATTAAAACATCAAAACTATGATCCATCAATAGCTAGCAACTATATGCAATTTTTTGTGGCAAGAAATAAAGAAGTTTGCAATGCAGAAGGGGGTCACAGAATCACTGAATATTCTGGGTTCCAACTCCCAGGTGAATGCTCACACAGGGATCGAGCCCATAACCCTGGTGGCATGAGCACCATGTTTTATCCATCTGACCCAATCTAAGGGTCATGTCCTCTGTTGGTTTTTTTAATAACTAACTCCCCATCCCATTATCCTATTATCTAGACCATGTCGATGAGTTCCTCATCCACTATTTTCTTAAACACCTCCAGGGATGGCAACTCCACCACCTCCCTGGGCAGACCATTCCAATGACTGATCACTCTCTCTGTGAAAAACCTCTTCCTGACATCCAGTCTAAACCTCCCCTGGCGTAGCTTAAGGCCATGTCCTCTTGTTCTGGTTCTGGCAGCCTGAGAGAAGAGAGTTACACCCACCTGACTGCAACCTCCTTCAGGTAATTGTAAACAGCAATGAGGTCACCTCTGAGCTTCCTGGTCTCCAGGCTGAACAACCCCATATTCTTGGGGAAAAAAAAAAAGTCAAACATTTTTCTGACTAAAGACGTATAGTGACACAAACTAGAAGATCACTAAATTCTCAAAAATCAATTATTGCTGTGAGCACAATTCACAGATTCACAGAAACAATCAGGTTGGAAAAAACCTCTGAGATCATCAAGTCCAACCTTTGACCCAACACCACCTTGTCTATTAGACTCTGGCACTCAATGCCACAACCAATCTCTTCTTAAACACCTTCAGGGACGCTGACTCCACCACCTTCCTGAGGGGCCCATTCCAATGGCCAAGCACTCTTCCTAAGAACTTCTTCCTAATGTCCAACCTAACTCCCCCCTGGTGCAGCTTAAGACTGTGCCCTCTTGTCCCTGTTGTTGGTTGCCTGGGCATTGCTAGTTGTAACTGGCTTGACTAATTAGAATTCATTTCCACTAGAATAGCTTCTAAACCTATGCTCTACATGTGCTTCCAGGACCTGATGAAATGCTAAAAAAAGTTCAAGGTGCTGTATAAATTAATTTAATTTATTTTTGTATTAAGAGTGGATCTTTGATTTCAGCAGAGTTATATATAGATTCTTTAACATGTTTCCCTTTATCTAAGAAGTTACTTTCCTAATTACTTCTGCTTCAGAATACATCTCCTTTAAAGGTTCTGTTTGGTATCAAAGGATTGGAACAAACAACCACAGCTAATTTAATATTTTTATAGATTTGGATGCTGCTGCTTCTGTCCAAAATCATATCCATAAATATGAAGAGAATTATGAAATACCTGAATTTCCTAAGTTATTTCTGATTGACAAATAATCTAATAAAATCAGAATAGACCCATCGAGTCAATAAAACCTGAACTTTTAGATAAAAATATTTTATATGACTAAGAATGATAACTTAAGCACTATCAGATGTGGTTTTGCTCCACTGAAATCTATAAATAACACTGTCAAAAGGAGAAGTTTCCTTTCTAGTTCTGACAAGTACAGCATGCAGAATTCTATTCATTTGCAAATTTCTGATTAGAAGATACTTTTTTTTGATCAAAAGAAAAAAAAATGCCTGTACAAACAAGTAGTTTCTCTGTTCTCTAATGACATATGATACGTATCTGAAACTTTTATTTCTGTAGAGTCCTTTGCTTCCTTCCTTCCTTATCTACCCATGCACAATCTGTACAGAGTTATGAGAACACTCCTCAGTCTGTGCAAGGGAAAAGATCCTGTCCCAATACTTGTGGTGATCTCTGTCCCTCTTGGTAACATAATTCCAAAGAGGTCCAGCCATGCTGAGATATGGTACATGTTTTAGAACACTAACTTCTTAATGTAGGAAATTCATATTTATCATATACAACTTATATCACTAGTTTATGTTGAGGAAAAAACCCCACCCAAATGTCAGTATATTAAAGGTGGGAAATTGTTGATTAATAACCTTGTTGTGATGCACGAAGTCCTCCCCTAGTCCAGCCCAATGCAAATGACTGAGCTGATCTTTGTTTAGTACATGCTAGAGCCTGGCTGCCCAAACTGATAAACAGGTTTTAGCCTGATGATGATTTACTGCTCCTGTGAAGCTGTAAGCATCAGTTACAGAAATGTAGCATGCACAAAATGTAAAATCAAAAAGGTGTCATTGCTCTAGTACCAGCAAAAGAACTATTACAGTTATTTCAGAAGACTGCTGCCTTCAAAGTAATTAAACACTGACAACTTTGTTCACTCCCTATTTAGGATGACTGAAGTTAGATTACATTACAACCTCCTCTATCTCCAACTCCCTGTGCACTATAACTCCCATTCAAAAATAAATCTTGAAAACATAATTGATTATCCAGGACAATTCCAGCTTTCATTTTCAGTAAGGAGCTGAGGTGGCAGACTGGGAAATGCTGATGAATACTAAACAGCCTGTGACTGACTTTATACAAATATCATGCCAACCCTGTAACACATTGAATTCTGTAGACAGTAGAAAGTACATCTGTTTTAAATTGTATGGAGATGAGCACTGTATACTGGGAGAAAAGAATTAACCAATTAATTTCTAACTCCCCTAAAAGCTAACCTCTTTTAATTGTTCTTGTCTTTTTGAAAACAGCATTACTCTAAGAAAAAAAAAAACAAACAACCCCAAACCTTTATTTAATCAGGTCTCACATATAATTTCCCATTAGGTAATTGTCACGTCCAGGTAAAACTTCTAAAAATACAATTATCAGCTGTGACCTCAAGGTCTTGTGACACTTGTGATATCAAAAAATATCAACTATTTTACTCTTTAACGTAAGTCCTCACTACTGTAAATTTAAGCTTGCAATACATTTGGGAGTCTATATGGGAAAGCTTGATGTTTTAGCTGTCCAGATTACCTGACCAGAAACCATCTACTTGTAATAAAATTAGAATAGTTCAGTGGATTTTACTAATCACGCAATGAAATGCCGAAATACCTAGTAGGATAAATGCAGCTAACAAACTGGTAGCAATTTGCTTTTTCCATTTAATGCTAAATTTCCTTATTTTCATTTTTTATCTCCCTCAAGCAGAAGAGTAGGATGAAACTATATAAAATCAATAATTTCAAGCAACTCCTTTTCAGTGAATATGGTAATGACCTTGTCAATATGTTTTATTTTCTTATGTTTAAAATGTATTTTTTCCTCTAGTTACACAATGAAATGGTTTAACTGGCAGTGAAAAAATACTTATCTGTTTCAGCAGTGCTTTATGACAAAAAATAAAAATAAACATGATCCTTCAAAATAGTTCAAGTTCCTCCAGTTAGCACTCTCAAATTTCTCTGGTTTCTCTGTAGTTTGGAAAGCTGTTCAAGCAATACTTTTCATCAAGTATAGTCAGAAATAAAAAGAAGCTGTGAGCTAATGGAGATGGAAGACTTATATGGAAATGTATTCCTTGACAGACAGGAGCAAAGAGCTCCTTATTTTCTTCGTGCTACAACACTGAAGGATAATCTGAGGCAGATTCCATAATGGGGGAAAAAAGGAACTGGTAGAAAGATGCTGGTTACAGCAAAAAATGGAAAATGGAAGGTCATCATAAAAATACAAGTAAATTATGCATTTATTTTAAATGTTTTTATCATTTAAGACAGTCTCTTTGTATAAGGAAGCAGGGCAGAACAAAACTGGATCTTAATATTGTAAAAAAGTCCATTACAATGAACAGAACATGTACAATATTTTATTGTTTTCTCTGAATTCATCTGCGTTCAGGTAAAACTTCATGAACCTTGACTAAGGCAACAAGGTACTTAACACTACATTGAAGTGAGATGTGAGATCACCAGAGGCTCTCCTCCATTGGCTGCTAAAAATCAAAGAGAGATTGCTGACCTCTAAACATAGAATAGGATTCAAAAAACCAGCAAATTAAGCCCATTCCATGTCCCTTAAGTGCTGTTTTATGTTTGGCTTAAGTGCACACAGACTTAGAAAAAAGTACTTTATTGAATGCATTGTCATCAAAATAAGCACTCTCTCCATTATCATAACATTTTTCCTGCCATTGGTGATGGCTCTATTGGAAGAACTCTCTCATTTAAAGAAAAAAAATGACGATGTGATACATATAATACATTGAGATACAGAAATTTGTTTTCCTTCTCTAGACTTTGTATAGCTTATGTTGCATGAGTTGCCTACTTTCAGAAGAGAGCAGGAGAAAATGAAACAAGAATAAGGCCATTGTATGTCTGAAGTGACTGATTAAGCTCATTTGAAAATATTATGTTCTTGTAGGTCTTGTAGGTGAATGAAATCAGCTTTAAAAGAAAAACAGCATCCTCCCCCATTCCCATCAAAATGATTCTCTATTGAATTAAGGCTAATAGATTTTATGCTGTGACATGACGTACTTCCTTAAAGATAGTGGAAACAAAGCTTTTATTCTATGACAGGGAAGGTTAAATTGAAGCACTCTTTGTTTGTATTTGACATTTACAAATAGCCAAAGTCATACAGTAATGAAATAATAATGAAATTATAAATAGGTTACGCTTCATTTGAATTGCAGAGTTGTGTTTTTATGCTTTCCTCAGAGGTCACAAGTGTTGGTGTAAAATGACCTACTGAAAACAACTCCTAGTGACAGATAAAATGTAAAGTTCAAGGGGCAATATACTGTCCAGTGAAAGTTTCACCTTACAGCCTATGTAATTTTACAGTAACATGTATAAAGTCAGTTTTACAGCCTCTTTTATGCTGCTATCTCAACCTGCTTATCTAGTGGTAATTAATTCACCTTTGTGGCCTCAAGGGATTAAGGAACTTGCCAAAATTA
>WEKX01010237.1:6752-53842 GCA_013390025.1 Pitta sordida | reverse complement strand
TTTCTAAAGTGTTTTCACAGTCCCAAAACCATTGGCTTGCTTCCCCCTACTATTGAAAAGGTTTCTGTACAATCAGATACAGTGGAGCGACCTCCATTAAACTGCAATCTATTATATGCTATTAAGGAACATTTTGATGCAAATGAGAACCCACTACCAATAAGGCATTTTGGCTGTTGATGATGGAAGGTATTCTTTAGAGACATGATCAAATTCTCTACATGCTGTGAGAAAAGTATCTTTAGATGTTTCTTCTAGCTTGAAAACAGATGGAANTACTGAGGCTACCATTCGACGGATTTAATTGACTCTGTAGAGAGGACAAGAACATAACTTGAAGATATAAAAGTTTATGGTATTTTATTGAAGTGCAAAGAAATCTTAATTGTGTTCAAATGAGATTTCTTAAAGTAGCTTACTCTTTCCCAAAAAGTATTTTTTTCTTTGAATGCTTAGTACACACTCTTAAAGGGTCAACTTCTAAAGTGACGCTGCTTCAAAAAATGTGCTTTCCATGTAGAAAAGGCTTCAAACCCCACAACAACTTATTTAATTTTTTTTTATATATCCAAGAACCTGAAAGTCACAGAACATAATACAAGCTTTTGTAACAGAATCCCAAACACACACAGTCCTACCAGGAGGAAAAAAAAAAAAAAAAAAGAACCTTTCTAGGCTAGTTATTATTCAAATATAAGCATCTCTTCTTATCTTCCTACAGACTGTGAATGAAAAAAAAAAAGCTGGACTGCATTTAAAATTAATTTTATCTATGCCAAAAATTCCATTCCTGAACAGTCAAGTGCAAAAGTTTCCTGGCTTGAACTACCAGTAACCAAAAGTTCTGGCCAACTAAAGGATTATCACACAAACCACCAAATTTCATCTGAGCACCAACCATTGGACATACTTCTCACTGCTGGGGTTGTGTGTAAAAGAGCAGCATCTACCTAAAGAGCAGCTGAAATTTCGCCTCATGCTACAACAGAACAACATGCTGTTTCTTACAGAATCAATTATAAAAATATACTAGAAATTATACTGTTCTCTTTAAAGTCTCTGTAGCTGTGCTATCATGCAGTAGATGCTACCAACCAGTACCATCAGCATGAGTCTTTACAAGCCTGCTAGCTTGTTTGAACTCAGTTGTGGCGTTTCTGTTCTCTTTTGAGTGGCTTTCAAAAGCTCCCTTTTCCTTTTGGCAAGTGCTTAGCATTTGCTAATGAGAGCAGTGCAGAGAACCCTTCTGCTTGTTTCTGAAATAGGCAGCAGCTGAGTCAATCCCACAAGGTAAGGAGAGCTCATGGATGATGGACCAGTGAAACGCAGTGTTTTATACAACTGTTTCATATATATTGTTCACATGGAATATTACAGGCTGGCTTATCCTGAACTTTGGGATACATTCCAATGCATGGCTATGCTCCCAATATAAAACATGCCAAAACTCCCATTCTGCTCATTTATGTTAATGTACTATAATATACTCAATGGCAAGGAAGGGTAAAGTACATTCGGGGTCTGTGTCTGCTTCCTCCTCATCCTTCTGAATCAGGTCACTGTGCCTCTCTACAGACACATAAAGAAACAAACAAGCAAGTCAACGCCCTCAGAAGCTACCAGAGAAATATGTTTTTCCAATGTTTTTATGTATTTTTCAATCTAGGCATATTACAAATGAAATTCCAAATCATCTGAATCTTTTTTCACCCAAAATTAGAGGTTAAAATCATAAGTAAAGTGATAACAGATGTTGACATTTTATTATTTGGCCATGGCAAAATCTATATAAATAGAAATGGCAGAAATACTGATACTAGTAGAGCTCAGCAACAGCAGCCAGAGCTCTGGAAGCCAAATCCTTTGAGAGAAAAAGCGTATGTCCACCAAGCCCCCAGCACACGGGAAAATGGCTACAGGTTGAGTTGCTGGAGACACAGCCTCAGGCCCTCATGTTCTGGCCCTGTATTAACAGTCTCATCATACTGTGGATGTCACTGAAATTTAATTATAACGGGCAAAAGAAGGCCAGCCGTTTTTTTTATATGTTAAGAGCTCAGGCAGTAATGTCAAGACCCCAGAGAAGCCAAATTAGACATAAAATCCTCTTAGGTCAATGAAATCATCCGAAAGTAAATCTTGCACTTAGACTAGATTTTAACAGATATGTTAATTCATTCAATCTGCAGCTTAGCCAAGTTACATTAAAGATCATTTTCACAAGTAACAGATTTTTCCCCGTTAAAGAAATTATATACACCCCATTTAAAATGAAACTGATATGACAGGCCTTTATAGAAAGATGAAATGAAGTAGCATTTAAGCCAGAATAAAAAATATATGTTAGTCTATTTCACATAATCAGTATTTGTTGTTCTATTGATCATAAAACGTACACATGTAAGCAAAATTCCATTATGCATATTAAAAGCAAGTTTCATAGTCACAAGGTGAACAATACCAACTTACTTTAGGCAAGCAAATTTAAGATAATTTGGGTATGAAATACTTCTATAAACATTTATCTAGACTGTAGGATATTCCAATAGGTCTTGCAGTTCTCAAAAGTGTTAGTAAACTATTCCTACCTGAATTACAAATATTCATAAATATTTAACTCCTTCAGATATGGGCTGCACAAAATCTTTGCTTTAAACCCGAGATCTTTGTTAGTATACTCATATTCTGAGAACTTTTCCCTGGCAAGGCGCTGAAAGGCTGGCACCACCTCTTCGTATGGCCAAGTTATGTTGAGTTAGCATAGAGAACCTGCCCTGCAAACAGGGCACTAAACTGGGGAGTTTGTGCTTAACTTGAAACTGTAGCTATTACAACAGACTCTGCAAGCGTGAAATACATGCTTTGCTTTGTGGTAGAGTCACACCTTTTAATTTCACACCCCATAGACAACAACTGTGCAGAACTAACAGGACTGTTGCCACGGACATGGTACTCTAAGGGAACATGCTTCAAGTAAAGCAAAGCTGTGGGACAGAGGTTGTATCCTGATTAGACTAATAGACATCATGAAGGGCAACAGACACCTTTTAGGTACATTCTGAAACAGAATAAATAATCTTCAATGATGAACACAAGCTGTAAGCTATGGGGCTGAATTCACCAGTTATGCTGCCTGGGAGAGAAGCCAGTTGATATCGAGGGGAACATTAACAGGAGGACTTGCATAATACCCGTGTGAGCTCAGTTACTAAACACTAAATAACATTATCACCAACAAACCAATGTATTGAGTGGACAGCTCTCCTCACTGAGAAAAGACCACGTGTTAGGAGGAGATTCTGATGTTTTCAATGATTTTTGGCCCAAGCTCAAGGCACACAAATACAGTGTCTTTCCACAGTCTGGAACCATATTTAAGTGAGCCTGATACATTGACATTATTCTCCCTCATTCTAATAGGTGAAAGTGCACAGCCAGGAGAATAGAGATCTGGGGGCCAAAGTCATGCAAGTTGGTATGTGTGCAGCCCTGGCTGTACATATGAAATCCTTTTGGTGAAGCATCAGAATTGAGGGGTTCAAAACTAATAAGCAGTTGAATGTGTTTTCTGAAGGCACAAAGTTTTGGAACTAGGCAAATATGGATTTCTTGTTACAATTTCAGTAAGATATTCTCTTTCCCTCTTAATACTAAAGCACAGATAATGTAGATTTTTAAATCACTTTGGTAAAAATATCTGAAACTTCACCCCTTAGGCTGCCCTTCAATGTAACTTTGTGCTGAAATGAACTCTTCACAATTCCAAGGTTACAAACCCTACACTATGAAGGGCAAGCATCACGGTTTTTTAATTCTCATGAAGAGAGAAATAATCACTTCAGTTGAGCTAGAACAAGAGATTCAGAACTTCCCCATTCATTTTTTTCTAGGATAGTACTAACTTCTTAAAATATATTAGAAAAGAGACTTAAGGAACAGCAGAAAAATGGCACGTTTGTCTTTACAGCACACAGACATAAAAACTACTACGATTAATCCAAACTGCTTGTATTTCTCTTTAGCTATTTTCTTTCACACACAAATATTGTGAAGTTATACCTAAGAACACCTAAACAACATGTTACACTGTGTTTGGAGCTATTGGAGTGAGAGTTATGCTTGTTTTTCCAAAGACCCTGGAGATCATCCATATTCAACTAATCCCTAATATTCTTCTTTTGCAGGTCTGCGGAGGCATCACCAGAGGGAAATAATAATGGAAATTGGAAATGGAGCAGGCTCTGTTAAAACCAAAATTAAAGACCTCAGAGAAATTACAGACTTCAAATTTGATTTTTTTTAAACTGACAGCCTGCTGAAACTCAAAGATAAACACATTATGTTCAACTTCTGGGTATCTGCCTTACAGTGACAAGAAAATATTCTTATTTGAAGAAAATACACTTTAGTAGAAGGAAATAAGAAACTGTAAAGATGGCTGGAAATAAAACAATTTCAAAGGCCTGACATCAAACAGTTTATTATCATCTGCTTTATAATTGCATCTGCTAGATTTCTAATCTATCAGAAATAGAGAGATTCTGAGCTTCTCATGGGAACAGCCAGGCCTTAATGAGAAATGCAGATGAGGAAAAGCGGGGGGCGTGAGGCGGGAGGGGGGGAAGATGTAGATCTCGAAAGACGATTGAAAAGAATCGTCCTACAATGTGTGTGCTTTCCAAGTGCAAAAACTCCAAACCTCTGCTGTCAATCAGTTAATAAAATAGAAAGAAGGTCTGGTTTAAACACCTTTCATGCCAATTTTCAGAAAAACCAAATAAAAAAGACAAAGATAAAAACTGGTTAGTGACAGGAAGCAGTCTTGACACCCTTCTGCATATAACACTGTTAAAATCATTTTATTCATTTTAATAAAAACACTCAGCTTTACAGCAGTATTTGAAATGAGTTAATGAAGTACAGTATTTTGTAAATTAATATTCCAAGAATATGAGGAAAAATGGCAAGAGGAAAAATGTGTGTTTGAAAGTTTTAACCAGGAATCATCTGCCAACAGCTCAGGTAAGGACAGTGGGTGACCTTGTGCTCTGAGACAACTCTACCAGAGGTGACATGTTAAAGAAGAAAAGCAGTCAGAAAACCAGTTGGTTCTGCATAAATTAAGCTTTGTAGCTAGTTCTTCTCTTTAGAGGTTTTGGTGAAAACAAGGGGCAGGAACAGACTGCAATATTTCCAGACAATGGTAATAGAAACGTTGGAGAAGCTTAGTGGTAAATGATGATGAATTTTGGACACTTGTATGTGCCATGAGGTTTAACTGCACATCCTCATTGCACTGGCAAAAAAATTATGCAGAGAACTTCAGAGGATTGATAAGGGAGGCAAAGTCAGGGACACAAGAGAGATCTGGAGATGAATTAAGTGAAGGTCACTGTGGTAGTGGTGAAGATAAGATCAGACACTGTGCAGGCAAGAAACTTCTACATCCAGTGCCAAGAGATAAAGGGCAGAGTTTTGAGGGGAGAAGGGAAGACAAGCCAAGGGCTGTGGTAAAGTCAGATCATTTATAGTCAGTTTTCTCAGAAAGAGCACATGAAAAGAGAGAAATGGAAAATGGGTGTGATTAGAATTGAAAGGCTGTGAGAAGGAACTGTCTAATCAGCTTGGAAGAAAAGAGAGCTGTAAGACAAAGACAGAGGACTGCATTGTTTTCTACAATAAAGGCTGGTGGGTTCGATCTGGTAAATCAGCTTTTGTTTAAATTCTCTGGTGGTAGTTTTTAATCTCAAGTAATTATCATTGCTTTGCAGTATTCTCTGCATCTCCCCTGACTAAGACAATATAACAGTGAATAGGAAGACATTTTAAGGGATTCATCAATTCAAATAGTCATAATTTAGACAGGAACCTTCAATTTCTGTTTTTCTTTAAGAAAAAGAATCAAACAACTTTTTTTTTCTCCCTGACTATTTTATTTAGCCTGACATAAACTACTGCATCTATATTAAACATGAATTTATAAGTTTAATGTGCATTGTACCAATGTGTCACATCATCACAGAGTTATTGCAGAAACAATATATTCACCACTTAACTATAGCTCCTGCCCGGCTCAGTAGCCACTCACAGATTACTCATTTTTTAAAAATGAGGAAAGAGATATATTTTTTTAAGATAAAAATGAAGCAAGGAAGGAATTAAAATACAGTGCAATTCTCAATACATGATGCCAGGGTATTTTCAAGTAATTAACAAGAACAACTAAAGTACATTAAAAACAGTTACCCTAAGAAAGGTTCCTCTGGCAAATATCCAAAGCCTCTTTCCTCCCTTTCTTATGAGTAGTTGTTTCCAAGACCTAAGCTGACTAATGCACTTTAAAATTTCTTATTTCCACCTATTTATCAACCAGCATAGATAGGATTGCACAGTAAAAAGGATCACTTATGTCACTTCTGACATACTTAACCTCTGAAATAAAACCATATACAATTCTTTGGAAAAATCTTACTGCCCTGGAGCCCTCTCCTCGTACACTGACACAGAAGTGTCAGCTTTCTGTCTCAACTAGGAAAATAATATTTAATATCACAGATTGTACCGTAACTAAGGACTCCTTCCACCAGCCACCACGAGGTGAGGCCAGAACTGTCCCCATGTCCCCTCTTAAGGGCAGCCCCAGCCAAGGCTGCTGAAGAGCTGGTACGCAGCCAACCCTGAGCCTGCTGTTCCCCCAAACCAACGTGCAGAACCTGCCTCTTCCTAGGAAAACAAGCAGCGGGTGAATTATAGCAGAACGGTCCAGAGAGACAAGGGACATTTCAGAGTATTCTGCTGAAGAGGGAAACACAAAATAGAAAACAGTTTAAATAAGAACTCTTTTAGGGAGGATATATCCAGAGGTATGGAGCTTTTTCAATTATTTTCAGCTGTTCCATTCATGAGCAAATGCCAAACTAATTGTTTTTTTTTCTAAAGAAAATACAACCACTTTGACCAACTGACTGAACAAGATTATTTTAGGAGTCTGCTTATCTTATTAAAAGAGAATTGTGTTACAGTGCATACAACATTGATTTCATACACATTACCACAAGTTTGTCTAACAAGGAGTTCTTGAACTGTTGCTCCTTCCTATTAACTTACATCTATGGATCCTTTGGAATTTTTGATTCTTCATTAAGATCAATTTTCTAATTTGAGCAAGGAGTAAGTCTTCGGCACTAGAGTAGATTTTTTTTATTTAACTTTATATGAATTTTTATTTTTCTCCCCAAACAGCTCACAAAACAAATTTACACTCATGGTTCATATCCTATCTTTATACATAAATATAAGCATACAAATGGGATCTATCAAAGCATCCAGGGGTGATTTAGTTCTGCTCCCTCAAAAGTCATACTTGTAATTCCCACTGTACAGAACCAAATTAGTTAAATTCAAAGTAATTGCAAAAATCCACTAAAGTGTTATAGAGTGCATGGCTACTCACTAGTTCAAAGGTTGTACTTAAGACAGTTCATAGGAGCAAGGGGTTAGCTTATCGTTTTATGAAAAATAATGGAAAATACTGCAGTAGAGTGATACTAGGTTTGAATGAATATTTGTACATTCTGAGAAAAGGGCCCTTGTTCAACTAAATTTAGTAGTTATTTCCTGTGAGATATTTGTTATAAACGAAAACAATTCCTGAAGGCTCTCACAATTGCACTTTGTCTCAAATGTAAAGATCTTTATATAATTCATATTAAATACTGAACACTGATATTCCCTATTTATAGTCCCTGATGTCTCTTTGAACAGTGATTTTTTTCCTCCCTCTAAGAGACTGAGATAACACAACCTTACTGATGTATGGGGCATGATGTGTAATTGCCAAAAAATGCATTACCATGAGCAGCTTTTCCAATTATGGTCACTGGTGGTTTTAACTAATATTGGAACTCCTTCTTCTGAAATCTACCTGTACAGGAGAACAGGAAAGCTCTGCTTTGTACCAGTCATCTTGGATTCTCTCTCTTCCAGTTTGCAACTTGTAGAATTAATATTTCACACACAGATTTTCTCCAATGAGATTCACTTGATTTACACTACTTAAATATCTTTCAGGCATGTAAAACTATCAGAACAAGTGCAAATCAAAATTTAAATTTTACAGTAGTTAGAAGTTCTGGAAGAAAAAAAAAATTATTTAATATTTATCTGCTGGCTAGGGGATGTCAGAATCCACATTTCTACCGAACATGTTATATCACACTGAATGCTCCTAAATTTGGTCTACAGGACCCAGTTCTGCTGTTAACAGGGAGAAGGTTCACTACAGGGCTCTCTCTGCAGACAGACTACACTGGCCAGTAGTTCAGGGTGTCCGACCACACAACCCGCTCAGGGATTAAACTGGAAATCAATCATGAAATCTAGTATAAAATTTGCTACAGAAATTTGATGATCAGAAAGTTTCCCTTGTGCCCAAAGCTGTCCACATTCTTAATTTGCCGCTGGAGCAGCAGTTCACACATATCACGTACATCCCCCCAATGCCTCATACACCTCATGATCCCTCCACTGACAGCCAATGTCTCATGAGAGAATTTTCTACCAGAACTAGAAGGGAATGACTGACCTAGAGATGGCTTCAGGGCTTGACAAGGTGATGACATCCTACATCTTTATTTTTTATTGCATCAGCTGACTGGAAGTACCATATCTCAAGCATTTAAGGTGGCATAAAAGGTCAAAGACATACAAATGTCAAAAATAAAATGTGCTGCAGTGGTGCCAGCAATGTGTCAGTGAGCAACTCAATGGACTCTCCTAGATTAAATAAATAATTTTAAAAATTATATGAACACTACTTCTTAAGAAACAATTTCTAATTCACTCATGTATATTTTTAAATACCTATACCAGAAAAAGATTTCACTTTCATCAAGTTCTAAGCAAATGAAATAATTTTGGTTTACATACTCGAAAAACAGTGCAGGTGTTTACTGAATCCACTTGAATCTCATCACAGCAGTTGAAAATTTTCATCTCTCCCGTTCAGTAATTCACAAGAAAGTAAGCTTAACAATTTTTTCAGTGCTTGTTCTTATATACAGAATTTAAAAAACCATGTTTCCTTGTGACAAAAAAGGATAGATGCGTATGATCATGAATATAAAGAAAATGAACGTTTTGTAAGTTGAAGGAGGGAAAAGCAATGAGTTCTAGATAAAGGAATTCCAGAAAAATATAGAAGATTATGTCTTATTCTGTACCTTCATTTTCTGCACAGATTATCTTCCAGTTGTAACACTATGAATGGGAAAATACTAACAAGAAGCAATTCCACCAGAACAAAACCCATGCAACAACACTGAAAAATCCTTAAATGCTAAAAAACTCAAGAAATGGTATTTTCTTTCCAATAAGAAAAACTATTGAGAAGAAAGAATCGACAGATACTATGTTCACTCTTATTTTCCTTTTTTCTGTTCTTTTTCTTTCTGTAATAATAATCTGTCATAGTTTCAGCCCTCTTCAAGACTCATATCAGTTTTACTTTTTTGAAAATTCTCCAATCTGGCTGCACTTACAGCATCCTCAGTTTTTTTTTTACTTGACATTTATTTTAAGGGGTACAAAAATAAAGTTCTCATTAGAAAACTAAAATCACAGTTAAACCTCTCGCTTTTTGGGGAAGGTTTAGGGCTTTTAAATAATTTGGAAACATTGTGTATCTGAGCTTTTCAGTTTCTTTCAATACAAACTAAACATTCTCACCTGTGCAAACCCAAAATATTTCCTGAAAAACTGCAAAACGCAAGGTTTCCTGGCTGGTTCTAGCAAGGACATATGTCCTCCAGACCCATGGTTAGACCCAGATGTGCAGTAAAATGAACCTTCCCTTCGTTATTTATCTTAATTTTTGTATGTGCTTTGGATTACAGGCTAGGCAAATAAATTTCTAACAAATTTAATAAGACATCTAATTAGTACTAAAAACATTAGGGGATAAATAGATGATGTAATTTGAAAGGTATATTACAGAAGAACAATGATTTTCAGAAGACTTCTTGTCCCATTTAATCATGCAATCAGGGGAAAACCTTTGAAGTGTCTATTCTGATGGTGGAAGGAAAAGCTATTTTATTTGATCTTTTATACGTTTAATCGGGGAACTAGAATAATTTTTCAGTAAGCATTGGCAGAGGAAACAAACTTGATAACATAACTGTTCTTGCCATCTGTACGTACTTCACACGTTGTCATACAGAGTCACTTTGATAGGAAAACAAACACAAAATTTCTATGTGAAAATTTCCATGAGTTCTATGTGTTATGTAAAATACTCTGCTTCTCAGAACAATTCAGGAGTGCCCTCACCTACACTGAAGGAAAGATTTTAATCTAACTTTGACAGAAGTGTCTGCAAGACGCAGGAAGGATTGTCTGTGAAGTTTAATCGTAGCAACAGTTTAGGACACATTTAGACCTTCTCACTTGTACAAGGCAAACTTTAGGAGTGGAAGGAGCCATCTGCTTCTGCAGAGAATGGCCTTTAAAAAGTAATCTTCCTGTCCAACAGTGCTTGACTCATTCTCTGAACCTTTTCTAACGGCAAATCAGTTTATACCACCTGAGGGTATTGTCTTCTTTGGGTGTCAGAGAAGCAGGGTCGCTGTTTTCTCCCAGGTTCCTTTGCAAGTACATAGGCAGCATGATCCTCGGCTAGTCTGTTACCCTTTCCTTTCTCTGCCTGAAATCTGCACCTTTCCACTGCAAGTCTAAGGGCAATCTCACCTTGATTCTGATCCTGCAGAGATCAAAACTACAAACTCAAGTTCACATTTGAATCTGAATGGTTATATTTATTTTACTAGACTCCAGAACAGCCTGGGTGCATTCTGCAGCCAAATCCTTTCCATAATAATGAAAACTCTCCAGCATAAGATTTCTTTCCCCCCTCCCTGCTCTCTTCCCCACCCTCCACATTCACAAGAAGGCACTGACACCACACTAAGGTCTGCTTAGAGAGAAAACTCAGGCTAGGCAGCAGCCCATGGTTGTTTCCAATAGGGTTTTCATCTAACAATCCAACAACACAGGGATTAGCATCCTGCACCTACAGTAGGTGACAGAAATGAAATACTTCACAGCTTATAGAAAGATAGTTTGCAATGCAGCAAATGACTGCTGTAATATTAGTTTATTACTTGCATCTGAGCTGGGGGACAGATACTCTGCTGTATGATGTAATCAGGAAGCAAAGCCTTCTTAGGAGAAAAAATTAGCCTTGTACTTCAATGTCTAACCTGTAATTTCTGAGATAACTCATGTTTTGATGCACTTAGCTGGCTGATCTAATGCAAAACATCTTGAGGAACACAGAACATATGGCTTGGGAGGTTGAACATGTGTAAGGAAGAAGAAATGAATTCTTCAAAAGTTCAGCTGCAATGAAACTGTCACAAATGATGTACCTCTTATCTATTAAACATGTCACTATTAATGTCAAAACAATTCAAAGATACACTCAAACACAGTGAAAATGCTACCTTCCTTGATCAAAAATTCATGCTTTGATGAATTTAATACATTCATCATACAGAACTCTTATATACATAAATGCATTTTTGCTTAGAAAATTAACTTATTTTAATGCTTAATACGATCTTCATGTGTCATAGACCTTATTACTGAATGTCAGCCACCACTTCTTCTATGTGTCTTCCCCCACCAGCAAAGAACTCCAACTACATTCATACCGCCATCTGGACATTAGTTGTATTGTTTCACAAAGACAATTTGACAAATACTCTTGGATCCTAAATGTGTAGCTTTAATTTCAAAGAAAGGGTATAAGAGACCATTAGCAACTACAGAAATGGTTACAGAGAACCATCTTCAGTTATAGCTACAATTATGTCTTGGCATGACAGAAAATACTGTGTATGAACACTCATTCCACTAACAGTCCTTGCCTATGATGCCTCTTAACCACTGAAGCAGCACACATTTTTCCTGGTCTGGCAACAGCTGACCTGAGGAGTATGGTGTTAGGATGATGTTGGAATAACTGTAAAAGCAGGGTTAACACAGTTATGCCTTCTGTTGCTTATGATACAAGAGGAAATAAAAAAACCTTCCAGAATCTATCTGAAGCACTGCTCTAGCATAGAAAGGAGAGCACCATTGGTAGTGCTGTAGAGTTTGTGAGCAGGGAATTTATATACAAAACTTTGAAATGCCAAAATCTTAACCTTCATAATAAAGACTAAAGGAAAACTATGAACCCACAGGACTGCAATAAATATTATGTATTTAACTCCTTCATGTAAAAAGAAAAGACCCTGTGTATTTCTGAAAGCTCTCATTTTTTACTAGGTTGAAATCAGGCTGAGATATATGCTGTCACTAACCTCATTGTTAATTGCCTTTTCAATAAATTATCATTGGGTGTTCCTTACGGCCCTTTTAACATAACATAAAAGAAAATTATCTATCAGCTTTAAAGGCTTACGAATCTGGATCTTCACACAGAGATGAGTGAAGCAGCCCTCAGGGGTTACAGCTGGCTGTTGAGTAAAATGCAGTGGAATCAAAGACATCTGTGTTGGAAGGCAGAGGGAAGCACAGCCTGAGATCAGCAAATGGGTGTGGCCATCGCCAGCATCCACAACCCTGAGCTGCACAGGGAGGAGAAACAGAGTTTTGAACGGCAAGAAATATACATATTGCATAAATGCCAGACTCCTGGTAAACTCATGGTTTAGCCATCTTGCCTGTTTGCAATTTCACTTATCACCATCCTGGATCTGCTGCTGAACAGCACCTCTTGCCCTGGGCCCTACCTCTTGAAAGGCTTCCTTTCTGAATTCCCCCAAGGGTTTTTGTCTACAGCAACATAGAAAAGTCCTACAAACAAGGCTTTGACAACTCTATGGAGGGACAACTTTATGGAGGTAGATGGACATAAGGAGAATTGCCACTCACAGCAGACCACCCTTCAGGGACTTCATGGACTTCAGACTTTCAACAGTATGGAGGCTTTGCTGGCATGGGGAGAAGGCTGTGACAGCATCAGACCACTGCCTACAGCAGATGCACATGGACGGTTTCAGGGTTCTTATAACCCACCCCAAGCTTTCCAATAATGCTGCATATCATATTCTCTAAGTTTCACAGCTTTGGAAGCTGCTGTTCAAAACAGATTTAGATTATTGTTGCTGATGGCAGGCAACTTGGGTGATGGGGCAACAGCTGGAGTAATGTCAGGACAAACTTTATTTGCTGAAAGGTTTGGCTGAAATCTTACTCATGCCATTTATTTTTTTTTCCTGGCAAATGCAGCCTAGTCAGACACCTTGTTGCTAAAATTATCTCTTGAATAAACTCCCCCATCCATTCCATAAGTCCCCTTAGTCACAGGGAAGAGAAAAAATGAATGACCACACTTGTGAGAGTGGGGGAGGGAATNAACTGTACTCATTAGTGATACAGTCAATGGAGGCAATTAAATCTCTTACTGTTCTTGTAGCTGTAAGACTGATGATGGTGTTTTCTTTTCTTCCCTTTTTTATAATTATGTCTTTAACAATTATAGCAGCTGCAGTAACTCCACTTAAAAGAAATAGTTTTGTTGTTAGCTATCAATTTTACTTTGTATTGCATACAGCTCTTAGTTATGTCAGATATTTTAGTTCTTCACAAAGACAAAACATTAAGGAAGAAAAGATAAAAAAATAAAATATTTCTGGAACATAAAACTGACAGACTCTAGGTGGCAAAAAGAGACAGCAATAGAAATGAGGAGTATTTTGAAATTGGCTTTAAGAAAAATAATTTTTAAGCCTGCAATAAGTGAAAACAAGAAAAGAGTGTCTAACAATTTTTTACTTTCTCTTTGGCAGTAGACTAAATGAAGTGCACTTATAAGGTGTAATAGTGCATGCTAAGCAGAAAAAAACTTCAAACCCCAAACTTTATCAAGGTGAAATCACTACTGGATTTTGCAATTTGGCAGTCCACAGAACCCTGCAATGGTGTTCAGTCCATTTCTGCCCTGTTGTGTAGTAACAGCCTTCATCAAGAGTTTATAATCTAAGGAGAGAGGGAGGAAGGGGGAGAATTCCTTGTCATCACTTTACAAAATAACAGCCAAACAACTAGCAATCAAATATATTAAAGTTAATACTCTCAAAGTTAGGTATTCACTTAATTCCCACTGAATAAATTGAAATTGTTAGCTTAAGACTACAGGTTATATCTCTGAGATGACCTGTCAGGTCTAAAGGGGAAAGGAATTAAGAACTCACTACAGGTTTGTCTTTCTATCTGCCATTCTGGAGCTCCAGGAATACAGAGATCAAAATACACAGATTCTTTTATAAAAAATATTTTTTACAAAAATATTTTTTATAAATGTGTATTGATATTATTACACACTTTGCATTATATTTGGCCACTTTAGGCAGAAAAAATATTTAAAAATCCCCAGATAGAAAATAATAATAGCAAGACGTGAAGAAATGAATTGCAATACTAAATCCAAGATATGCATTTTTAAGATATACAAGGAAGAGGCGCCCTACATTCAAGAAAGTGTGACAATAGAGAGTCTGCCAAGTATAAATTGGTATTTGTTATCATGACATTTTCACTCGTGTCTGTTTACACAGAGCATTAGTACTTAATATACTCTTTGTAATATAGAAATGTATTTTAAATTTAGACAAAAAGGAGAATGAGTTGTACATGGTGTGCCAAAATAATAATTGAAAATACCCACAGATACATGTACAACTAGGCTAATTATAAATCTTCCATTAAGATGTGGTATTGTCTGTCCCCTTCTTGAGGCTTCTGTGTACACAGATGCACAGATAGCCGGGTGCCTCATTATGTATCTTGTCATCAATCTGAAGATGTTCACAGCAATTAAATAAGCAAGGCACCAGCTATGAGCAGGGAACAAAAGATCAGCAGCTGAGTCTGGCATTGACATGATTTAGCAACATGGAACATTCAAAGGCTTGTGCAAAACACAAAGTATTACCTGTAAGAGAAACAGTATCCTTTTGAGACTATTTCTCTCTGTACTCTCAAAAGAAAAGATGATTTGAGGACTCATCTGACCATCAGTCCTTTAACCCGTTCATACAGGGGATAAGGTCAAAATCGAAAAAGATGGAGATAAGAATTTGACAGATCTAGCAAGGTTAGGAATGAACTATTTAAACAATATTTCTATTATTATTTACCCCGCTGGCAGGGGATCTCAGTGAGTTTCTTCCCATGCCAGATCACTGCAGCACCACTGGACATGCAAGTGCACACCTGAAGCAACAAAACCTGAGCATTTTCTCAATCAGAAAGAGTTAAAAAACAGGTCTCTCTTCACTAGAGATGCCCCTCTGGTACATCACCACCATGCAGAGGTGCCCACGGTAGTGCTGCGCCTGAGGTTGGCAGCATGGCCAGGCCAGTGTCAATGGCCAGGACCACCCAACTCTCCTCTAAGTCCTCCACATCACACACCCAGACAGAGATCTTCTCCCTCACATGATGCTCAATCACTGGTCCTCATCAAGCTCCTAGAACTGGCATAGCTGCAAATCCCTGAGCTGTGATGGTGGACTATATTAAAGGTCTTTCCTTGGCTATTAATGCGATATTTCACTCTCATCTATAGGACTCGGCCATGCTCATACCAGTGTGACACGACAATGTGAAAGTATGGTGTTTAAAAATAGTGGGGCAAGTTAAAATTTTATGGCCTGCTTAACAAAGGAACAGTATCAACTCTCTTGGCATTGACACCTAAGTTTTTAGTTTGCTTTTGTTCTGTCACTGTATTAACATTCTTTGTTACTTTAAAAAAAGAATTCACATCTTTGTTAGTTAAGTGTAAGTTTAGTGCTCACTTCACATCTCTGAAAATAACATTTAGGCTTTTTCTTTTAAAATAGAATTCAGTTTTTTGAAAGGAAAAAAATTTTGTTATAAAGGGAAAAACCCCCAGCAATTTTAGCACTCTCCTGCAATATTAACTTTTTGTTCTAAAATTAAAAATCATAATGTATTATTCAATATTTTCAATGTTAGGACTACACAGAACAGACAAGTTTCGCAAAAACAACGGTGCACTTCAATTTATAGTGTTTTGCTGAACATGTGGACTATACCTTTATGTAAATTAACCAACAGGACAGGTTTTCTTTTTAGTTTTGGCCACGGGTATATTTTGATTGAATTGTAAATACGTATTTCATATGTGAACAATGTGAATACTGAGTTTTTAATGCAGTAAGCAGGGGAATATAATGTGCATGAATTTGAACTGAATGTACAGGGATGATTCACACAGTCAGCCCTGCTATTGTGCAGTAGATTAATTCCTCTGAAACTCCTGGTACCTACTAACCACTGCACATCCCTTATGAAAAATACATAAGCCTGACACCCCTAAATTTATACTTTATGATCTAAACACTGCTCAGACCAGAGCTCAAATAGTAATCCCTCAGAAAATACACAGCTGTGCGCTTGTCTAAAGAAGATACGCCTGAAATACCTTGTGGTAATTAAGAGAACCAGTGGGTTACCAGGGAATACATATGACAGGCAAGAAAAATCAGATCACAAACTGCATCCTTAATGAAGGCTCAACAAAGTGGTAATGATATCTGGACTGCCTTTTCCCCTCAGCTTCGACAGGACCTATTACTGAGAATGGGTAAAAATACTACAGTCTTCTTTCTTTGCTGTGAATAAGAAGCAAAAAAAAAAAGAAAACCAAACCCAAACAAATAAATAGTGACAACAACCATCCCATAAATTCAAAAAATAACACTGTAACCCTCCAACTGGTCTCTGAGAAATCAAAAGCCAGAAGAGAGCAGAGCATGGCTCAGCCCCTGAGGGATCCACAGCCTGGGACTGTGAGCAGTGCCCAGAAGTCAGAGCCCAGAGGAAAGGAGTGGTAGGAAACCATTTTGCATTCTTCTGAGATTAAGGCTGGTGTGGAATCTATTCTTTGTTAGGAAGCTTTTAAGGTCTTAGCCTCATTTACTGGTACCATGCCAGGACTGTGTGTATGGTACAGAGCTGTGCACCAATGGCCAGGCTCACTTGCAGTTTTTTGCCCATCTTCCCCATCAAGGCTCGTCTGATTCTAAAACCATGTGGTATTACCGACAGTCACAAACAAAATAATAAACAAGAGAAAATCCCAGAAAATACAACTGGAACATAGCTAAAAATGCAATATTTTGTCCTATACCAACCTTATGCTTGAATTGCTTCTTCAAGTTGAATGCTTCTCATGTTTTAGTTTAAAATCAAAGAGAGCAGTGTTCATTCATCTGTCATGCAATATAATTATAAACTTAGGATAAAGATATGCAACACACCATCTTTTATCATATCTAATTAACATAGGGTAGTCTGAAAAGACAGGGAAATCATATGTGAAGCTTCCACCTGTGGTTCTCTCTACACTGCTCCTTTTATTTTGTAAAAACAAGTAGGAAAAGAAATTATATCACATTATCTAGATATTTTAGATAAATCTTGTTTGCTGTTCCTTAAGAGTAGTAGAGAGTTAAATAAAAAGGGGAGAAAGGGTAGATGGAAAGACAGAATTAAGTTCCCTGAGAGTTCTGATTGATAAAAGTTACATTAGAAAAATTTCTTCATGCAATATTAAGCTGCTATTTTACACTGAATTGTCAGCTGCAGCAGATAGAATTATTATCTATTGGCCATGGTTTTATTACAGAAATGACTTATTACCACAGTGTTAACTCAAACAAACAGACCCAACAATGAACTGCAGTCTATCATCTGACACCATGATTTTTTTCAAGCCTTCAGATTATGAACTTTGATTAGTAGCCTGATGCCATGGTAGGATGTGCCTGGACTTGCTACTGAAGTTTGATTTTTCACTGAGTACGCACAGCTACACCAAATCTGTTTTCTAATCATGAAAGATCAAAATGACATTTTGAAAACAAAGGAAATTTTACTCTTTTCTTACTATTGGATGCTAATAAAAATTAGTGACTAAAATCTGTAGTCTTCAGTAGCCTCTAAGTATCACAGACTCACAGACTCACAGAATCACAGAATTAGTAAGGTTGGAAAAGACCATAGAGATCATCAAGTCCAACCTATCACCTATTACCTAACCTAACCTGTTACCTGACCTGTTGTCATCCTGTTACCAACACACCATCCTACCAATAACATGTTACCCTAGTATCTAGGTCATGCCACCAAGTACATCATCCAACCTTTTATTAAACAGCTCCAGGGACAGTGACTCCATCACCTCCTTGGGCAGCCCATTCCACTGAGAGATCAAGTATCAGCATAATACATAAGAACAGTGTAAAAACCATGACAAAAGAATGGATCATAATGTTAAAGTCTAGGTGGATATTGAAGAAAGCAAGTATTGACCTTGTGGTAGACAAAAGAATATTCTATTGACAATTTAAACTTTGTCGTCTAAAATTAGATGAGCACACAGACCATGACACACCATGGACTCCAGGAAGGCTGATGCCTCAGGAGCAAAAGAGATCAGCTATTTCCTCAAAGAACTCAATCAACAAAAACTTCTGTCCCCTCAGAGTGCATTGTCACCTTTTTCACCATGACACCTGCCACCGTGCTGCAGAATACTCCTTACACAAATGTTTGCAAACCCAGTAAATAAATACAAATAACACTGTGAACTCCTGCTTCAAGAATATGCATTAAGCTTTGCAAGATGACATGAGGCATCTAGTACAGGAAGGGATTATACACAGAGTATCTCCTATCTATAAAATGCCTTTGATCCTCAGTGCTGATGAAGCTTATGTTCCACAGCAAATGGCCTGCAAAGGACAACAAGTCTCACAGAAGTGGGTCCAGCATGTTGTCAGGAATTTTACAGATTGATGGAAGTCGCATTTGCAGCAGTGATACTAAAACCAGTTTGAGTTTAAATTATGGATTAATTTGCAATATAAAAGTAGTTTAATCTACAATTTTAAGGACTACAGTGATAAGAATGTATGATAAATTATCAGTAGTTTATTTTTATTAACGTGGTAACTAACTGATGTAAAGTTATTTTACTGTAGAACTATTCATATACAAATGTTTTATTTTAGGCAAAGGCCTAGATGCTTTAGAGAGATTTGGGTCAGTTAATAGCTTGAGCCAGCATATGAGAGAAGTTTTACTCTACAATTACCAAGTGACTTACAGCTATTTCTTTTCTTATTATAGCCTGAAATTTCTTACCTACTGTTTCTTTTCCTGTTGCCCTAAATTCTGATGATTTTAATTTCTCTTCAGTTTTAATTAAGCCACCCTAAGGCTTATAAACTCCAAAAGTTTTTACATTTCACTTTTAATAATTAAAAGTGATTCAATTTGTTTCAAAGGCCTGATGTTTAAACAGGAAATATTCTCAAACTCTCAGCGCTGCCTGGAATAAGAAATATATTTATGGAATGAGCTGTGCATTGCACCACTTTTTCAATTGCTTCAGTCAAAGTCAATTATTGTGTGTTCACAACTTGAAAAGTGCTGTAATGGAAGGCATAGTCGTATTAACATAAGTGCGTTATTCTTTCTGGAAGCTAAAACAAAACAGTAGCCTTGATCTGATGTCTTCACACTTAGGGAAAGCCAAGTTTAAATAGGCAGCTTCTCTAACCATACATCATATCAACACATATTGCATAAGAGATCTTAGAGATCTTATAAAACTGTTTTAGGAAAAAAAATTAGATGGTAAATGGAAGCTTTCAGCCTTAAAAGAAGTTCTCTCTGATTCTTAAAAGATAAACTTTGAAAATTTTTACCTCTTCATACTCCTGGCTAAAATCTTTGTTTGCCATTCATAGCAAAATTTTTGTTTTAGAAACTCGATGTTTCACAAGAAACTTTTTTTTCGCATTGACACACCCTAAACAGGCAACAAGCACTGAGAAAGGGGAAGTACAAAAGGAAAACAAGAAGGCTTAAAAAAATTGTAAACCAAAAGTTCCACTGTCCCTACATTAACAAGAAGCTATTTAAGAATTTGGCCAGCAACACTCAAATAACTTATTTTTTGAAGAAAATATAAGAGGTCTATATGTATTTCAGAAATTCTTTATAGAAGCAGCACATGCTTCCACGGGAAATCTCAATGCTCTCCAAAGTACTTTAATACTGACCACAGCTTTCAAGCAATCTTGACATGTTCTCTTTACCTGGTTTCCTCTGTTCACGTACATCTATAATTCCAAGGTGTTGGCAGATCCAAATGCAAAGCAGACAAGAGATGGTGAACACTAAAGCAGACAGAAATGACCTTACCATGAGTCAGAGGGAGGAAAAAAGAAAACCTGAAATAAAGTGGCAAGTTTTCAGCTTGGTGGCTGAAACAAAGAAGGATTTATACCCGGCTCAGGTCCTCTTAAAAGAAATTATTTTTTTGTGTAAGCACTATCTTTTAAGGAAACTGAAATAAATATAATTTTGGTTGAAATTAAATATTTTGACTCAACTAGTACAAATAAAACGAGATTCAGGCAACATAATTCTGACCCGGCAGAATCTAAGATAGGTTACCTGGTGTTCTAGGTTCCATTTCTTCAGCTGCCAACCCATTTTCGTTTACTTATTTCTAACTCTTAGTTAAGATCTGTGCAGTGTTTTTGTCCAGCACTGAGGTAATTTTACACAGCAATAGCCCCAGTATTGCTTTTGGTTTTCATTTGCATGCAACAGCATTTCTGAAACACTTTCCCAAGGGTTTTGTGAATAAGAAATAAACAGGATTCTTAGTATACATCCCCCTTTTTTGACAAGTTGAGAAATACTTTAGCAACTTGTCCATATGCCCAATCTAAAAATTCATAGGAAAGTAAGAAAACAAATATTAGATAAGAAACATCAAGAAAAAGAACCTGATTGATGTTCTGGAGGGAATTATTTCTCTCACTTCACATTGTTGTCTCACTGCACAAGTGATTGAGACCACCTTATGAGGCAGAGTACATCACAAAGTTCAGGATCACAAGAACCAAGGGAAAGGTTTTGCTGACTCACACAATAAAGCAGTTCAGTCACCAGGGGATTAGTCTTGTACCTGGTCACTTTTCAGAAATATAAAAAGAAACTCTTGCTTTGGAAAACTTTCTACACCTTTTTCCGTCCTGTATTCTTAAGAGGAGAAAAAAAGGAATGTTATTGTGCCTTAAATGATGATCATATAACTCCACCCTAAGTAAAGATTTACCATGAGACGGTGAAGCAGAGTAACTGCACAGAATCTACCCTTGACTTTGCCTTGTCCCTCACACTCAGACTCAGCATTCACTCTTCTGTGCTCACCCACAGCCACATCATCTCCCCCGGCATCTCGCTGTAGACAACCAAAACGTTCATTCAAAGAGACAAAGCGAGACACCTTCCCCTTCTCCCCTCACTACACCACCAGCAGCTTTCTATAAAGAATAACATAAAAAGAGAAAAGCATATATCTTAGTGACATGAGTGATTTATAGCCCCAAGGAATGATAAAATGATCCATGACTACAAGTCAGTGTTTTTATTAGAAATGATGATTCCCAGTCATGGTGCTTTTTCGTTATGTGTATAATTAATGTTAGCTTGTGAAAGCTGCCAATGACGCTCATCACCACTGGATGTTCCTCTAATATATGTGTGGATTTGAATGCATGATGAAGTTTTTCTGTCTTTTGGGATTCAAAACAGAAGTTTGTGAATAATGCAAGACTGAAAACCAAAAATAAGAAAGAAACTGCTATTCGCCCAGTGAACAGTAGAGACAAAGTCATAGAATGCAAAGTGAAAGCAACCAAACAGGCCCAAAGTTCCCTGTAAAAAACAGAATTGTGTAAAGATCTGTTTGGTTTTTACTTAGAAAATATCTAAATTCAAATACCATTTTACAGACATACTTGGAAGCAGCAAAGTCTTCATTTACCCTGTTATGGAAATAGAGAGAGACAATACTGGAAGCCTACACTATGTGCCTTGAGAGCACATCTCTACTGCTGGGAGAAAAGTCGTTACCTTCTCTTCTGAGCTCTGTGTGACACATCTTTGACTCTCAGTGTTGTGGTTTGAACCTAAACAATTGTCAGTAGTCAGCTGGACACATCTTATGCCCAGTCTTCAACAGTGTACATAAATCCAGCTGTGTACGTCACCACACATACATAAACAATGGTATATGTTGTGTACACAGCAGTAAACAATGTTGGTAATTTCAGGGGATGTATGTACAAGCATAAATTGAAAACTAATGTTGAATATTCAACCACCAGTTGCAACAGAGAAATATTTATATTGGGAACACTACCCAACTTATGTTATATTAGTGCAGTAGCATTACACTGTTTTAATTACTTCCTGAATCACACTGCAATACTCTAAACCAAGCTTTTTTTAATCCGCCTTCCTCTCAAAAACCATTTCTACATATATAGTAGCAGCCTTTTCCTGCTTACTTCAATTTCTCAAAAATTTATTATTATGAAAAATACCACATAAAAGCAAGAAATATTAATACTCCTAGAGGAGAAATACTGTCAATAGTTATGTTCCCAAGTAGTATTTTTTATTCTGCATAGCCTTTTGGATTTATCAAAATATTTACTTATGGGAATGGCTTTACTCAGTGCCTAGTGGATCACCAATTACACATTAAAGAACAAGGTTATAAAATATTGATAAAATCATTAACTACAGTTTTATCTATTTACCATGGCTAAAACCACATGCTGCTACAATCTGAATTTGATTCCCAAGGAAATAAATTCTTTCAAGAACAGTATTTAGTTGCTAGAACACTTCCCCAAAAATGAAAGAGTACCTTTCCCCAAGTCCAATTTTCTCTTCATGTGTTTGCCTCACCAGTACACTCTGGTGATCTGACCTAAATGTCCCAGATGCAGCATTTTGTGGATGTGCTGTATTCCTGAAATAACACTTTGACTGGAGTTGCAGCTCCTCAGAAGTGCAATTAGGCTCTTTACCATATTAGAAAACACTCTTAAATCTTTCTCTTTGTTATCCTTCTATTCATCATATCAGACAAACAATTGAGGGTTTATTGGCACGAGGCCAGATATGAAATATCAATTTAGTTCTTTAGACAAAGATAATAATTTGTTTTCGGAAAGTTGCTCCCGTACTTTTTCTTTCTGTACAAAATGGTTTCTTGTTCTTCTAGCGACCAGTCTAAACCTCTGATATGTAACATCACCAAGCAGAACTGCACATATAAGACAGAATCACACAGAATATTCTGAGTTGGAAGGGACCCACAAGGATCATCAAGTCCAATTCTTAACACTGTCTCCCTGGCGGGAATCGAAAGATGAAAGCAAAAGCTGGAGGCAATTCCTTTTCTCCTCATGTAAAACTGCTATGAATTATTACTGATAAAAGACTGCTGTTTGCCCTGGGTACCAAGCTGCAGTGTCTACTGCTGCAGTGCTGGACACTGTGGGGTCTGGGATGCAAATCTGGGCCATTTTCCAGAGAAATTAAGGATGCTTGCACAGATGGACTTTTACTTAAGGAGAGAAGCCAGTGGGTTTGGGAGAAAAACTGGTCACAGGCTCTGTTGATGCTGGTTTTGCCATCAGAATGGGTCACTACTTTTCTGTACTTTGAAGATGATTTTCCCAAACCCAGCACTTAATTAAAGAAAAAAGAAATTGTCCTGCAGCTCAGATATCCAGTAATGTTAACTAAGTTGGCAAAATTTGGAATAAAATCCAAGAAAAGGGATAACAAAAGTCTAAAGCAAAGAATGTCTTTTCCCTGCCTTGGCAGTGCCAGTGCTGCAGTGTCAGTTCAGAGCCACAGAATCTCTCCTGGCACAGGCATCCACTGATCCCCAAGCATCCACACATTTCAAATGAGCTGCTCCACACAGCCTGGTGAAAGCTTGCAGGACTTGTCTATGCAAGCATAATCTCTTCTTCCTGTATAATTTATACTTAAGTTGTTTTCCAACCTCATTTTAAATCTGGTTGGAGACTATCAGCACAATTGAGAAACAGATACTTTATTCCCCTTGCTGTACTAAAGTTGTTTTTCTCGGTTGGTTTTCAGAGCTCCTACTGAGTTGTTAATGAGCTGTCAATTATTTGTGTAAATTGGGAAGCATGCACTGAAAATTAGCCACTGGAAAAGAAACATTCCTCACATCTTGTGAATGCAACACTACTTTTAAGGATTCTCTTGAAACTGATGAATTGTAATAAATATGAGGAAAAAATTACTTTGTATGATATAAGTGACCATTTAAAATGTGTCTATCGTATTAAAAAAAAAGACATCAAAATAAGAAATACAGAGATGTAATTCAGCAGCTACATTCATTGCAATACATATTTTGAAGGGGAAAAATTAAAATGTCATTATTTTGCTGGAGAGAGCACTGTAACCTGACCACAGTTCACATCACTGCTAATGGTAACCTGTTTGCTGCATTAGGTTCATATAAACAATAATTAGTTTTGCTTTTTGTTCTTAGAAGGTACTTCCTATCAAAGCCTCTAGTTCCCTACCCTGAATATACCACATTGTATCTTGGTTGGTGCTTGACCTTCAGTACAACCAATAGAAAGATGTTATTGGTGGCAAAGGTGGTAAGGAATATGGCCAGGAAACCTGAGAACCTGCTCCAAAAGATGGAAGTGAAACTTGCTTCATTGGTGTTGGAAGCACCGTTGAGTTCCTCTCTCTCTCTCTCTGTCACTTTATCCTTTTCTACTAATTTCCACCCTGCAGTTATGTGAATACTAATTGAGTGTGGCTGCATTCTGAGAGCCTGAAACTCTCTAATGTAAAAAATGAGTACAATAATAATTTTCTAACCATCTTTTTTCATCTGGATCACCAGTTGCACTTACAAGACAAAATTAGTAGTTTTAATCACAGTGACACAACTTTTAAATTGTCCTCTCCAAGAAAAAAAGTAATGATGTTGTTCTAAGTTTTAATTATGCAAAGGGTTACTCTTAAGAGGATACAGCAGGATATTTCATATGCTTAAGTGTAACCACACACAGAAGTCATTACAGAATCAGAGACTGCTATTTTTTCTGGGAGATCCAACAGTTTCCCATTAAGGCAGGACTGCTACCCTTTGCCAGTCCTCCTGACCCACTTCTGAGAGTTTCTGTTCCGAGAAACCTGGGTTCACATTGATGTAGATACACAATAAGCTGCATTGATGTCCAGTGAAACATTAGGGCTCTTCTAGCAAGAGGGAAGTTCGATGGCTTTCACCAGGTGCTTCCTCCACCAGAGGGTACAGACCAAAGATGAAACACAGGGGTCAAGACAAAAAGGCTTAGACATCCCTGAGAATTGTATAAATCAAAACACTTGTCTTTTTTCCTCATTCTCCTTCAGGGACCAATACTGACTGAAAAACTCTTATTTTTGATGCAAACTTTGTAAAAACGTCTAAAAATTATTAATGACATCTTGCTAATATTTTAATGATGAAAATAAGGACCATTCACAATAAATGCAGTGAGCAGGTGCATCTAAAGAGCCACAGAGAACAGGGAAGGTTTTATTTTAGTTCAGATTGCACAGAAAGTAGAAGGGCTATCTGCACCTTCCCCACTGAAGTTAACAGACAGGCAAGAGATTATGCAGCATGATTCTATCTGCACATCTTTTCACCCAGCTACAGGGCAATGTATAAGTAACACTCAACACCATCTGTCTGACTGGAGCACAGGCCCTCACACCAGATGCCAGTCTGAATTTAAGTCAGTGAATAGAAATTGTTACCATGAGCTCTTTGGGCTTTACATCAGTCCCATTATAGTGCCTGTTATGAAAGTTCCAACTCTTCTGATACTAAACTGTGTTGTTGCTAAGCAGAAGCCAAGGCTCAGGTAGGAGGACTGGCTGCATCACCGTCCCTGCCCTGCAAGGTGCTGCACGTTAGTGTTGGAGGAGAACCCACCCAACAGTCTGAATAGCTGCTACTTGTTTGACCTAGTCTAAACCTCAAAGGATTTCAGTCTCCAGCTCTAGCTTCTTTCCATCACCTTTCACAAACAAGTCCTCTTATATATTCCTAGAAGTTTTTAAATAATAAGCTGTACAAAGGCCATATTTGAAATTAAAATATAACAAGTAATTTGCCAGTAAAAAAGAAGCCATTCAAAAGATGGAAGCATGAAAAATAAACCCACATATTTTTTTTTCAATCTGAAAATCAGTGATGGAAAAATTGCTGCATTTTTAGCTGCATATTAAATGAGTTTCCTAATTATACTTTCTATGATAAAAAGCATAGATGCTCATTTAAGCAGACTTAACACAGATGATTTTTCTCTAAAAGATTTGTGTACTTTTTCTTTGAAAAAAACCACTAAAATCAGATAATCCACGACTCATGTTTTTCCTCATTCAACAAAACATCTGTCACAAACCTGTGCCATACAGAACACAAACTAAACTCCTTATAGGAACTGAGTGTCAAGACTGTATGCAACATTCTTCAAGATCCTGATTCAAATTTATATTCCTAATATTAATATAATCTACATATTCATCTTTGGCACTTACATAGGTAAGGTCTGAATACTGATGTGTTCTGTTGCACAGATTTTTCACATTCATAATATTGACAGGAATGGACTGAAATTAAATCAGTATAAAAACACAATTATTAAAGCCAAACAAGCATTCCCTTTATCTGTCATCTTGTAATTATGAGTATAGCCTTGGCCTCAATGAAGTCAGGATTTCCTTCAAAGTATTAACAAGCACATCTGCTGGCAAGAATCAAAATAAGGAAATCAAGAGTAAAGATTTACAAATGTAACTCATAGCAGTTGGCATTTTTCTGTCAACTTGACTGGATGCCAGTGTGAGAAATTCTGCTGTCAGTTATGACAAGGAGAGGGCAAAATTCTGCTGAATATTATTCTGAGTGTAAAGCAGTGCATAACCAGGAATGGAGTTTGAAATGCTATTTCAACAAAAATGTCTCATTAAGAAAAATTTTCTTTTCTATGACATGAATGCTTCTGTCCAGTGAGGTATTTCTAGATTAATTACACTGCACACACAGAACTGAGCTCAATGACTTCCTATGGAAAATTCAGACTGAATTTCAGTAGGAAGTTGATTAAATTCCCAGTGCACCTTTAATGTCATTTAAGAAAAACACACACAAGCTACTCAGTGACCTCTAAAGGAAATGCATGCCTACAACTCTAGAAAATGCAAATAAAATCAAAAAGGACAAATGTAATGGACAAATATTTTTAAAATGTGAAGTACATATTATTAGCCTTTTTTTGTACCATAAATAATCTTTCTTCTACTACTACACTGCAATCAACTACAACTGCTTTTATGCTGTGAGTAAAGGGCAGAATTAAACAAAGCAGCCAACATGGATTTGACCCCTGAAAAGTCAACTCTGCATTTTTCCTCAGACTGTTTATATTATTTCTGTAGCCTTTGGAAAGAAGAAAGCTCAGGACCCAGCCAATTGTACAGTTCTGTCTGCCACAATCCAATGCCCCTCTGCTTTCACTTAAGAAGCCTCTGTCTTCTGTAACCCGTCCTGTGGACCAAGGTTTAATCTGGCCACCTTCACGGTGGCTTCTCACCTATGTGTGTTTCTACCTTCATGCATCAACATGGCAATGAAGCATTAGAAGCCACACAAAGCACACATCTTTGTGGAAGTGAGCAAAAAAAGGGAAATCAGTACAAAGCCAAAAATTCCTGTCTAAAATGCAACTGATATCCCTGCATTCAACACAATCTCATTAGATTAGTACTAAAGATTTAATATATATTTTTGCAAAAATCATCCTTGTCTATTATAATTGTTTGACTTTCTGTAAAATTATTATGTTAAAATATATATCTCATGGTCCTTCTGATAAAGCTTGAAGAGTTGTGTGAGGACCCAAAAAGATACGTGTGCCCCTCATGTGCAGTATAGTATCTGAATTTTAAATTGCATTGTGTCCATCAGAGCTGACTGCCAGTTCTCCCAGTGCCAAGGGACATTTGGTTACACTGATGTCAGCACCCTTCTGTATCCTCCACCAAGACATGATGCATGATGAGCGGTCAGCTCAAGGCTCTTGATCAATATAGGCTAATGCCGGGGTCAGGACTGCATTGCTCCAGCGCAGCTATGGGAATGGAGGCTACAATCCCATCCTAGGATAATTAGCCACGAAGCAGCCCTAGAGCTTTGCGTTCTGTGGTGCCCAGCAAGGAGCAAAAGAGGCAGTGGCAGTGGAGAGAAAACCTGTTCTTACCCCCAAGGACCTCTTTAACAGCAGCACAGGATCCCCAGACCAGAGCATATGTTGTGCTCCAAGCAGCCATAGGAAGTAGTTACTTTTGTTAGCCCTGATTGCAGAAATCCCATAAGCCCTTTTAATCACAATGGGGTCCCTTATTCTTCACTGCTAAACTTGCTGGCTCTTATATTTTTCATAAAAGTAGCTGCCTAAACAGAGAACTTTATGTGCTAACCAGCCAATGAACCTCATGCCCAAGCAGAGGTAGCGTCTTCACCAGAGCAGCATTTTAAAATATGTGGAAACAATATTCTTCTTATTGCCTTTATCATTTCTGGCAAGAAGATGTTTAATATACGGCTAAATTTCCACTTGAAGAAATCAATAGTCTTAAGTAATAACTAAGATTTTGGGTCTTTCAATCACAATGCAAAATAACCTACTATTAACTTTACAAATGAGAACCAAGTTAAAAGGCTTCTAGCAAATTACCAGTGAATCACCAGAATTTGCTTCAGGCAGAGATATTATTCCTAAATTGTTGCCAGTGATCTATACCTTTAGCATTTTTTATTGCTAATTTGTACTGGTTTCTCATACTCTTCTTCTAATGGATCATTACAGGAGCCAGATAATTTGTACTGCTGCCAATAACTGTCTCAAGGTAAGGCTGTTTAGGTAAAGCAAGAATAATGCACAGGGAGAGTGAGCCTTCCAAAAGAACTCCAAATTAAAGTATTGTTATAAAAAAATAGGAATCATTTAATAGAATAGAAAGCTGCATCCTGAAGAAAATTCAAGGCCATCAACTAAAGTACTAGCTTAATAATATACAATGAAGGACTTCCTTCCTTAGTTTTCACAATTCTGTTCACTTTCTTGCCTGTAATAAAAACATACTGGGTCAAGCTGTACTTGAAAGTATTGTAAAGAGTGACAGCCATCCAGAAGAATTAAATAGTAGTACAGTACTATGGAAAATAAAAAAGAGAATTTCATATACCCTGAGATTTCTCATACATATATAAGCCACCTTTAACATTAAAACTTGATAAAGCTGGTCAGTTATATAAAGGCTAATGATGATAATAATACATAAATCAATAAAAATGATTTAAACAAAACCTTATAAAAGCTCAGGTTATGATATATTGGTCATAAGTAGCAGTCAATTCATCTTTGATATGATGTGATCTTTCTTTGACTACATGATGGATTTTTCCTCCCAAAAAACCTTCTCAGTGTATTCTTGGAGGACAGCTGAATAGCGTGGAGTAAAGTCACTATTAATATAACCCATACAATTGAAGCAAAGGACAATGGAGAGGATCCTCTAGGGAACCAAGCTCAGGCTCAAAATCATTACACAAGCAGAGCGCCTACAACACCTCTATGCACACACTGTTATGATCACAGAATATTCTGAGTTGAAAGGGACTCACAAGGATCATCGAGTCCAACTCTTAACACTGTCTCCCTGGCGGGAATCGAACCCGGGTCTCCCACATGCCAGGTGGGGACACTTACCACTGTACTAAAGTGGATTTTTTAAATATCATACACACCACATGAATGGAGCCCAAACCATTTCTTTGTTGAGCACTCATTGACATATATTTAACTACTGGAAGCCTCTTGCCCCGCCCTTGAGGTTCATTTTGCACATCTTCTTGCTGAATTCAGCTAGCTTTGTACATAGGTAGTGTGGCCTTCACAAAATGCAGACAGTCTCTATTCTTATGATTGGTAATTGTTTTACCTGCACCATTAGTATCCTCTCATTTTTCAAGTTCAAAAATTTGGATACATTCTTTAAAGATATACAAGTGTTTCAAATTTTCCTTGTGATCAGTAGGCAGGAATGGCATCATCTACATTAAGCATTAATGTACAATATTAATTGTGCATTTAATACACAGTTCAACTGACACCTCACTTGCTCTCTGACTGGTTTCGGGCAGCAGAAAACATAGGGCACTGAATTTGGGTCATAGTCAGGCAGTACGCATCTGGCGCTTTTTATAAATATTCATAAGCCAGCATACTGAAATGCAGCTGTCAACAATTCAGAACTCTTTCCTGAAAGATGACACCTCTACAGCATATTTTTGAGCTCACTGGCTAGTGCTTCAGGCAGATTTAAATACAGCCTCTTTTTTGGTGTCTGGCACGTTTCTGTGGAGCCTGGTGACAACGTGCTACCTTGTTCTGTGGTGGTACGATTGGGGAAGAGATCAAATCCATGAAACAGGCCTGGCTGACAGTCCAACTGTGGTGCTACCGTCTTGCAGGGTGCAGAGAGGAACTGGCTGGTGGCACAGATAGCTAAAACGGGAGGAAAATAGACCTCTGTCAGGGATGGCTAATGGGTGACTTGAGAGCAATGATTCTTACTCTTTTCTCTAAATGAGGGCTGAAAATACCAGGAATGTCAGGCTCCAATTTTTCTGCCCAGTCAGATGCCACAAAAGACACTGAAACTCCCAAGGCAAAACATAACAAGGTAGTGAGGTACATTCTCCAGGATCCTGCTCAATTTAGCTCTATTTCTTTAATAACAGTTCTGCTGATGATACCTTTATTTTATATAGCTTATTTCCTTAACCCAATGGATATACTGTGTTGCTAGACTAATTTTCCTTAATACATAGAATTTCCGTGAACACAGGTTTCTCAGTACTCCTGGCTGTGACTTCTTTCTCTTACTCTGTTTCTAAGGGAACACTCTCCTTCCCACCAAACTACAGATCATTCCTGAATATTTCATTCCCTGTCCCTGTGCAGAACCAGCATGAAAAGCTATTCCATATGACAAACTGATATGGAATAACTAGTCAAGGCCCCAAACCAGATCAGAGGGAGAACAGGAGAACAGGGAGAGTGCTTTGTTATTTTTAACATGAATCAAAATAAGAGTGAAAATGCCTTTGAATCACAGCTTTGGCACTTACCAACCATATTATAGTTTGCTCTTGGAAACAAAGACCTTTGTTTGAGAGTGACGTCTTCTGAGCCCACTACAGTCACCCAGATGGACACAAAATTAACCCTGTTAATGAAGTTGCATTGCTTGAAGAGGTATAATTCAAAAGTTTGACTTAAAAGCTTACTGCCATTACAAGACACAGTTCCCACATAAGTTAAAAGAAGACATGGCATGTAGTCCGAAAAAATGATTAACAAAATTACATAAAGCAAAAAGAAGTATGGGATACCTGAAACAAAAAAAGACAAGGATTTGGTTTGAACCATCTTTGAAGATATGATCAGCTTATTCACAGGTATTTTCAAAAGGACTACCTTTTGCCTATTTGTTTGATATACTGTGCTATCATACAGCATTTCTCTGAATTTATATCAAATAAGCCCATCCACTGCTTACTTTGTCAGTGCTGCAGGTGTCAGCTCTACAGCAAGAGCCAAACTTAGATAAATGATTTGATAAATTTGCAGGCACTGCCACGGTTTCCACTCTATTTGCAATAGAAAGAAAAATTGACTTTTTCCTTACTTAGTTTTACTCATTATTAAATTCCTTTTTATTTGTAATTATGCAAAAATTAGTCTTATTTTCCCCCCAACTAATATTCTTCAGAAAGCTAGCAGAAGCCCTATCTTAAGAATATAGACATTTTTTTCACTTCTTGAGAAAAATTAACCAATTTAGCAGACCCTACTTTTGAAAAAATACTATAATATGGATATAAATCTTCAAAATTATCAACACTTATTCAACTCTAAAAAACTGATATATATGTATTTTAAATGATTATACAAAAATTCAAGATCATCAGCACAAATTTCTTTGAGTGAATATAATGAAAAATGTTTTTTTACCTATCTAAACTCAATTTGCTGGCAAATCAATATGCAGAAGATGTATTTCTATTTAGAAATACAAAATTAAAATCCAAAAATAGTTTCCCAATAAACAATTCTATTTACTCTGCATTTAACTACAGAAAATTGTATTGCACTCATCTTTACTTCCTAAATAACTATGTCTATAAAGTAAAGGGATAGAAGAGTCAATACTTCACTCAACTGATACATAAAGCTGCATATCATGAAATACTGGAAGCCTATATTTATAAATTACTTATCTCTATAGCAAGATAGGAAGTACAAGGTGTAAATAACACTAATGGAGGGTTCAGAAGAACTTCGTGAAGAACAATTTTAAAAGTGGCTCAAAATACAAAAATACCAACTAATCAATTTGGTTTATTGCTTTAGTTAATCTCTGCTAAGAGATCAAGTGTTATTATGTTCCATTTAGTAATAAAAGCATAACATATATGACACTTCAGCATAACAAAAAAGCATAACAAAAAGTATATGTTCTGGTTTAGTTTTTTTCTGCTCTGGCAGTGAGGGGGTTAACAGCTCAGCTCTGGCCTGGGCCTCAGTTGCTGCCATGGCATTCAAGGTTATAGAGATGGAGATGTCTCTGTGAATAAACATATTTGGGAGAGAAGAAAAGAAACCTCAGTAGCAAGATGTAGCGTGCCGGTTCAGAACCTGCACCGAGAGGCTGAGAGCCCGAAGGCCCCCAGGTCCACAGGAGAAGGGGTAAGAATGTTCTTCCAGGCATCCCACTGCTGTTTGTGAATTGCATCGACCATGGTGTAAACCTATGGACTAGAGAGAGAGAGGAACCAGTGATGCAGAATCCATCTAAGCCACGACTGAAGATGGAGATAAAGGTGAGGAAAAAACTGCAGATGTTTTTTGGAGCCCAGAAACACAAGCCTGGAGCTGAGAGCTCAGCAGAGATCCTTTGGACAGACGTTTTGTGCATTGTGGTAGGATCTGAACTGTGTACTTTGGGATGGGCTCATTATGATGCAGTAAAAAAAGCCAGTACCTAAAAGTTACATCCTGGCTGTGGCTCTCGGACAACAGAGAATTTCGGAAGAGCTGTCGTCCCTGGGTCGAGATCTCACTTGGGAAACGGTCATAAGAGACTTTTCCTCTCATGAGAGAGAGAGAGAACTTTATGGAAGGGCAAAGAGATAGTTCCTACCCTGGATCTGGTGAGAATTACCAACTTGCCTGGTTTACCCCTACCCTATGTTCCCCCTTTGTCTCCTGGTGAAAAAAGGGAATATGACATCAGTTGTAAAAGAAGGAAGGGTGGGGGGAAAAGGTTGCCTTTTAAATGATGCTTCCTTCACAGTTCTGATCTTGTTAGTTAGTAAATAAATCCTTTATATTCTTTACTTGTAGTTTGCCTTGCTTTTTTGCCTGTGACCAGTTTTATTTTCCAGTTTTATTTTCCAGTTTTTCCTCCAGGAGAGGTTGTGGGTGAATCTCTGGCAACCAGCCAGGGTCAAACCACTACAGTATAACAAAAAGCATAACATATATGAGATAGTAAATGATGAAATGATGAGGACTACTCAAGTTTTACTGTGTTCTGTCATAAATAACTTTCAACTTTCTCATTGGTATGTATTTATCTTTTTTCCCCCCTTAACTATTAGAAAGACCAATACCAGTAATAGGGAGCTGAAGTGGCAGCTATTTGACCTGCACTAATACATGAAAACGTTATCGTCTGGGAGGTTTCTAAATTAGCACCCAAATAACCCCTCAGAATCTAAACGTCTGATTAGTTGGGCTTTACTGAATGTTTAAGAAATCAGCTGCTGAGGTTGTTTTCATTTGAGCTGCAGTATGCCAAACGCATTACATGCAGCCTTTGGATGCCATCCATGAAAATGTGGAGGCAAAAAAAATCCCAACCAAATCAGCACCTAGTCTGCAACTAAAACACCATTTCCAGCCTAGATATATCTTTCCCTTGTGGCTACTTGGGAGATGATTACTTGATGTAAGATTTCAATATATTGATGGAGGGACTATTTTTAAAAGGTGTGTTGCTAAAAGCAGTGAGAACTGGTTGCCATCATCCCAAGCATCTTTTAATTTGATTTATGAAACCTTGCAAACGAGTCATAGTCTTGGCTCAGTTTCTTTCTCCAGCTACACACATGCTAGAAAGTACCCATCCCCAGTTATATGCAGAAATGCATATAATGACGGTGCAAAATGAAGGTGTTAATTCCCCTCTTTCTTGCACATTCCCTCTAACATGTTCAAATGAACTCCTCATGCCCAGCAGCTACTGTTTTCTTCTTCAATACATCAATATTTGACCCTAAGAGTTATCTTCTTCCACACAACATTTGGAGTTACAAGCCTTATCAAAGGCCAGAAAACAGGAGGGAGGATGGAGGAAGAAAGATTCACAATAAATGCACAAGCAAACTGTAAATGGTGACTGGAAATTTGTGTCAAAGTACTGCAAAACAGCAAGTTGAAAAACAACTGGCTTTTGAACTTAGGCATGTCCCAAAGTCATATGGAGAAAAAAGTCTTAGTGAAACAAGAGGCCTGAATGCACACTTGAAGTACTAACCTTGAAAGAAATCTCTACATTGGTAATTAATTTATACTAACAAGCGGATTGACTTACTGCCAACACACCACAAATCTGAGGTTAATTGCAGCCAAAGAGGGAGAATTTGGCAGTGAAAACTGCAGAAAATAGAAATGTGCCAACAGAACTGTAGCACCAAGATCAAACCTGGCACTGCAGCCACCGTGATTACTGCATCTGTAGAGCTGGGTGGGCAGCTGAGAAATAGGCACACATATGAAGACTGTTTAAATTAAATTTTAAAAGAAATTATAGCTTAAGGAAAGGTTAGGAAGTGAACAGAAGAAATAAGACCATGGTGTTTTCTGGGGTTTTTTTGGGTTTTAGGGGTTTTTTTCTGTTCATCATTCATAAAATGAAAAAAGACTGATTACTCAGAAAGTGCAACTCGTAATTATGACATTACTCCATTTACATCCCAGAGCCAAGGTAACAAATACCTTGTGTAGGGGCAGAAGCACTTACAGTGTAACTTTTACAGTGAAATGAGACTGTGTCTCATCTCACCACAATGGCATTGCTGGTCAATTCACTCAAGTTTATAAAGTATTTAGGCTTCTTTAACTGGAAAACACCATATTTTGGATCATTATCTCTTTTCTAGTAACATGATACAGACACTCAATAACAAATTCGGTATTTATTGAAGTGTTACTCCGTTCTGCCTTCACGACCTGCTCTTCAATTACTACCAGTTAACCCATGACAGACCAAATATACTACTGCTCATTTTGTGATCTGTGAAAACACTTTAAAAGGAGTTTTAAAATTCCAACTGTTTTCTTTTATTCTATTTCATTTTCTGAACTCAATTCCACTTTCCACATGAAATGTCTACCAGCAAGGTACGTGAAGCACCTCTTGTAATGTACTACATTTTCAACACTGTATTCCAGAAAAAATGACATGAAAGTTTCCATCTAAGTGCATTTAATTTCATAATACTGGTATATAAATATGTCTTTTAAATTTAAATTTAATTAGATAATAGAAAATGTCAACATGACATAGATACCTTCTTTCCACTGCAGAATGAAGAACAGTTCACAGAAACGTCACTCGAGTGACTCAATCATGCCACTTGCTTTCTTCTATGATTCCAACAAAGGTACAAAGAAAAAAATATTTCATTTAGTTCTACTGATTTTCCAGATTTGGATAAGGTTATAATTTTTTCAGAATGTAATACTGAAGATTTTAAGACAAATAGTCAGCTGTGTCTTGAGCATAACTGAGCAAAATGATCTCTAAGTAGGGTTTGATGTCTGAAGGATCTTGGCGTCTGAAGCACTATTACAAGATTTCAATATTGCATGTCGAAGAGACACATTCACTTTGTACAAGCTCAGAAAAGCATGGATAAGCTTCAATGACCAAACTACAGATAATGGAAATACTTTCTCTAAATTTGTCCATTGATTCTTATTTCTTTAACCGGAGATAATACTAAGAAGAATATAAAAATACCAGTAAGAACAGAAAGAATCATTTTCCAGCATGCAGAATCAAGATGACTTTCACTCAGCAGCACCATAGATACATAAAGCAAAGTAATGCTCCCTCATGAAGGGCTCAATTGGCTGCCCATGTTTGTCTTAATTTGTTGCGTCTACTGGACCTGATCTTTAAGTGTGTTTTTAAAAGCTGATAATTGAAAAGGAACCTAAGACATCATCCCAGGATTAGTAAGTGAATTAAAAATCGCAGAGTTTCAAAATACAAGTTTTCACCCTGTAGAAACCTGCTCAACCAGCCTGGACTGGCTCCATCAACCTGGAAATATTAATGAAACACCTCTGTCCTAATACAGCATGGGCATAAGGTATACCTAGCAACAAAAGATGGTGTCCCTTGGGACTGACTTACCATTGAAGAGAGTTTAACTTATTTATAGCTACACTTTAAACTGCAAATGACACCAGGGACCCCTATAAGCTGTTTGTAAGAATTGCTCTCTCCTATTAAATTAGCTGCTATAGTTAACTGATTAAAATCTCATTGCAAAAATGAAAGGCTCCAACAAGTTTTCCTTGTAATAAAGAATTGAAATGGGTTCTGCGCTAGGAGCTAGTGAGAAAATAATGACTACAGCAAAGACGTCTTTTACAGTTTCTGAATGCCTTTTATGCCAAAAGAAATAAAGAAATCTTCACAATGAGGAAGAGTTTTCCAAGAAACCTTTTTATGTTTTGAAAGATATATGAGCTGTTCCTGAAATGTTTTAAGCAGGCAGTGTAGGGCTGAAGAAGTACAAAATGGCTCTGTCTGTAAAGCTTATGCCCTAGAACAAAGTGGGTTCAAAACCTCAGAAAATACTGTACTCTGTACAGAAGTATAATTGTGATTATTTTTTAGAGTAATTACTCGGATCTGCAATAGCAGCAATTGTAAGCCAAGATTTGTTGATGGTCTTCAGAGAAAATATCTCTGTATTTTCCTGAGAAATTCCAAAGACAACTACCATTCTCTGAACCTATGGCCTAAAGCTTGAACTTTGGACAAAAACTGGGTTCAAATGAAAGTTCTATTTAAAGACATTTCATATGCTTCCTTTGGTGAGGAAGATACTGGATTCATTAACATTGTATATTTTTCACTCAGTACCAAGAGAAAGTATTTTGAAATCTTTGCACTACTATTCTCTTTCTCTGGCACAAATTTTTCATTTTCCTTTCATTGGATAATCAGTATTTGAACATTCCTTACAGAGCTGAGACTGTCCTGCGGTGTAACCTCAGACAGCCTCCATATGAAATTAAAAATCTAACAGCAAAAAGCTGTATATGTAATGGAAAATAAAAAAAATGAAGGCCATTAGATGGAAGAAAACAAGGCAAACCTTAAAATAAGCACAATGTCCAGCTTGGCTTTCCAAGAATAACCAAGAGCATTTGAAAGTCCAAGTCCAGGTTTCAACATCATTTGTCTAAGACAGCAGCTCACTGTTACTCTTCCTCTCAAAAACGTATCAATCAACAGGAAGAATCACCATCACAGACAGTAATGTGGGTCTCAATCTTGCACTTTGCATTCACACAAAAGGTTTCCTCCAAACTACACTGAAGAATCAGATGACTAGCTTATTAACCAGGCAAGGATTTTATTTTACCTCTGCTCTCTCAGGTGACAGACAGAGATCTGGGGTAGTCACTATTGCTCTCGGCTTCAATATTCCTCAGCCACAGTTACAAAGCCATGTGTTTTCTGAAGTGCTTACTAAACTTGCATCAACAGAAGAGGTAAGTGAAGACTGCAAAGTGATTTACAAAGGTTTTGTTTATTTACTAAGCTATTTAACCTCCATATCCAGAGTAAGGATACAGGTTTGTTTGTATTTTAACTGTAAACACCTTCCCTATGTGCAACACATAAATGTCTAATCTAAAGGTTGGCATTAACAGGACTTTATTTACTAATTAGTTCAGCAGTTTATTACACTGAAATTTAAATGTACTAATCAAATGTTTATTTTGCAATCATGTTACATTAATGCTAATTAGTGATGCATTTATCGCTTCATGAATTACATTTAAATTTAAATGCTCCAGTCAAAAGTTTGACATTAAATTGCACCTACCTATTTAAACAGTCTCTAATGTATTGGCTAATTTTAAATGCCATTAGAAAAATGTGTTTATTTGCACTGTAAGAATAAATTTTTTTAAAACATCACCTAGATAACATCATTATTGTGTGGATTAGTATTTCTTTAATAATTACAAGCATATAGGTATGAACCAAACACTTTTTTAATTGTTTTTTTTTCTTTAGCTTGCATAATTTAGAGAAGCAATTTTAAGAAAAACATTTTAGTCCAGACCATCAGAATGTACTACATTACTATAAACTTCCAAGGAAAATGAATAGATTTAGATGTAATTCACAAGTGATTATACTTGAGATTTAATTATTTACTGCTGATCAGCTACCCTTGTTATAAAGTGGATTGAGCTGCCCAAGGAGGTGGTGGAGTCACCGTCCCTAGAGGTCTTTAAGAAAAGGTTGGATGATGTACTTGGTAGCATGATCTAGATATTAGGGTAGGGCGTTATTGGTACGATGGGTGTTGGTAGCAAGATGACAACAGGGCCTCCTTAATCACTGAAAAATCACGCCGCTAAGATGTGAAGCCGCAATATGGGGGGCGCAAAGTGGAAGAGGGTTGCCTGTAATGGAAATCTTAGAACTCCAAAGCCTGGATGATTTATTTTGTGGTCTATCTGTCTTTCCCTTAGATGCCAGCATGAGTCTTCTTGTTTCTTTACAAAACAGTCATAACGTAAAGCTAATATGAAATTCTCCTCCTAATAACTTATTCAAGCACTTTATCAAAAAGATATAAACCTCCGTTGCTTTCATAACATGAAATCCATAACAATTTTTCCATTAAAAAAATCCAACTGTCATCTTACTTTACATTTGCTGCTTTATCTTTTTACTTGGTTCTTCCAACTTAATTTAGTCTCAACAGAGACTTTTAAAAGCCCTTCAAATTTTTCTTGATGCTGCTGAAAATCTTTGCTTTTATATAATGCCTAAAATAGTTTATTCAAGGTAACTTACTTGCCAGTGGCAGTGTTTGGAACAATGTTCAGATACCCAAACTCTCATTCCACTGTTCTTATCTAGAAACAACCCCACAGAAGATTGAGCTCACATAAAAGGAACTTGATGTCAACAGGCATGACGATTTGTGCAGATGTATTCTATTAGTGGCTATTCAAAATATAGTTTTGTAATTACTGTTACAAAATTCAAATTTAGTTAACAAAACTTTAAGTAAAATTTGGATAGGAGAGGACCTATAGTTTGCACTCCTGAAAAGCTAATACTCAGAAATGTTGTGCATTTATAGAAGATGATGTTGGGACAAAATCTACAGTGCATCTGTCAGTGCATTTACTGAAGAAAGTGAATGAACAAGAAGAACATTTCCTGTAAGGGAAATTATGAGAATCTGGAGATAGAACTGAGAGGAGGAAATGCCAAACTGTAAAATAAACAACAACAAGAAAACCTTGATTCTAAAAAATAAATTTTTTTAGTCAGCCATGTGGGAGAGGATTCTCAGCAGCACAGCAATCATTCCACCAATGTTTATTGCATTCAACTTTTGTTGCCCAGACAATTACAGAATTTCAGAGTTGGATAGACAGTGGATGCAGAATACCACAGCTTATAGCAATGTTCATTATTGCACAGAAAGATGCTGCAGTGGAATGGCAAGAAATTTGCATTATCAAATATGCACATTAGTAGCTTGTTAAATGAAGTGCCATTTCAATACTAGTTTCCCAGAAGCACAGGGACAGTGTGGACCACACTGCCCCAACACTGTTCACCCTACCCAGCCCAACCTGAGCAGTTCAGTGCCCACTGCTGTAGGCAGAGGTTGTGCCTGCTTTGCCCTATTCTGAGACATGTCCCCTATCCTTAACCCATCCTGCTCCCTTAACATTGATCAGGCACTAAGACAATCAGTGAGACTCTTTCCTTCCAATCTCTGTGTTGGAAAATCCTGACTCCCAGAGACAATTGTCAGGTAGAAAGGCCAGGGGAGGCCAAGGCAACTGAGGCTGGAAGGAGGGCACAGCACATGGTGCAGGCCAAAGGCTCGAATTTGAGGAGCTCACAACACCAAAGAGCAAAAGGCAAATAATTAAGTCCCCTGCACGGACATACCTTCTTTCCTACTGCACTTCTGAAAACTGTGTCAGAGCTAATTAATGTCATCTGTGACAAGGTGGCTCTTCTTAATGAACAAGCTTTTTCCACCGCAACTAAACTGTGCCCCTTATATTTTGAATGCAGCATCACATACAGGTCCTATCACTTTTACCAGAAATATTGATGCAAGTTTTGTATGTCATTGCAGTGTGGTTTTTTTCATCTAAAATTTTTCATCTAAAATCCACTGACTGAATAATTCAGGATTTTTCTTTGACAATTGATTAAAATTGATTAAAAAAGAATTTACAACCTTTTTTCCTGTACATCACATTCTTATATTTTCTCATTTTAAACACAAGCAAAAGGCACTTTTGTTCAAATGGGTATTTCCTTTCCTTTGAAAGTATTAATGTAGATTTCAATATTTGTTAGAAAATACTAAATCTTCTTTGGATCATCAAAGCTATTTTTATTTACTTTCATAGCTAGCCTTTTTAAAAACATAATGTTATGGGGTTTTTTTAATAAAAAGGTAGGTCAGATTTCCATTTTGCAAGGAAAGGAGTCGAGGTACATTTTACTATACTCTACACAAATAACAGTATATGAAGAGGTCAATTCCCACTACTACTGTATTTTCATTATATACATTTATGCCCCAAATTAAATTTTGCCTGCCAGCTGACTATCATAAGTTCTTCAAGCAATCTCAACTGTTTTTAACATACTGTCTTTCACATATCTCACATTCCATGTCAATATTCTTACAAATTACTCCAAGGACAAAAAAACCCAACTAAATAAAACACAATCAAAAATACTTCTTGCTTCATGATCCACTAAGCCATGAATAAAAATGAGTGTTGCTCCGAGCTGAGACTACAAGGTACTGAAGAGAATACAATGTTACTGAAGAAACCTCATGTCATGCTAGAATACGTTCTACTCGGTTTCTTCACTACATGAAAGAAATTATGGATGTTGTTGATTCCTAACAGAAAAGTACAGCACAGTCTCCACCTGAAAGCTCTCCAGGAGAAAAGTGGATACAGATGCGAAGGTATCAGCATGAAACCTAAGGGTGAGCACAGGGCCTCCTCTGCCCCCCAGACTCATCCCAGTACACCCCTGCCTTCAGTCCATGCCCCAGCTTTCTGTGCATCTCCTCTTCCAACATCAGATTTCACAAACTGCATCAGACACAGGGCACACACCAATGACAATCCTTAGATTGCACGACTCACATACTAAGTCAGTGATTATTCACTCCTTTATTACACCACCATTTGCTCAGTTTTCCTTTGTTTTATTTTCTTTTGTTGTCTTTGTTTCCTTTAGTAGTCATGGACTACATAGAAATACTATAAAGGATAGTTTGTGGAATAACTAAAGAGACCATACTCACTAAAAATATTTTCTTTCACCAGCCACTTCTTGGTGTTCAATCCTCTAATTTCCTCCTGTGTTATAAAGCTGAAGCAACACTGATGATGGATGTCAGTATAATTTCATACATTGCAATTTTGTATACAGATAATGGGAGTTAAAGTGCACAGCTGTCCACTGTTCATTTTCTATGCGTACAGGACAAAACCAGCCTTGCTTACATGGAACAAGACAGTTAAAAGTCAATAGTTAAAATCAGCCATGAGACCAGATGCTTTGCTATATTGTATATATTTATAATGAAATCCGCAGGCCTCATGGCAATACAACTAGTGCAAAACTTAGGCAGGTGGAGAAGAAACTTAGATATGATTTCTGAGATCATGAAATGTTGGACATTGGAAGCCGTTACCCTCATTTTAAAATAGGGAGGCTATACTGATTCAAGGTACATAAATATGATGAAAATTAAACTAAAGAAAAATCTATAGAAGTTTATGGGTTTTATTACCAACTTATTAAGAACTAACATTTAAAGCACTCAGGGCTGAGTTAAGCTCATAAGCAGCACCTTTTGCACTACTTTTAACTGATTGTTCCTGGCTGCACAGGGTGTTGGGCTGTTTGTAGTTCAATCTCTTTGCTTAGAATCAATATGTACAAGATTCGCTATTGTGGGCTGCCTCCATATCCCAGATGGCCTCCCTGAAATATTGGTCCACCTCCTGGTTCCACCTCCCTACAAGATGTTTTAGAAGGTTTGTAGACTATATCAGGCAATGTCTCCAGATACTTACCCAGTGCTATTTGAAAGCTCAGAAGTTACAGCCCACCCAGTCACAGAACTGAAGGCAGAGAGCTCTCTGAGGATAAATGGGGCTTTACAGGAAAAGAGGAGATTTAGGAAGTCTGCTGCAAAACTTCAGCTGAAATTTTTGTCCTTTTAGAGAACACGGTTTGAAGCTCACAAAAGCTACTGCTCCAAAAACCTCAGAAGAGAAGAAAGAAGATGCTGGCCCACTGCAAGTGCTTTGCTCAGCTACAGCTCAGCCAAGAACTCACTTTCATTGGAGTCTGAACATATTAGAGAAAACAAACTGAGACTGGGATAAAACTTAAGACTGGGATCTAGACTCTGTATCAAGCACTTGAAACTGCAGTTTGTGCACTACTACAGGGCTCAGACGTCTCTCTTCACATAGGCCCAGCATACATTGCATAAAAAATTACCTTCAAACCCCTCTATATTTCTGCGTTTAAAGAGAATCCAAAGATTCTTAATAGTTATGAACTCTCAAACACATATATATATATTATTTTTACAACCTGCCAAGCTCATACGTGAACTAGAGTACATTCCACACTAGCTACAGCCCGCTAGCCCAAGACAGCTCAGTCACTGTCAGGCAGAGGGAATTGCAAAGATCTCTCCTGATTTGGGTTCATTTTTCACCTGTCAAAACAGGCCATCACTATTGCTGTCAGAATTGTCATCTGAGTTTGAAGAAACATTTGTCCACTTTTACCATTCATATTGGTCTAGGTTCTTTCAAGGCAAGAGCTTCAGAAAAGACTGGTAGGCTCTCTGGTACAACAGGAAAACTACACAAAGAAACAAGGAAACTGTGGGAAACTTTGCAAAGTTTTCTTTTGAAAACTCATTCCACTTGTCACTTAGGTTCTAATTCTGTTTTCCCCAAATTACTATGTTCCATGCTCACTGAAGCAGCACAATTTCTGCCACAGTATTTAAGTAAATTTAAGGTTGAGAGAAATGAGACTTCAAAAGCTTATTAATTGCTAAAAATATGTTTCCAAAGGGGAAAAAATGCAACACAATGCATCGTCATTCCTGTCATTCCAGACGGCCCGAAATAGCAGCCTGGATTCAGATGAAATATAATCAAACAAATGTCGATTAATTATTTCCCTAGTGGTCAAACCTCCAGTCTTTGTATCTGTTGTAAATCCCTGCTAATTCCCAAACTTAATATGAGACCAAAAACCCAAGCTATTGGCCCCAAAATGTCAGATTTTCCTTGAGAATGCCCAATATTTTTCCTATGTAAATTAAACTGCACACTGAACCTTCAAACTAAATAAAACTGTAAAATAATTAATCAGCTCTAAAATCAAGACAGGTACAACAATTGTGTTCTTTAATTTGCTTAATATCTGCATGTTTAAATTGCTTCTAACCTTCCAAAGTTATCTATTGCCAACAGCTGCATTATCTGTAGGTTAGATCCCAGGAGAATTGTAAAACCCAGGGTAATTTGTTGCAAGGATTTAGTCAATATAATTGTGTAGGGTGAAAGAACCTGGTTTCTATCTGCAGTTTGTTGTGTGTGCTTCTTTTTGCTTCTAATTCAGGATTTCCCTCAGCAGGATATTTTCTCCCTCTCTTTTTACCAAGACATTTCTCCTGAAACCCTAAAAAGAAGATGTGTCCTTGACTTCAATACTCATTCAGCAGCAGTCAGAATTTTACTCCAGAATACTTATAGAATAAAATTTCTCTTATTTATTCATCCGTGGCTAGGGCTTTTCCTCCAAAGAACCAGTAATTGCTAAGAATTTTAGATCCAGTTTTTATTTAATGAAAACTGAATATAATCTGTTCTGGTGTGACACAAAGTGACTGCAGCTTTAATCAGACTTATCATCTTTATTAAAGTGATTTAATAACCACCTTATTGATTTAATTCATATCAGAGTACACCTGAAGTTGGCAGAGTTAAACCTCTTCAAACATTACTTTTTTAATTCCAGGAAAAGCACTGAATCCTGGCTAAAAAGCTCCACTTTAGGTATGCATATGCAGACTCTGAACCTTTACTCCTGATGTCTGCATTTTCCATATGAGTGAACCCCGTCGCAGTCATCCATAATACTGGGGCAAAACTGTTGGTCACAGAAAGGTAGTTTCATGCTGCAAAGATGCATAGATGAAAACATACCAACCACAGAAGCTGCCCTGGATGGAAATTCTTCCTACCCACAAAGCTTCTGTGGTATCACACACAGCCTACCAGGTTCCTAGACACCAGTTCAACAATTCAAAAAAGTGAGAAAATCTCCCACAACAAAAAAAACCCAAAGAACCCAAACTCAAAATCCAAACTTACTCTTATTCTCACAGTTTTTTCAGAATGAATAAAATTCATGTAGATTCTATGGATCTGGAAGGAGCTTATTTTTATGAAAAAATTGATCAAGATAAAATTAATGCTTTGCTGTACCTCAGTAACTCTGCAGACTTTAAGCTACTTCAGTGAAACTGTTATGGAATATCAGCAGAATAATTAATGTGGTAGTTTAACTGGGAAGTTTGCTTCAATACAGATCAAGTTTGAGTCTTATACATATGTGATTTTTCACACTGACATTCACAGATTCTGAAACTGAAATAACATATGTCATAAGCTAGAAGAGCAACTCCTAATATATGCAGATATCTTCCATCATCCAGTATCAATGAATTTTTTTCAAGGAAGATTATCTTTCTCTTCCTTTAATTCTAACAACATAAATGTTTCATTGAGTTTTAGTATGTGTTTATCTGTTTGTCTTTACTGCATTCAAATTTTTTTGAAATAAACTTGTAATTTATTACAACAACAGGAAACTGAGATGGCAAAGTCATCTATGTTCACTCCATTCACTATTTTATCTATAAATTTCACTCCAAAACACAGTTAAAAACTAAAAGACAAATGTCTTCACCAAATCTTGATTTATTTATATACTCAATGCACATTTTAATGACAACTAGTTCGATGAGAAACAGTAAATTGTAATGGGCAGAACAATAAACAGAGTTATGGTACATGAAACAAAAATAAAAAAGGGATTGAATACATATTTATAGAAATTTAAGCTGGGTAATACTGAGCAACTGAAAACCAGAAATCTAGTTTTAGGCATATCCTTGCTAGCCTATCAGTTGATGCTTACTTGTTTGAAATAAACAAGGTAAGGAAGTAGAAAACAACCTTTATTCTGCAAGTCTCTAAAAATATTTCTCAGGGTCAGAGTCTGATTTGATGTGGTGCCTGAAGACACAGGCAGCAAATGGAGCCCAACTGTTTGGAAATCTCACAAAAATGAGGAAAGCCTCTAGTCAACATGGCCTTGAATTCAAGGAAGGAAATAAAGATTTCCCTAATCAGGTTTTGGGGTCTCAGAAGATCCATACGTAGTGATGGCCTAGTTAGGGACATCATCATCATTTCTTCCCCAAGCACCAACAATAAGGCAGCAGTAGGTACTGGCCTGGGCTGGCTCCCACTGTGCTACTCAAAACAGGTACAAAGAGGGCAGAATTCACACACACACGCTGACATCAGTAGCAGAACACTAACAGCAGTGTTTTGTATCTCTGTCTGACGTGAGATGTGTGAACAACTGAAGAGGCTTTATGCGCACACACGTGATGCGCATGGGTATGATTTGGTTTGGGTTTTCCCCCCACATGAAAGTAGGTATATCCTTGGCCAGGTTCTCTCTAAAGTCAGTAGTCCAACACTAATCTAATAATATTTGAAATTAAATCCAGGACAGGCTGACCACTCCTCCTTATTTGCAACTTGCCCACCTAAAGGGAATATCAGGGCCTGGGTGCACCTTCCAATACAAACAGTAAAACCATAGTACGGGAACTGCTGCAGCCCTGAAAAGGAGGACTATCAGCACATCATAAGCCAGAACAGAAATGGAGTTCTATTAACCCAAAAATTAGAATTTTTTTTTTGCAGACCAATTGATTATAATCACGGACATGCTGCCCTATCAAAAGAATAGTAGCTGCACAATTTTTCCAATCATTCTATTATAATTTCAGCCTAATGTCTATCTTCTTACACAGCTGTGTAAACTCCATCTCTTTGAACCCACAGTATACAATTAATCCAACCACAACAAAATATATTTTTTCTACTTATCTTGTTTGTAGAAAGCCTGCCTTTTATTTACACTATATTGCCTCTGAAACACAAAGACACCCAAGGGAGTGTCTTGCTAGTCACCAAATGCCTGTTTCAGAAGATTTTCATAATGTCATGACTAAACCTATACAAACCAACGACAAGAAAAATAAACAACATGAACAGAAAACAGACAAAACCAAAAAAGACACAAACAAAAAACCCCAACCTCACACTGAAAAGCACACCACAAAATCCGAAGGCCTTGTGAACTCAGAGAATCAAATTTCAATTTCCCCATAACATGTAGCAGTGCACAACATACCCAGTCCTAGAATAATGTTAGTGGGTCTCTTCCAACTCATAATATTCTGTGAATCTGTGAAT
>WEKX01010236.1:7177-24730 GCA_013390025.1 Pitta sordida | reverse complement strand
TGACCTGCCTCTCCTGAATCCATGCTGAGTAGTTCTAATGCTATGGTCATTTTGCAGTTGCTGCATAATAGCACATCGGACTATATGTTCCATGACTTTTTCCCGGACTGAGGTCAGGCTAACAGGTCTGTAATTACTCGGATCATCTTTCCTGCCCTTCTTGTGGATAGGTGTCTCATTAGCCAATTTCCAGTTAAAATTTATTGTCTTCTACAACAATGAATTACCTGAAGAAGGTGGTGCTTTTGAACACCACCAGAATGAGATTTGATATGTTTCTCTAGTCTGAGTGTGAAACTTGAGTGAATATTCTCTCTATGGACATTCAAAGTCTTTCAATGAGCTAAGGACATTAATTGGTCTTATTGATAGGTGAGGAGAAGAGATTCTATCAGCACCTAGGAGAAAAAGTTCAATCTCCAGAGAGCTTCTTTCCTAAAATGACTTTTCCTATGCTGTCATTGAACACTAAGTCTGTAAGCACAGGTCTTTTACTCAGAAGTTAATTTACCGCCCTTCACACTGAAATGTTTTTCTTTCTTTTGGATTTTTTCTAGGATTCCAAAGAAAAACCCTAGTTTACCTTGTTAAACAATGTTTGAAAAATTTTGATATAGCTCCAATATCATTCTGTCAATTATTCAAAAAAATTTACAGGATCCTTTTTGTTTTTTCAATGGGTTTTAAAGAGCAGGGAAAGAAAATGGGTTGGTTTTCTTTTTTTTGAGATGGTGGATGAAAAAGGAAAAATAACTGTTGAAATCTGGTGCATCAGGACTTGGACATCACCAGCCTTAGCGTTTGAGAAAATAATAGTGGAATTAGCTGCTAGAGCTTAGAACTTTTACAAATGCTTTCCATTAAGCATCATCAGAGAATATTCTGAGTTGGTAGGGATCCACGGGGACCATCATGCTGAAATCTTAAACAGCACCACTTGCCCCCTGGCAGGAATCGAACCTCTGGCCTCTCACATGAGAGATGGGGACACTCGCCACTATGTTAAAGTAGATTTTTTTTTTTTTTTAACCACTTGAACCTGTTTTCTCTTGGAGAACTTCTTGGTCACTATTCAAACACCTCTCTTTTCTCTTTGCTTCTTTTTGTTAGTATTTTAGAGGGGTTAGGTTTGTCTGGTTGTTTTTTGTCTTTCTTTTTCTTTTTTTTTTTAATTTGAAAATTAGCACAATGTTGCGTATAGTATAGAGGTGAAACTGCTTTTTGTACTTGTCAAGGCACAGGTACCAGGCAAGGTCTATGTGGAATAATTTTAAAAGTAAACTATATGAATGTTTACCCTGGGAAAAGTTAGGAAAGGAAATAAGTTTATGATTCAGACATGCTCTTTGGTTAATGGAAGTTAACACAGATGGAAATTACAGTTCTTTTCTACAGAGAAACGTCGGTCCTCTGTGTTCCATTTAATCAATGCTGATCCATCTTTGCTGTCAAAGAATAGGCAGGAATCTTCTTTTCCTTTAATGGCTGTAATTTTAAATTTCATTTTGTGGGCAAAAGGAAGAAAATAATAAAAATCTTTAAATTGTCAATAATTGTTAAAATATATCAAAATCAAAACATTCTTTCAACTATGCCCTTGAAGTCTCACTGTGGAGTTTTACCCTTGAGTAGATTAACTAAAACTATTGAGTTATATTTTTATTACATTTTTTTCACCAATTTCTGTCTTCAATAATTTTTTTTTATCCCTCTGAACCCATTTTAATCCATCACACTGATTTCTGTAACAAAGAGGCCTTTGAGCTTCTAACCAAATCAGGTAACTATCTCCAGATAAGCTGAATGCTGCCCTTCAACTTGAGTCCATATATTTATAGGAATTACTGCAGATGGGCAGTAAGACATTTTAAACACAACCATGACACAATTTACTTGATCTGTATCTGTCTGTATTTATTCTGTTCCACTATCTTAACCAATCATGTATAAGTTCTTCTGTCAGATGACAGCAAATTTTTTTCTGCATGTTCGAAGTTTTTTCCATATTCTGCTACTCTCAGAAGAGCTATCTCTATATCCTCACTATAAACTAATATCCATGCTCTAAAGCCAATGGACCCTACCAAATTGTTTTTTTATTACACAAAATTGAAAATAACTTCTATTACAATTGACTGAAACTGGAACACAATTCATGGTTATGCAAGTTAGGGGAGTGAAAATACAGGTTGTTAACAAATAGCTAATATGGTCCCTTTGAAAAGTATTATGACTTCAAGTTTCCACAGATTCTTACAAAATAGCCGTTGAAAAGACTAACTATAAAACTATCAGTGTTTACAAGATTTTTATTACACAGTCCTAATGACTCCCATGGTTTTAATGCACTGCAAAATAGTATTTCCTATTCCCTATAAACCCAAAGGACATCTCCCTAAAGGGATTTTTCTTCCTACAGGCTATCACTGCAATCAAAACTAGTGATGCATTTTATTACATTGCTACTTCTAGAAAAAGCATGTTTTTATTGTAATATTTCATAAATATTTCCTTCTGGCAATGTAAAAAATAACTATCTAATAAAATTAAGTAGTGTGTTCTTGCAAACAATTAAAAATGTATAGTAGACTGACAAAAACATATATTTTTTAAACCCACTATTAAAGAATAATATCTTTGGACTCAACTACAAAGCTTCTACACTATTTTTACATTGTCATCCCGCATTCTCATCAGAAAAATATGTTTATGATTATGAAATTCATACAAAAGAGCTTTAAAGTCTAAAATTATCTTGATATATCTGCTGTACTGCATATATAAAATACTTACACAGATATATATAAATATAAACTGTATAATTTAGTATTATACTACTATAATGGTATAATTAAAAGCTTTAGAAAACATGATATGAAAATCACCATGAAAAGACATAAAACTTTCTAAAACATAGAAGTTTATTTCTAAGAATAAAGAACAATGTGACTAACAGGTTGATTTTAGCCTACTAAGATTTATCTTGCTTTGTAGTATCTACTATTCAGAGCATCTGATGTAATGCATACATTGACAAATTGCAACACTAATTACCAATACATGTACAAGTAGGTTTGTGGAGCAGTGTCGTGGTTTGACCCTGGATGGATGCCAGAGATTCACCCACAACCTCTCCTGGAGGAAAACTGGCAAATAAAACTGGAAAATAAAACTGGTCACAGGCAAAAAAGCAAGGCAAACTGCAAGTGAAGAATATAAAGGATTTATTTACTAACTAACAAGATCAGAACTGCGAAGGAAGCATCATTTAGAAGGCAACCTTTCCCACCCACTCCTCCTTCTCTTACAACAGATCTCATATTCCCTTTTTTCACCAGGAGACAAAGGGGGAACATAGGGTAGGGGTAAACCAGGCAAGTTGGTATTTCTGACCTGATCCAGGGTAGGAACCATCTCTCTGCCCTTCCATAAAGTTCTCTTTCTCTCTCTCACGAGAGGAAAAGTCTCTCATGACCCTTTCCCAAGTGAGATCTCGACCCGGGGATGACAGTTCTTCCGAAATTCTCTGTTGTCTGAGTGTCATAGCTGGGGTGTAGCTTTTAAGTATTGGCGCTTTTTTTACTGTGTCATAATGAGCCCACCCCAAAGTACACAGTTCAGATCCTACCACAATGCACAAAACATCTATCCAAAGGATCTCTGCCGAGCTGTCAGCTAGCTCCAGGCTTGTGTTTCTGGGCTCCGAAAAATATCTGCAGCTTTTTTTTCCAGCTTGATCTCTCCATCTTCAGTTGTGGCTTAGATGGATTCTGCATCACAGGTTCCTCTCTCTCTAGTCCATAGGTTTACACCATGGCCGGTCCAATTCACGAGCAGCAGCGGGATCCCTGGAAGAACATTCCTACTCTTTTTCTCGTGGGCCTGGGGGCCTTCAGGCTTTCAGCTTCTTGACGCAGGTTCTGAACCAGCACACTACATCTTGCTACTAAGTTGTGGTTTTTTTCTCTCCCAAATATGTTTATTCACAGAGATGTCTCTATCTCTAGAACCTGGGATGTCATGGCAGCACTGAGACCCAGACCAGAGCTGAGCTGTTAACCCCCTTGCTGCCAGAGCAGCCAAAAACCTAAGCCAGGACAAGCAAACAATTGGTGCTCAGGACCTGGTGTTCACAGCATGTATATTTACTGTTTCTTTCCTAGTATCTCTAGTCTGTCTTTGAGATTGTGTCTTATGTTGGCAATATGATATATGTGGTGAATGCATCTTAGTATTTTGTATTCCATATTGCTGTTCTAAAACAGCATTTTCTGTAGCACCCCTTGCCCCACCTCGCCATGATGGTAAATCCCGGAAAGGAATCTGAGGCATTTCAACTGGAGGAGGAGGGTTAGGGTTAGGGTTAATGCAGTGGCGGTTTGCCCGCCTGGTTCCCTGCTGGGGCCAGCTGGCCACGTGAAGGCTACCATGACTATAACCTGACCACTGGCTCTTCTGAAATTAGCGGAAGACAGACGAGATTGATGGCTTGGAGCTGCACCCCATTGGGCAGAAATGCTCCTTGGAGACAGAGCAGTGAAACAATGGGGGAGGGACAGTGGAGGCCTTTAAAAGTTACAGTGCTGAGGAATTCACCCTTCCTGCTTGGACTAGCTCCAGAGAGAGATGCTGATCCAAACCGAGCCATTTCTCTGTGGAACTCTTCCCGTCTCCCAGCTGTCTGCCTCTACAGCAGCCTCTACAGCTGGAGCTTCTCCAGCAGCATGATCAGCACCCAATCCTCCTCCTCCACATACCCAGCAGGAAAAAGGACAGTAGGCAAACAACTCTTTGGGTTTTTTTTTTTCCCTTCCCTTTTCCCTCTCCCCATCAGTTTGTTTTATTCCTTATTATTATTATTTCTTGCCTTTGTTTGTCCCTTCCCCTTTCCCCCCCCCTTCCATTCTCTTGGTTAGAAGGGAGTGGGAAACATTCACATATAGGTAGATAAATAAAGTTTTTGTTTCTTTTATTTCAACCCATCCTGCCTAGCATCCTATTTTATGTAATTTTAAAGATAAACCATAACCATCTTCTGCAAATGAAGACACTATTTTTCTTGAGACTCTGAGGAACTGAACTTATCTCCCATAGACACATCCGAACTCAAACAAAGAATCTCAACTATCTGCATCAGAAGGCTTCACATCTAGCCAGGAACAAGGTTTCGGCCCTTCCTTCCCTTCCCTCCCCCCTGGGAGAGGAAAATATTGGACAGTGTTGGACTGAAAACAACAGGGTTTTTTGCTCTCTCTTGCTGTTCCTTAACTTTCTGGAGGAGAGGGGGGGGTTTGTTATAAATTTTTGTACTTCAGTTAATAAATAATCTCTTTCATTTTCTTCTTCATTTCCCTTTGAGGAGAGAAATCAACTTAATTGGAATTGGTGGAGAGAAAAATCTCACTCTAAACCACAAGAGGTTGATAGCCTTTTAGTAGCTGAAAGTCATTAAGCACAACTCTGTATTCAGCTTTCAATTTAGTTTAATCTGAAACACATTGAGTCTGCAAGTGCTCAGGGTGCCACACAAAATGTTACAAGGAAGAAGAATCAGGACATTCAATTCCAAAGTGACCCCTTATTACTCAAACTGTGATGTAGATGCATCTCAAATTTCTTAAAAGTGGAATTTTGGTTCAATAGCTAAGGAAATATTTTAATAACAACACATAGTATGGTGTATTGCCTTTGCATGGCAAAGTGTTAGTAGCAGTGGGGCTAAAGGGGTAGCTTTTGTGGGAAGCTGCCAGAAGCTTCCCCCTCATCCAACAGAACCAATGCCAGGTGGCTCCAGCACAGATGTGCTACAGACCAAGGCAGAGTCTATCGATGATTATGGAATAACAGATTTAAGAAGAAGAATGGAAAAAAAACCAACCTGCTACAGAAAAGCACTGGGAGAAGTATAAATATGTGAGAGAAACAACCCTGCATACACCAAAGCCAGTGAAAGAGGAGAATGAGATGCCCCAGTTATTGAAGCAGAGATTCCCCTGCAGCCCATGGTGAGTCAGGCTGTTCTCCTGCAGCACATGGAGCTCCTTGGTAGAGAAGGGATCAACCTGCGGACCCTGGGAGACCCCACACTGTAGCAGGTGAGTGCCTGAAGGAGGATGTGACTTCTTGGGAAGCCCACATTGGAGCAGCCTCCTGACATGACCTGTGGCCCCATGGAGAGAGAAGCCCACACTAGAGCATGTCTGGTGGTGTCACCTGTGAATCTGTTGGGGACTCAGTCTGTTCCAGAATGACTGTACCTGTTAGAAGGGACCCATGCTGGAGCAGTTCATGAAGAACTGCTGCCTGTGGGAAGGATTCACGATGGACAAATTTGTGGAGGACTGTCTCCTGTAGGAGGGATCCCACACCAAAGAGGGCAAGAGTGTGAGGAGCCCTCCCTCTGAGGAGGAAGGAGTGGCAGAAACCATATCTAAAGACCTGACTGTAGCTCCAGTTCTTCATCTCCCTGCACTGCTGGAGGGTAGGAGGCAGAGAAAATCTAGACTAAATTTGAGACTGGCAAGAAAGGAGAGGTGGGTGGGAGGGTGTTTTTAGATTTGATTTCTTTTTTCATTCCCTTACTCATTCCTCACTTGATTAGTAATGAATTAAATTAATTTTTCCCCAAGTTGAGTAAGTTTTGTCCACAATGGTAACTGATGACTGATCTCTTCCTGCCCTTATCTTGACCCACAAGACTTTTGTTAGATTTTCTCTTCCCTGTCTAGTTGAGGAGTTGAGTAATGGAGTGATCCAGCTAGCGTCAAGCCACCACAGAAGAATAACAGACCTATATAAGAGACAATAATTTAAGTTTTGTGGAGGTTTTAGTGGTTTGGGGGTTTTATTTTTTGTTTTAAAGAGGCAAATTTTGTTATAACTTGAAAAAACTTTTTTCAAGGGAAGTGAATTTATCCCACATAAAAACCTGGAATCTTTTCTTAAACACAGACTGGTTCCAACTGGCTCTGGACACTAAGTCTCCCAGCCGTCCTCAGAAGGATAATTGGGCAATTAGCCTTTGTCTCTCACACTAATTACCAGCTCATCCTACCTGGCTGTTTCTCAAAGGAATCCAGAAAACCACTAGCAGAGAAAATAGGAAAATATAGCTTTTCATGAACACCAAATACATACACATAATTTACCCAGCTACCCTCTCATAACCTATTTCTAGTGAAAGGATATGCCAGAGCACTTGACCAGAAGGGTCAACTGAGCAGTTAATGTTGACTACCTAACTAGACATAACTTTCTGCCATATGAAAATACTAGTAACTCCTGATCCAAGTCTGTGCTCAGGAACAGCTCCTATGTAGAGGGGTCTAGTGGCAATTCATGTGAATTGGTGTTTAGGGGCAGTGATTTAAGAATATTAGAATATGTATCTGACAATAGAGAATAAAATAGAGCGATGGAAAAAGCTAAGTACGTTGCATTTCTTCATGGATAAATGTGGATCATTCTGTGTGAATCTAAGAGAAGCTGCTATTATTGCTGAGAGAAAATAAAACAAACAAAAACCCACAAAAATGAAAACTTTCTCCTTGTCTCCCCACCCCACTGAAGACACTGGGAATTTTTATATGCTGCCAAGAACAACTACAAAAATCTGTCAGAAGAGTAGGTACATCCTAAAGATTTCTGACTTTTCTCCTTTTAATTCTTAACTCCCAGAAATAATTGGGCAGAAAATATTAACTATAGACAAGTACTTCACTTAATATCATTTACTTTTAAAATATGCACAGGGCATACAACTCAACAGCATAGATAGCTTTTAGAATATCACAAAAAAACATAGGTAATATTACAGAGGTGTGCATTGGGACATTGTTCACAGTAGCTGCAAAAAAATATTACTAGATAGGTTGACTAACCTTCCTTTGTCCTTCAGAGAAATAGAGTTACTTCATGTTTTGCTTCCCATATTAGTTCTATGGAGCTTTTACTGTATGTCTGCCTGCATTCCACAAATGCCATGAGAAGTCAATTCAGCTTAATTTTCTTAAAAAACAGTTTAACTGCCTAAAAAAGTAGAGACTTTTTTGTTTTGTTTTAATGGCTGCACCTGAGATCTTCAAAATACTCCACTACACAACAGTGGTTCAAGAGCATGAAATACGCCCCACAGGGTAAGGCTGGCTGCATGCTTCAACAAATAGAACAGAGGAGAGGAGCACTCATGGGGAGTTCTGTAGAATTCACTGAGTGGCTACAGACAGAGTTCAGCAACCCCGCATACTCCTAGAGGAATGTATTGCAGAAGCTGATGAGCTTTTCTATAAATTTTATAGACTGCTGAGGTGAGATTGGAGAGAAGGGGTCAGCTTTTCTAATGCTTTTCCTCCTGTTTTGCCACTGAGATTGCATTCGATTACTTTGTTTGCTCATATAAGCCAGTGGGGTGAAACATGGAGGAGGTCATGTTTTGTAATAGTAAATGGATCAATGCTTGCCATTTAGAAACTCAGCAAATTGGATTAAAAGACATTATAAAGTGTGTCTGAAGAAAATATATGGCATATTTGCTCTTATTTCCTCCATATAATGGGTATTTTTGTTGGTTGGGTTTTGTGGTTTTGTTTTTTTGGTAATGATACAATAGAAATGGAGCTGAATAACAGAGAATACTTCTGTTTAGCAAAGATACAATTGATATATCTATAATAATGGACAATGGACCATACAATTGAAATAAAACTTTTTTAAGTTATATTATAGACTTCATGAGTTTTGTCAGGTGAGTTAAGTTTAGCTTTTGCTTAACCAGAGAGATATTCAGATCCAAATTTTCATTCAATACTCGTACAGAATTTCAGTGGGCTCAGTATGTGTTAAGATTATAGGTCTCTAGAAACAAAATGAGGTTTCATGTCAATAGGCATATTTTTAAAGTGTGAATCCTCTGTCCCCAAGAGCTTGAGTGTTGTCACTTAGTTTGTAACATTCTATAACTGTTGAAATCACTGTTGCAGTTGAGTCCTCCAGACCTGTGCTTACACAGTTTCATTGTTATGAATTCAAAAACAGGGGACTATCTCACGCATGAGACACTCAGATTAAAACAAAAATATGCAAACAGTGCACACATTTATTTGCATATGTTTTAATATAGTTTCTGGACTACTCTGATAAGACCTTCTGTTTTCTAGACTCATTGGATTATCAATGGCATTACCTATGGCTTACTTTCTCAATTCTATAGACTTTCTAGCTCAACTCATATCTTTAGCTTTCTTTGTGATTGTATCTACATTAATGCATTTTTTTTTCTTCTCCCTTGTCCCTGAACTGTATTGTCTTTTGTTTCCTTTTTCATTGCAAAATTTTGCCACAATGACTTCCATGAGTAATATGATTTTCTTCTACACTGAATTTCTTCTTTCTATATATGGTAATTTCCATTATTTCAAACCCAGTTAATGGAAACAAATATGACAAAATTTGTTCTGTAGGGCTTCCTTAAACAGAACAAACAATAATTTTACAGCATTATGGTCTAAATCCTTATAAGAAAATCTGTTTTTCTATTCATGTGGAAACTAAAGAAAAATATTAAAGGAAGAATAGAATAGAATAGAACAGAACAGAACAGAATAGCCTGGGTTGGAAGGGACACAAGGATCATCAAATTCAGTTAATAGAAATAAATAGATTTCTCTTATCTTTTATATTCAATTTTATGTGAACTTTACAAACAGTATTTACTACACTATTCTTGACACTTTAGCCTTTCTCCTGTTTTCCTTGTTGAAAAGGTCTCTGGAATTTTCACAGTAGCTATGATTCTGTATGTTTCCCTCTTTCATCCCTTTTTATTTTTTCTGGTGTGTATTCTTAGAGATCACATACAACATTAGAGGAAAAGGTACCATGCATTTACACTATAACATGATACTTTCTGTTTCTTTCCCTTTTTTAATAACTTCTTATAATCTGTTTGCCATTTTGATTGCAATGCAACACTGAGCTAATGTTATCAGAGATCTGACAACAGCATAACTGAGAACATATCACTGTACAGAGCTACTTAGAATACATTTATTCATGTATATCTCTGAAAAATAATTTTGTCTGATCATTTTGCCACTCAGTATCATGCGATTATTCTGAAATCTTCAGTTCACTTTAGACTTGACTACCCTGAATAATATTGTATCATTTTAAGACATGTGATCATTTTATTCACTCCTTCTTCTAAGTCATTTGTCAGCATATTGAATTGTGCAGGCTCTTGGGCAGATTCCTCAAATTCTCGTAGCTAGTAGCTGGCACAATGTTGCATTTTCTTTCTTTCTCTTCCTTATGACAAGGGAACTGCATCTGACGATCTAAATCTGTGATAGAAAAGTTGGCTTATGACTCAGATAAACTCTTCTCATTTACTCCTGTAAATATAATTCAGAAATATGTTAGTAACATAACTTCCATGGAGACAAGACTGTTAGAACTGTAGATAAATAAATTTCAATGTAATATGTCGTGAATATCATGCATATCATGAGATTATACTTCCAAGATAATTCCAAGCAGATTCTGTTACAATAAAATAATGTAAAATGTTATCTTGATTTGTGGAAAACTGGCTGTCAATCTCTCCAAGCCTACCTCGAAAATTCTACTGGCTTATTAATTCTAATCAATCATTTTCAGATCAGGCTTCTGAAAGCAAGATCAAAATCAGACATTTTGTTGTTGTAACTGACTATATAATAGTTCATGGTTAAGTGGCACTCCCAAAACATGATGATATATTCATAATTATTTATTAATTATTTATGCACCTGGCTTCTGGAGCTTCTCAGAAAATTTCTCCAATATGCAATTTTTTTTTTAATTGTTTTGTTTTAATCAGTGGCAGTAAAGTGAAAATCCAGCACTGTCACAATGAATTAAAGTTGCATTGCGCTGGTTTGGTCCTGGAACATTCAGGAAATGCAAATACCTGTATTCTGGATACAGTCTCAATAACAAATGAGGTGTATATTGATCAGTTCCCATTATATTTTGTGAAAATTTTCAAGACTCTTAGGGTATATCTGAAGTACATATTGTGTTGAATTCCAGTCCCCGCTCCTCAAGATAGACAAGGAGTTACTGGAGAAGATCCAGTGGAGGCCACAAAGGTGATTAGGGGACTGCAGCTTCTCCCTTATGAGGAGAGACAGCAGGAGCTGGGCCTATTTAGTCTAGAGCAGACTGAGATGGGACTCCATTAATGCATTTAAATAACTCAAAGGTGGGTGGCAAGAGGGTGATGCCAGATTCTCTTCAGTGGCACCCAGCAATGGGACAAGGAGCAATGTCCATAACCTAAAACATGAGAAGTTCTACATCAACATGAAAAAGAACTTCTTTGCATTGAGCGTAGCAGAGCACTAGAACAGGCTGCCTGGAGAGGTTTTGGAGTCTCCCTGTTTGGAGACATTCAAGCCCCACCTGGATGCATTCCTGTGTCACCTGCTCTAGGTGACCCTGCCTTGGCAGAAGAGTTGAACTACATGACCTCCAGAGATGCCTTCCAATGTTAACAATTCAGTGATTCCATGGTTCTATGGCTCTTCATTCAGAACAATTTTTAAGCAAAACATATCAGCTGCTCTGAGGTTTGTCTTCTTTTCAATTGTTTGAAACAACTCATTAAGTTTCAACCAATATTCATAAATGCTTGAACTTAAAGCCACTTTGTAGTGCAAGAAGTTGTTTAGTTACCTAAATCATTCTAATACCTATTTCAGAGTTGAGATACTCACTGGAGAAACATACCTCCTTGGCAAGTTATGTAGAAAAGAGTTCTTTTCAAATGACAAAATTGCACAAAATGACAGTTACTCAGATTTCCTTCATTAATCTATCAAACTGGTGAAAATCAAGACCTACTTCACTGGAACCAATGAAGCTAGATTAGTTTGCTGTGACATCTTGTTAAATGAAAAAGGGTGAAATCTCCCTTTTCATACTTACTGACTGAAATTTAGGCTTCAAGCATTGCAATCCCACTAGTCATAAAGAGATTGCACAAGCGTTATTCATAGCAGAAATTTATCCAGCATATCAATGGTCCATTAAGGATAAATGCTTTTAAAATATTGATATCTTTCTGGAGACCTCCCATTAGAAATACAGTAATGTTTAACACTATTTACCTCCTTCAAAGTTAAGTTTTTATCATTTTTTACAGTTACAGTGGTACATTATATCCTTGCAAATATGAATCCCTTCACCTTACAGCCATGCAGTAGCAGTTTTCTTCAGTGAGCATGTTTCTGATAGCAGTCCAAACTACAACACTTTATGACTGCTCTAAATGGGGGCAAAATACTGCAAACCATGAATGCCCCTTTTTCCAAACATTTGAAAAAGATGAATGGAGGTTATCTGAAAAACTGGAACAGAAATCTCTAAAAATAATGCATCAAAGTTTGCTATGTGCTGCTTTCTTTTCTCTGATTTGTTTTTATCAACACCTTATTAGTGCAGAACAAAAGTGGCGTTTTCCTTTTACTACAGGAGAAATCAAGCATGAAAAGGACTGTTTCAATCTGATAAAATTCTTGTTAAACTGAAAGGTCATTTATATCATAACCTATTATCTCTTGGCACTTGAACATTCTCATCTGGAAAAGGCATCTGATATTGGCATTTTGGACTATTAGTAAGAACATAACAGAAAAATTACCTGAAATTCTGGTAGTGCTATGGAAATATATATCAAATGGGGAGGAAAAAAATTAATAAATGGGAAGGAAAATTACATGCTGAAAAAGACAAGAGATTTATGTGCCAAGAAACACATCATGTGCAAAAGAAAATGCAAAGATAATAATCTTTCTAATCTGAAGAGCTACAAGAGATTAAAGGATTAGAACCCCACAGGCTTCTCACCAAATATTTGACAAAAAAATCATTAAAATACAGTTTTGAAACAGGACAGAAACAAAAATTACTAATGGTGTATTTTCCAAAATTTTTATCACAGAAAAAATGTTATTCATGTCATTGACTGTGCTGATTATTTACTATGGTCTTAATTTGAATACTAACTAACAGAATATTTTCAGTTCAGGTAGGAAATATGAATCTAAGTTTTCTTGTGGACAGGAAGAATCAACTTCAGAGATCTTAGTCCTAAATAAGATATTTATAATTTTATAGGCCATATCATTAAACTATGTTTAAAATTTCAGTTACTTTTGTTTGGAATTCTGCATTCTATATCAGAAATAGTCTGGTCTGACTGTGTTGTTAGTGACTAAGAGTGGGTCATATAGATAATATTGTATATACGTTGGCTTAAATTGAATATTGTTCTAATCAAGTTTACATCATCCAGACTAGCATTATTTATACTCATTTTCCATATTTCAGCTAAAATATTGTAAATGTTCAGTCATTCAGAATAGAGATTAGAGAGCAGTACAAAAATTCTTGCCCATATTCAGTAAAGCAACAAATAGTTGATGACTTTTCCCTGTCATGTTTTTTCTCTTTCTTTGGTGGAGAAATTACTTATATCAGCCATGTTTTGACTATTTTAAATATTTAAAATATGGCTTTTGCATATTTTTCACAGAGGTTTAGCAATTGACAGGTAGAGTATTTATTTTATATGTGGTAGATGATAATACATATCAGGAAATGTATATATGTATTTTGCTATTCATTAACTGAGATTGTTGAGGTGAACAGATATTTGCAGTCTCCATTGCATTTGTTGTTTATATTTGTTGATGTCTAATATTCTAAAGATTTCTTAGATGGGTTATTTTGCAGCATTCAGCGTTTCTTCCATTCCACTGCTGTGTCAAAGATATTTGTGGTGAGGGACAGCCATAGGAGACCAGTGTCTAGATTTTAGTGCAATGTGATACAGTACTAGGAAATATCACTCTTTTTTTTTTTTTTTTTTTTTTTTTTTTNTTTTTTTTTTTTTTTTTTTTTAATTATACTTGAGGAAAATACATTTGTTTATTATAAAAGTAGATGTTCTATTCACACCTATTATTCATCTTTGACAGATGCTTCTGTCAAGACATAATTTAACTCTTTCTTTGACTGACTACACAAATTTTGGAAAACCAGTTGTAAAAACCAGAAAATAAGATTCATACTGTTCTCAGTATAGTACCTTTCTACATGCCCTGATAAGTAACCATGTTAAATTTTGCTGTTCTCAAGAATAAAAGAGTACCAAGAGCAGAAGCTGTCTTCCCTATTGCCTCACATCCAAAATCCAGAAAGATAGTTTTTAATATTAAAAGTCACGGCTAAATAACCAGAAGGAATAACGAAAAGAAAGACATTCATGAAGAGTTTAATGTGAAGACTTGTGACAGTGGAGCATGGGAGGGAAGCAAGGCAGAGGAGTTCCAGAAAAGGAGAAGGAAGGAGGTATAGAGAGAAACAAAAGTGGAATTTGGAATGGAAAGGAAACGAAGAATTAGTCAGAAGTGGGAGTGACATCATGAGGAGAAAAGATTCAAATAACAAATTATGATGAACTGGTTTGGGAATAATGTTGCAGGAAGCAGTAGATAGGCTATCATTTATTGTCGTAAATCAAGACTGAGTGATGAAAAAAATAGTGACAAAAAACAGTGTCAAAAAATAGCAACAAGAAAAATAGTGTTCTCTAGCCCATGGGCAAGAACACTACCTAATCTGTGCCTAATGTGATGTTTTGTTTTGTTTGTGTTCTCTGTCTAACGTTTATAAATTCCTCCAGAATGTCATGTTATTCACAATCTCCAAGTTGGAAATTGAGCTTAAAAAATTATGGGATTCTATATTTAAAAAAAAAAATAATAATTCTTGGGTTATTCTATTTTTTTCACTTCAGTTTAAAAGAGTATACAGCTATGAATATAGATTAGTGTCAGAAAAGCAGTCAACACATACAGGACATTTTTTTGCAATAGTTATGTGTAGTTTAAGGAATTTCAGTTAGATTATTTTCTTATAGTTTGTTTCAATAAAATAAAAGTATATCCATATTGAGGACCAAATCCTTCTCTGAAGTATATACCTGATTAGGTGTCACTACTAGTGAGGAAATGTAGATCAATAAAGCCAATAAAAATTAGAGAAATTGAAAGTTTAATATTCAGTTGGAGATATACAGTAGTCTCTCGCTACGTCGTGCCTCACCATTCATGGCATCATTACATTTCATTTTATTTTTCTGCATATTTACCAGCTTTTCTGGGTTAGACTTAATTTTCCATAATCAACATGTAATTATCAAACTCTGAGGAAGGAAGAAGTTAATCCAACTAAGCAAAAAGAAGCAGAATTCCTCAAAGAGGGTATTGGTGGAGGACTCCTACGTCTTTTGGCTGGAGAGACATTTGGCCCCTGATGACTGTCAGGGGATGAGGGTGGAGCGTTTGGTCGTCATCTCCCATCTCTGGGGACAATAGAAGGACACTTTGGGGGACCAGGTGGGTCACTGGTGATTTTCGAATGTGATTGGGGAAGAAGAATCCTGACTGCCTGGCTGCTGTGGTTTTGCTCCCTGCACAACAGTGAAGAAGTCCCGACAGTTTTCCCAACAGTGACTAGAATTGCCTGTGCTGCAGTTGCTACCTGTCAGAGCCCAGCCCCATGCTCAGGGGCCCAACACAAACCTTGAAGAGAGAAGGAGAGAGCAGAACTGTCCCTGCATAGTCGCGATCTGCAATTTGTGGGATCTGAATACTCGCTGTTGATTTTCCAGCAAGTTGTGGGACCTGGTGCACGCGCAGAATGTGCAGAACCTACAGCGAATCCAGTCTGCTCATGAATATGTAAATTGGTCCCACCTGGGAGCCACCAGGGCACAGCTGGGATGTGTTTAGTGTAAATGTGTGGTTTTGCATGGCTGGAATTGTCCTCCATCGGGCTACAAGACAGCGTGATGGAACTGCCATTGTGTGTATCTGTATGCGAGAGCGGGAAGCACCTTCCCCCATACCGCAGGGGCTGGTGCCTGGCTGCACCATGATGAGCCAGGGCGGACCGGCACCTGTGACATGCTGAGCCGGGATGGGTGGGAAGGAGCTGGAGCTGGGGACGCTGCTGGAGCGGTCATGGGCAGAGGCAACGGGGGCTCTCAGGGTGTTCGCATGGTTGACATTGTTCTCTGTCAGGCAGTGTGTGTCTGTGCGGAAGCGGGAGTGGGAGGCACCTTCCCCCCCGCACTCCTGCGGTGCCCTTTGTCGCTGGGATGCTGAAGTGAAGGCTGGCTCCACAGCTCCCACCACCTGCACCCATGAGGCAGCCTCCGCGATCCCTGCATGCCTCACTGGCACCACTGCCCTGTCCCCTGTGTCCAGCGCTCACTCGCAAGAGGTAACCAGGTTCGCAGACTAAAGAACCTTAAAAGAAATAAAAACAAACCCCCAAAAATGACGGCCGCCAGTTCCAAATCAGAGCTGTACAAATTTATGTCCCCTAGCTCAGAGGTCATGTCACAGATTGTGCCACATCCCGCAATGGGCCCAAGTGTGTGGAGGGAGTCAAGCCAAATCGAGCCAAGCCCCCGCCCTCCCTCCCTGCCTGCTAGACATGCGGCCGTTTTCTGTCTGCCCACACAAAGCTCTTCCAGGGATGCACAGTAGATACTTAAACTTTCATAATGGAATAAAACTTACAAGAACAGGGAACCTTCTAACAGAATCTCTTGAGAGCATTGCCACAGCCTGTCCGTGCCTGAGGCTGTCCCACCTCCCTCTGTCTCCCATTGGCCGCCTGGGCACTGCTGTGCCATGTCATTGGCTCTGGCAACTGCTGCTCCTGGATCAGATGGGACAACAGACCAGTTTTAACACAGCGTCCCACCTCCCTCTGTCTCCCATTGGCCACCCAGGTTCTGCTGTGCCATGTCATTGGTTCTGGCAGCTGCTGCTGACAACACATAACCCTGTAAAACAGTGTTCCAGCTCTCCTGCTGCTCCCAGCTCCACACTGCACTGCAGCTCTCCCAAGGGCTGGCTACAGAACTGCCCATTGTCCGTTACTGTGCACTGCCATAGTCCCAATCTGAAAGAGTTTTTGGGACTGCGCCTCCCACCCTCTGCCAGGCCTGGTGGGGGGAAACCTCCTGGCATACACAGGCATTCCCCAAGGGCTTTCTCCTACCCTGGGAAAGGCTTTGCCAGGCCGGTCCCAGTGGAGGCTTGGGAAGTGCCAATACCCCTCCTCTGTGCCCACAGTCAGGCAGGTCATGTGGCCAGGGCCTGGCGGAGCCCAGGGGTCACGCTTGCCCCGGCCCCTGCCTGTGCCCCGCTGCCAAATACAGCAGCTGCCTGCCCTCCTCGCGGGAGCACAGCCATGTCGGGCAGAACCCAGGCAACCAAGAAGAGCTCCACTCAGGACTGTCCTCCAATTAGTGGAGGGGAGTGATTATGGGTGTGGCGTACTTGAATAGGTCTCTTCAAGGGTCTCTTGATACAGTCGATAGAGTCGACAGAGATGAGGAATGGTTTAACCCCTCTTTACTACAGGAGGAAGATGTAAGGGACCTACTAGTACATCTAGACCCTCATAAGTCCATGGGACCTGATGGGTTAC
>WEKX01010235.1:183758-204146 GCA_013390025.1 Pitta sordida | reverse complement strand
TGACAGGTTAAGATGTTGAGACAAGATTTTTCCAATACCTAATATCATGTGCTTTTTTTTGTTTTTTTTTTAATTGGGTCTGGGTGAAATGGCTCACTAAATCAAGCTGGTGAGTTTTTTGTTCCCTGTCCTTATGAGAGATTCTTTGTGACAATCAGTCTTACTGTCTTAATTTCTTTTTTTGTTTGTTTTTTTTCTAGATTTGCATGGCAATTCTTAGGACATACATTAATATCAAAGAATCAGGCCTCCTAAAACGTGCAGGTATGGTATTGTAGTAGCTGTTGACTATCTTTGATATTTAGCTTATTTAAAGCTTTAACCGTAGGCTGTTGAGAGAGAAACTGTTGAAGTGGCTACCACTTCAACAGTTTTTATTTCAAATGAATACATTCAATCCCTGCACTTTCATGTTTCAATTTCCCAGTGTGGCTAGAAATTTAGGTTGTTAGAAATCTTACTTCTACACAAAACTAACTTGGCCTGACTAACTAGTCTTGAGAGTCGAAATATGTAACGGGGATGGAGGGAGTTGTAATAGAACCCAAATTTTGCTCAGGTGTTCTTGAACACCCTGGCGAAACATCACAAACCCAAAAACTTTAGAATGAACCTCTTGAAATGAAGTGTTGCTACTGCACCCACACAGCTTTTCTTTAGTCCTTATACATTACCTTATTTTCAAACAATTGTGGTTAACACATTTTAGAGGCTGCAGTTGATTCAGGCCCATCTGAGCTTTACTCAGAAAGGGCTTTCGGGGGGAGGGTTTGTCAGCTGTTCGGGGGAATTTCGCTCTGGACAGCGATTCCTTTTGTACCTGTCTTGAGCACTCTTAAGTTTTTGGGAGCTTCTCCAAGTGTGGCAGAATGTGAATGGGAGGTTCAGTTGCACCACATGCTGTAAACGTTCCCGTGCTGACATACTGAATGTCTTAATGTGGCTCTGCTACACGTCTGTCAAGGAAGGTAGCACTGCAACAGGTTGTAAAGTCATCCGCCATTACACTGCACTTCACTTCCTAAAGCTTCATGTCTGGAAAGGCCTTACTACCTTGGCAGGCACACTAAATCTAATCTGGTTTTGTGCATTTTCTTGTGCTGCACCAAATCAGCTGAGCTTTCTTGATACCTACAGGACTTCTGGTGTTCAGCTTAATGACACGAGGTATTTCAGAATAGTCAGTCTGGGTCTACTGAGGTTAACACTGTATTCAGTCTGGATCCTTTCAGCCATTTTTCTCTGTATCCCTGTCCCATAGTATCTTGGATAATTAAGGGTTATTACATTGCATTTAAAATGTAAGGAAATAACTTGTTTACGTAGTGAATATCAGTTACCGCAAAGTGAAATGAATTTAATTCCTTTTTCAGTCCAAATATTTGTGCAGTATTACAGAGAAGCTGTACCTGGTGTGGATTTTTCTTCTCAAGTGCTGAATGATCTTCTTATTTCTTTGCTCAAGAACTCTTTGTTGCAGGAAGCATTTAAGATATTGAATGTAACTGCAGAAATCAAGCCACTGGTAGGTGACTTTGTAATATTTTTTAAATCTTTGTTTCTCAGTTCCGTGGGTTTTTTGAGTACCATGCCCTTCGTAGTAAAAAGTTCGGTTTTACTCTGGTACTCAAATCTCGGGTGAGGGGAGCAATTCAAAAGTTCCTGTTATAACATCTCTAAGCTTTCCTATTGAGCAGACTTGCAAAACTGTGCTTTTTTTTTTTTTTTGTCTAAATTAGCCAGCTGTAAAAGTTCTTCTGAAAGTTTTTGAGTGTGTGGCTTCTTTGAATATAAGAGATGCTGTGCCTACATTAATCAGTACCTTTTGCAAGGTAGGACTTTTACTACTGCTGCTTGTTGGAATTTCTAAAATACGTTCTCTGTTTTAAAACTGAAATACATTACTTTAAAAAAAAGTATTGAAATAATATTAAAAGTGTTACTGTGAGTAGCTGGGTTTGTTGTATGGGTTTCTGTTTATCTATTCATTTTGGCCTGAGATTCACTGTGAAACATTTTTCCCAATGTTGTTACCTCTGAAAATGCATTAAGTGGTCACAATTTTTTGTATGCTTACTTTTCTTACCTTTTTTGATATTACAGCTCATTGATGCTGGCATGTTCCTTGAGTTAGACCATTTTGACTATATTATTAAGTTACTTCAGCAATTGCAAGTTTCCAGTTGGGAAATAAATATTATTTTGAACATAAAATCCAGGTATGTCTTTAAGGGGCTGTTTTCTCATTGTATCTGTGTAGTTCCTTCTTCAGAATCTATTTTTGTAAATTTATGTAAACTCTTTGAAAGCTGTTTTGAATGAAAATACTATCATATCATGCCTATCTGTATTTTCAAGTGCTGTCCATCAAGTGCTTCCAAGATCAAGGATTGTTAAATCAAAACTTAGATTTTTTCCATATTGACCATCATTGTACAGTTTCCTCCCCACTATGCTCCAAGTTTATGTAACTGGTTAAATTGGAAACATAATGGTTTCGTACATCATTTAGGGCCACATAAGCAAACAGTACTTCTGCAATAAATATCTCTTCTAGACAATAATAGGGTTAGTTATAATCTGAAGTAGTTTTCCAGTTTCTTTTATGGTGTGACTACATAAACACTTGTGCCAATATTACAATTACAACATTACATGCAAGGAAGGGTCATTTTTTAAGTACTGCTGGGTTATGCTGGGCACAATGTCAAATCTGTTCCAAAATTGTTGATACTTCCCCATCTCTTGGACAAGATTGTGATCCTTTTTTTTTTTTTTTTTATCATCTGCATCATATGCATGCATGCAAGCTGAGAAACTAGATTTGTGATTCATAAATATACCTTTGATTCTTAGAGGAAACCAAATATGCAGCATCTGCTGTCAGAAAACACGCCCCCAGAGCTGAAAGCACTGTAGAAATGATTTGCTGCTTTTGCATACTTTTCCCATAGAGTACTTTCAGCTATGGATCTCAGTGTTTTACCAATACAACTTCCCACACATTCTGGAGGTCATTTTAATCACTTTTTGCATTGGGAATCTGATTCCCACAGGAATGACCTCCTCCATGTTGCCTCAGTATGTCTGTGAGTTGAGCTGAAGGTGAGGAATGATGTGTATCTGTGCACGCTGAGCAGCTGTGCTGCTTCAGTTACATGTGTGGCACATGCATGTGTAGGTTGTGTGGTAGCATTGCACTGGGTAGATGTAGCCATTGTTTCAGGGGCTGCATCAGAATAACGTGTTTTGTTCCAAGTTTTGCAGTTGTCATTTTATGTCATAAATACATATAATACGGTTCTGGATTTACTTAGGGGATTGTAAATCGTTTGTACCTTTTCAGTTACGTTTCAACTGAGACAATGGAATATTTTCTATGACAACAGCTCTGCTTAGTTCTTTGTTTAATACATTCACTGACTTCCCCTGGTGAGATTGTAAATGAGTGTTTTCAGCGTGCAGTTTGCATAATGTGAAGTAAATAAAATCAAAAATCACATCAGTTTATTGTATTTATTGTGTATTTCTATATGGTATTTTGCTGCTCACCTTCTGCTAGTGCATAGTTTAATTGAATAGGATGTGTTAAAATTAAGTATTAATTTTTTTTTCCTATGGAAGATTTAAGGAAAGACACTTTGAGAAGAACTGGCTTTTTGATTTCAACTTGGCCGTGGCTGAAATTCAGGTACAGTATGTGCATTCTTCAAACCTGTTGGAATACTTAAACTATGACTACTTTTAAATGCATAAGAAATAGCATTTTTACACCTTTTTTAATTAGTGGGCTTTGTTACTGAGTATATTGAGCTCCTGATAAAATACTTTTATTTAAAACTGTGTTTGGGAAGGCTTAACATGCAGGGGAAAAGTGTCTTTTTCTTTTCAGTGATGTCACTATTTTAATTTACTTGTAGTTTTTATCTTATTTTTGCATCTATTCAAAGATTTTATGACTTTAGCAGTTATTTCCCATGCCTTACAGTTGTTGTTGTTGTTCCTCACCAAAAATGTGTTGAATACAGCAATCCCTCACTACTTCACAGTTCACCATTCGCGGCTTCAGTCCGTCGCGGCTTTTCCCCCCTCAGCTTTGCCGTATTTACCGTCCTTGCCGCTGCTTCACAAATTTCGCTTATCACGGCATCTTTCTGGGACCCACCCCCTGCAATATTCGAGGGATTACTCCATATTACTTAGCAGATAGAATTCATATCTAGTATAAAAACACACAGTTGTAAAAGGCTGCAACTGACGACTCTAAACAGGTATTTTAAAGAGTAAGAAAATGCTGTAAAACATTCTTGGACACTTCTGTCTTTTAAATTCAAGGTCAGATTACTAACTATGCACAACCATAATATAGTTTAGATATTATCACGCATACTGTGGAGATCCAGACCCTGAAATATAAGAAGGGAAACTCCTTCTTTCACTCCATTAACACTAAAGTTATTCAGTGATGTAGCCAGCAAACAACTAATTCGTATAGAAAATAAATTAGGCATGCATCATAGGAGGAGGAAAAATTAATAGTGAACACTGGATGAATGCCACTTCTTAAATAGGATGAGTAAGTTACGAGCTTCCCCAGCGGGGGTCATGACATGAAAAATGGAATTTAATTTCTTGAAGAACAGAAGTAATTAGCAGTCCATACAAGTTAGACAACATGTAACTCTGCTGTATGAACATGAAGGTTCTTGGCAGTAGCATTTCATCTCCATCTTTTTTCTGCTTTAAGTCTATCCCGGGTGTATGTCTCAAATTTCAGTATATTTTCGGTGTTCTGGAAGCAGGTTTGCTTATCTTTAGCTCTTTCCTTCCTCCCAGCATTTCAAGGAAAAAAGGGATTGGACCAGTCTGGGAGCTTTGTATCTTAGTGCAAGAACTGGTTGTGAACGTTTTGATGATCTTCAAAAATTACTTTTGTCTATTGGTGAAGTTCTGATCAAAGATTCTGAGACAGACAGACCAGGAGTTCCTTTTTGTGATTTTGCTGATGCAGGTAATATTAAGATACCAGAAATGCTTTTATAAGGGTGGCATTTACTCAGGACAAAGGCAAATGTATTTAAGTATTGTCATGTGAACTGTCACACTATTAACAGGACAAATAAACTCTGGAGCTGTCAAAATTTGTAATGTTTTTTAAAACAGGTTGGACAGGGTTACATCACGTACATAATTTGTACTTTTAGGGGGGAATTTAAGTAACTTGAATTTTTAGAATTACTTTATTCTCCAAAGAACCAGGCGTTTCTTCAAGTGCTGGGTCCACAAAACGTCTTATAGTGTTGTAATAGTTCTGGCAGGTTTTCTTGCTCTTTTCCTCCTTATGCCATTTAATTTGCATATTGGTATCATTCTTCCTAATAGGTTCACAAATTACTGGGCCTCAGTGAAGTGTCAATGGGGTATTAAAGTGTTTTAGAAGGGATGATTCATGTTTTTCATCCTGTATTGACTGCTAACACATGATGAATACCTACTCCAGATATGTGACATGACCTTTCTGACCACCAGCTTTCATATATAAAACAGCTGCCACAGCTTCCAGTTATGACACAAAGTGAAGATTTTGGCAGAGCTTGGAACTTCCCTAGAGACGTGGTCTCCAAACTGATAGGCACTTCCATCAGGAAAAAATGTTTAACCGCTCACCTTCAATTTATTTATTTATAGACTATATGCATGTGCTACTGCGCTAATATATTAAATGCATTAGAAAGCAAAAAAGTAGAAATTGCAAATATCAGATAAATATAGAAATTGCAAATATGAGATAAATATTAAATCAACACTGCATTTTAAAATATTTATTTTCTAATGGTACAAAAAATACTTTATTTGCACACCTGAATGGATTGCTGTGCTCATACCCTGCTTTGAGAGCACTGCTCTACAATGCCAGCAGTGCTGCCAAAGAGGTTGTGTCATATGGTTGCAATCAACAAAATTTCTTCATGATTCCAGAAAATGTAAAGCTTCCTTTACAAATAATGATGTTACTAAATTATGCTATTACATGTCCAAGCATCTTATGGATGACTTAAGACTCCTGTGAAATCTTGTCTGAATAAACTATAGTTATGTAATCTACTCCCAGTGTTAAGACTTAGGAAGTTGCTGCTTTTAATGGCAAATCTTTCAAAAAACGTATTTGGTATTTTCACAATGACTGTGTTTTTCAAGCATTTAATTTCTTTAAAACTGCATTTACATGTAAATTTTTTAAAATGCCTTTTTTTAAATCTTTCCAGTAATGAACCATTCACAACATAATGAAGCAGACAGAGTTTTCATTGGGAGAACTGGAATAAGCGTAATGTATTCTTATCACAAAGTACTGCAGTGGATAAAGGTATACCTGACTGTAGGAACTGACTGGAAGAAAAAGAATTAGTAATTTCTCTTCTGGATATTAAACTGTGTTTCTCTAGTTCAATAGCTATATGTGCCACCTGCCTCCCTGCTACCTAAGTACTTCTTAATTGTCCCGCTGGATCGAAGCCTTTTATTGTGCCTTTCTGAGCAGTAGGCTTCTGTGCAGCCCATTGTAGCTTGGTTTTGTCATCTAAAAACTTGATTGTTCATGTTCATGATTCATGTTCATGTTCACGTTCATGATTCTGAGCTGAGGTCGAATCTGAATGAGAAGACAAGTCTTCCTGACATTCTAGGGTGAGGTGCTGATGGGATTGTTTCCTGGAAATGTCACTTTCTTCTCTCTGGCAATAATGCTGCATTTTCAGACCTCACAACTTGAGTGATATTTGGAGTTGTTTGGGCAATTTCCTGCACTCATGCATCTGCATCTGACCTCAAATGGAATGGATAAGGCCAGAAAGACAGAGAAGCAGCATAGCAAGGCTGCTGCTGCTCTTGGTGAATTGCTTATTCCCCAGAACACCACTGGAAGTGCTTTTCTTTGGTAGGAACTAAGATTCTAAACTCGGACATCACAAAGATGTCTGTCTACAATCCTTTCTTCACTGTCAAATATTATAAAGGGCCAGGTCTGAAAGACTAGATTTCTGACTGGATGTTTTACACTCCTTAGACCTCATGCAGTATTGGTCATAATTTCACTGCAGGAAGATCCACTTCAATTTTAAACTTGTTTTTTTCTTTCTGGAAGAAAAGCTGTGTATACCAAACTGGGTCTTCTGTACAGTGCAACATGACAAGTGACAGCATAAGAAATAATATAAACCACCAGTGGTATTTCTGTCAGTGATGACATTCTGATCCTTTCAGCTAATAATTTTGCTGTACTGGGATGTTCCTCATCCCATACAAGAAGATTTCTAGCATGAAATTTTGTAAACACTCTCCTTCCTTTTGTCTCTTGAGTTTTGGGTAGGTTTTTTTGTGAATTATCATCAAGGAACCCTTTCTGGTTTGCATCAAAGAACTAAATTGCCTTTTGTACCATTGGCTCTAAGGGATGACCTTCAGGAGTGCTGTTATATAAAACCATGCAATGCTCCGTCTGCTTCCAGGGTCCAGCCAAGTCCCAGTACATATTTAATAGAGGTGCTTAGTCAAGAGGCAGTACACCTGTTCTGATGAATCATTTATTTTGCAGCATCTGTGATCAGCTTGTTGAGTTGAATGGTCTTCTTTCGATAATACAAATTCTTTCTCTCTAGGGCAAAAGATCATTGTTCCTTTGAGAATGTTTTGTTAGGTATCAAACCCACTTCTCAACAGACTACTGACCAGGAACCTCAAATAGCCTTGGAGACAACCTGTGTTGACCATGTGGGAGTGTGAATGAGGCTCTGCTTCGAATGATTTTGATCAGAACTGGCAGATCCCAAATTGATCTCTGCTTTAGGGATCTGTTGTTCCTACATCTCTCCAACTAGTTTCACTCCATTATATGTATCAAATAAATCCCTAATCCTGTTATTATGGGCTAGTATCTACTCAATACTGTGTCTTTTTTGCCTCCATATCGTGGTCCAGAAAGTAAAGTAATAATGGAATTGCTCTTCCTGCTCTGCCTGCATTAATTTTGGCTTTAGGACATTCCCTGTGCCATCTTATGAATATGCTGGACTGCACTCTTTCCCTTCATGAACATCAAACCCCTTTATTGCTTGCTTTGATGATTGGTGGCTCTCAGGGGACAAATATATAACCTCCTTGGTCCTGAAGAGAATATTCTTTGTAGGAGGTAAAGAAAGTCCATAAAACAGATGTATTGAAAAAACATGCAGATTTGAAACATGAATATGTCTTCTGTGGAAACAGCTCTTCAGGCAACACTAGACTGCTTTCTAGATATGTACTTCTAGAGAATGCTGTAACATTAATGGTCATTTGGCAGTTATTTCATCCACTTCGTATGTCAACTATGTATTTCCTATCCTGGAGGTTCACCGGTTATTCCGAGTTGGAAGGGACCCACAGGGATCATCTAGTCCAAGCGCCCAAGCGAGCGCCCACCCAAGGATTGAACGCACAACCCTGGAACCATGGGCACCACGCTCCATCCATTCGAGCCTCCCATGATCTAGGCCATGTCACTGAGTTCCTCATCCAGTCTTTTCACTTTCACAGTTGTNAACCCAACATAAAATGCTCCTATCCAATAAGTCTTCACTATGATTTGTTTTCACACAGTTTTTTAATATTTCAGAGAATTGGTCAGAGGTTCTAGTCCAGTTAAGGATCTCATTCCACAACTGGATTTTAATTGAGTGCCCTTCATTTATAGATGGTTTTCCTCCTTACAGCTGCATGCTTTTCATCTTTTTTTTTTTTGCTGTCAGAGTTTCATGAGTCTTTCTGGTGTGCAATTTTCCCCTTCAACTACGTACATCTACAGTTTAATGGGTTCTTCACACTTTAAATGCTAACTGCAGGGATAATCAGTGATTTTTATGGGTTGTGAAGGGATAAACGATTGCATATACCTGTGGACTTTCAAAAGTCTCCAGTTTTGAGCACATGCCAGTCCACAGTATGTATGTGCATATGCATAAAGCATTTTCAAAACACAAGCTTCTTAATAAGTGAGTTTCATCTTCTGTCAGTTTCTCTGTTCTGAATCTCCCTTTCCCTCTATCTCCATGGCCTTTGTTCTGCCGCCATAATTCATGCTCACACATGACCACAATTTTTAATAACCTGCTTCCTCATTCATGCCCCCACTACTCAGGACCTGAAACATGTCTAGTTTGTAGCTCGGTCCATGTTGCTTGACTAGCGAAGTGCAGACAGACAGGACAGGGACTGAATTCTGCCTGGCCTTGCCTTGCTGGGAACATTATTTTGGTATCTTACCTTGACTTGCTCATCATCTTTTTTTAGATTGGTCAGATCTTAATTATCTTTGAGACTACTACCTTACTTCCATTTTTGACTGAAAAGGACAACCAGTTAAGATGAAGATTCTGTAGGAAACAAGTCTAAATATCAGCCTGGAATCTGATGGCAAAGTTATTGGCTGTTATACTGTTGGCCAAATAGGCCCAGCTTTTTCCATTTTATTGTCCTGCTGCCTATTACTATCAGTGTTTCCTTTGGCTTGTGCTGGAGTAATTATTTCAATTCAACAATTGTCTCTACTGCAAAAAAAACCCTCTCTATATGATCTTTTTAGAATTTGGTGGATTGTGTAGTACAGAATGGAATAAAAAGAAAAATATTAAGTAAATACAAGTGAATTGCAATGTTTATTACAAATATTGTATAGGAACATTGTATTGTAGAAATAATGTTATGGAGAATAGTGTGCTGGAAACTCTTCAGCAATGGGTTGGTAGAGTTTTTTGCCTACATAGTAAAAAAAACCCTTAATCCTTCATTAGAAATTTTACTATACTCAGTTTGGGTAACTGACCTGATGCCCATGAGTCTGTATCACTAAATTAAATCTGATGTATTTTGTGTACATACACTCTTTGTTCACTAATAGCATTCCCTTCTCTGGCCTTTCCACTTTCCCTTCTCCCTCTTACACCAGGGAATGAAGGTTTTGGATAAACTACATGAGCTACAGATAAATTTCACACTCTTGAAAGGACTTAAAGGTGCTGGGGAGTTGGCATCAAGATGTCAGATTGTTAATAAAGCTGCAGAGATCTTTCTTAATTCGGGAAATTTGGATGGAGCAACAAGGGTATTGAGAGGTAATCTTGTTTTACAGTTTTGATTAAATTTGAACAGTTCCCTCTAGGAGAAATTTCAGATAAAAGTTACAAGCTGATTTGTGTTACTAAAGCAAGTTAATAATAATACCTGGACAACAAAAGCAAATGTGATACATCCTAGTGGTTAGTATTCTACTTGATATAAGAAATACTATAACTAATACCTATTTTATTTTTTTTTAAGTCTTTGCAGTAATCTGGTGTCAACACCATTCTACTCAAAAGTCTGCCGTAATGAGGGAGGAGTACAGCTTGGAAATGACCCTGGCCCATGTAGATTTTCTGTGAGCCAGGGGACATTCAGTGTCAAAACATTTCAGGCTTGGGTCAATACTGTGTTTCTTTATGTCTCACAGCACTGCCATTTAATAAATTGCTCTAGGATGGTACCATATTTCTGCAGTTAAATAACATATTATTTCTGGCTTTTGGAATTCTGATCTGCCAAAAAGAGAAGAAACTCAGAAACTCTGTGCAATTCTGAAATTTGTGTTATGCTACGGTTCGCAGTATATTCTTAATGGCCAGAAGTCTCAGCATCCAGCACTTTTAGTTCATAGAAATAACACTGCGCTGTTGTTTGCCACAGAGTCAGAGTGGGTCACAAATGAACCATTGTGGCCTTGCGATAAAACGGACATCCTCCATCGACACAACCTGTTATGTATCCTAGTCCACAAATACCTGAGTAGGAGGTTGTACAGGCAGGCATTTGAAGTTCTGCAGAATTTACCAGGTTTGCAAAAACATTCTGGTAAGTAAAGAAAAAGGTGCTATGTTGAGTTAAAAATTTAACAGATGATTCTGTACCGTTGTTCCTCTGTTTTCCTGCTAACATTTGTTGAAGAAGTAAAATGGTTTTAGACAAGCTTGGGGTTTTTTTTCCAAAGAGTGTTGCATCAGTTTAGATACGTGTTGTACTCTGCAACTCTTGCCACACATGTGTACACACACTCTCACATGCACAAACAGTGTTTCTACACCTGTTCCTCTGTTTCCAATTGACTCAATTTCACAGGCCAACAGGAAAGACCCATTAAATTTTTAAGGATCATAGAGTCTATGCAATGAGATAAAATAGGAATATCATTGGCATGATTAATTTTATCTTAATTTCAGATGAATGTGTTTCTATAATTGAGCCAGCTAACATGGGCATCTCTTACATACCTTGCTAAGAACCAAGTGCTCTTTTGGGCTTAATGTATCTGACAAATTTTGGACATGTACTTCAAAATGAGGTGCATAGTTAACTTAAGCTCTGCTGAGGAAACCTCACCTGATTCCTGTGGGTAGGTCCCAGCCTTTTGCCAGTGTGTGATTTTAGGAAGGTTAGGAGAGATTGATTGGAAGACCATCTTACTTAGGGAATGCTGAAAGGATGTAGGTCTTTGAGGTGCTGCTCAGGCTGCCAGGAAGGGGACAGTTCAGAGTAAGAGTAGAAGCAGAACTGGAAGCACCGAGGTGATTTTTATTTGTGGAAATTTTAAGTCTGAGAGACCAGGTGAAGTTTGTATTTAAAGTCTTGGGCAACTAAATGTGGTTTTATCTAATCCTACTGGGTTTTACAGCAGATAATTACTTGTTCCTTAACATTTCTCCTTCATGAAGTGAATGAACCACTATATGAAAAGACTTTTGAGAAATAAAGCATTCATGTTATCCGAGCCTTGTTCCATTTTGCTGATAGAAGCGAGAGACCTCATTTAGATACTGATTGAGAAGCGATTCTTCAATTAGATTTCCATTTGACTTAATTCTGTAGTTAATATTCTTCATTTCGTTTCAGATATCGTAGATGTTTCTCAGTATAGCTGCCTTTTTAACAAGCTGATAAATGCCTGTTTTGAGACCAAGAACCTCGGGGTCTCCTCTTCTGCAGTAGACTTCATGCTTTCAAAAAAAATTGCTATTGATTTTTTTTTACTTAGAAGATTAATCACAGCTTTGGGAAGAAGTTCTTTGTGGTCTAAAGCTAGGACCTATTACAAAAGTAAGTTGCTTAAACAATATCTTTCCCTTACATTCTTTGGATAATGTGCTTGTAACAGCTCGGCATGTTCAGGAGAAATGGGTAAGAAGAAAAACAGTACTTTCTGAGTCAGTATCAGGAATTTATTTGTAACCAAAATATTTATTAGGAAATGGTGAATTTAAGATAAGAATTAGTGCATACTACCTGGCCTGAAATAAATATAATTCTGATAAAATTAATTTTTTACATTTAGTTTCAGGATTTCAGAAATGTCACCCCTTGAAATGGTTGAAAAGTGCATCATCTTCACTTTTTCATCTAGGAAGATTAGATTTCCTTATACATCTGTTTATAGCTGTGGTGGTAAAATTATTCATATTTAAGATTTGAAAAGTCTGGCTAAGAAGTTTATCCTAACTAAGAAAATTCCTTTCAACTAAAAGCTGATAGTCAGTAATTGTTTTCAACTCCCTCTGAGCTAAGATAATGCTGGGTGTCCCACTCTGCTAGAGCTCACCAAGAGTCATGTCTCCATGTTGTTGCATTATTTACTGTTTGAGTCTGTCTTAGAATTGTGGTGGTTAGCAGTCTACTTTGAGTCCATCCCTCTTGAGATGGATCCTTGTCTATGTTGACATTGAAATGATTGGTTTTCCTCATCTTTTTCCCCCCTGAAACGCTATATAGGTTGCCGGGATCACTTGGCAGAAGTCAGGGGAACAGAGCAGGAGGTGCTGTTCAAATGTTCTCTCCGTTTGATCATAATTAACAGAGCTTGTGTCTGACCTGCCCGAAGCTGTATTCGTACACTTGGTGTCTCCAGACTTCTGACAGAGCTTTTTAATCATAGCTGATAATACTCACTGAAAAAATTAACGTTTTACAACAGTGAATATTCTGTGTGAATATAATTTGCTCTGTTCTCAAATCAGACCATTTCATACATGAAATAGTGCAGCGCATTAAGGGTTTGGGGGTTGTTCTTTTCCACATTTAGTCACACACAGAAGCAACAGATCTGTGTTCACTACTGGCAGTCCTAATTCCTCACGTTTCTGCATTTACTCTCAGATGCTTTATCATTGGGTTGCTACCCACAGCTGCAGGGAAATTCAGATCACAAACTTCTGAAGATTCCATCTTACCTGTCTGAAGTTGAGATGCTGTTGGCAATGGAAGTATTTCTTGTTTCAAATGCCATTGATATTCAAAGTCCAGTGACTTCTAGTCAGACTCTTCAAATAATACTGAAAAGGTTTGTTGTACCATTTTGATTGTATTTATTCATGTGGTCATGTAATTAATGAGAAATCTTATTTTTCACTGGCTGGGAAAGAGAATGCTTGGTTTTAAACTTGGTTTTAATCCTTGTTTCTGAATTGGTTCTAGAACAGTAAATCTTTGGGAGTTTTTTATCATTGTTATTTCTACATGTGTGTAGCAGAGAAGTATTTGCTCCAGAGGGATACTGTCCTGTGTTCCCTGACTGCGTGTCCCTACTGCACTAAGAATGTACTGTATTTTAAAACACTGAATGACTTGGTATTTTGCTACAGATTGTTGTGTTGTGGTTAAGCAGTGGAGTAGAAGGGCACAATCAAAATGTTAATTCTTTCAAAAACCAACTCTAACATTTCTTGGCTGTTTTGTGAAAAGTGCATGAAGCCATTTGACTTAATTTTCTTTATGAGGGATATCTCAATATTATATTTGTTAGGGTTTTTAACTCCCTGTAAGTCTTAATACCTTCAGATTAAAAATGGTTTGTTGCTTTTTTCCTCTTGTCCACAAACTACCAACCATTGTCACTGGATTATCCCCGTAAATTATTTTTCAAGGCCCCCCTTTTTGGCTCAGCATCAAAATGTGAAACTGTATGGAAAAGCTACATTTGTTAAGAAGCATGAACACATAAACACACCCATCTCAAAACTTTAGTGCTCTTCTTTCTTCCTCTCTGTCCTTCTCAAGCAATACCTCTTTGTTCCTTTGATAAATGAGAAGTGTTTTTATGTTTTGTTTTCATGTGTATGCTTTGACAGCCCTGCTTGTTTCCTTAAAGAGTAAGTTCTGCTCTAGCAAAAAGTGTAGGTGTGTCACATAGGCACAGCCTTGTTCCAAAAGTCATTACATGCCAAAAATGAGTAAACCTTTTGGATTCAAGCATGTACATGGATTCTTGCTATATCCAGTTCATTAAATGGTTTGCATTCCTTTACTGAATTTTTCAGCTCAGAGGCAAATGTTCTTTCATGAAATGTGCTGTGAACAGCACATAGACACTTTGCACTGGTATTAAAGCCTATTACTTTCATTACTATAAAGTATTTTAAATGTACACTCTTTCCAACTTTTTAATTCTTCAGAGTAATCTAAAATCTGTCTACAAATTAACCTAATACATCATCAGTGCCATGAATACAAGAAATTAATGTTTCTGTAACCTTGCTGCCAATGTAAAGTGTCAGGGAAGTGACACGGGGCCTGTATGGTACCTAATTTTGTGTTTGTGAATATTCCCTTTCAGATGTGAAGATCAGACAGTTCAGAATCACAATGCCTATCAAGTGGCAGTGGAGAGACTAATCCTAGCAGCTCGTTTGTCCAATCCAAAGCTTTCTCTTAAGCATATGACAATGAGTCTTAATAAGGAAGAAGTTTATAGCCTGGAGCTTTCATCTGCTCTAAAATGGCTCCGGGAGAATATGAAGTGGGCTGAGGAGGCCTGGCTGTTTCGGTAGTCATTAAATAGTTAAGACTTTTGGTTTTTAATGGTTGAAGCAATCGTTGAAAATGATACAGAGTAATAAAGGCACTGCTCACTGTGTTCAGACTGTGCTTTGCTGGTTAGCAGCAAGGCTTCCAACTCAATTTGTGTTCTCAAGTACTTACATTGATAATAATGCAGATAGTAGCACAGAAAGAGTAATTTTTCCCCAACTGTATATAGATTGTCACACTGACTTGTATAGGTGTTTTGTGATGGCATCATTAGCTATCAAGGAAGCTGCAGCCTCAGAACCTACACTCTCGTTTTTTGCAGAGAATCTAGCACTAACTTGTTTCTCCCAGCAGGTGATAGTATAAGTGTAGTATAACTACAGATGTAAGTATAGATAACTGCACTGATTGAGTGTATCTACTGTTCCTGGGTGAGAAATTTTCAACATTGCTTCATAGTCCATAGAGGTAATGCATGTTTCCTTTTGTCTTTCTCACAGTAACTTGTGAGGCTATTGTCCCATCTATGTGCACCTTAGATCTTAACTTCCTTACTCCCAAAGCCAAATAAAAAACATGGAGAATAAAATAACTTCAAAATCATTTGAGACATGCCTGACGTAGAATACCTTTCTTCACAGAACAGAGTTCAGACATGTCACTCACAGCTGAAGGTTTAGTTGTGTCTTGATAATAGCTTGTGTATTTGTATATATGGATACTTCACTAAAAAGGAGAATTTGCTTTCTCCCTCAATTATGCTCTTAGAGGGAGGTGGGTTTGCCCATTTTTTGTTTCTGTGAACTGCATGATGCTTCTAGGAGGCTTCTAGCAACCTTGTTCTACCATTCCCAGTTCTTCAGGTTTTCTTTTTTCCTCCCTGCAAATTCTCAGTCACATTTGGAGCATGAATTGCTTAAGTCACACTTCATCTACTGATCTGCAGCCTGAGTAAGAAGAGACAGATATTTCGTATCAGAAAACCTCTAGTGGCAAATCCATGGGACCTCTGTTGAAGTTGGTACTTGCCTGAGCTCCCCACTTGTAAAGCATTAGTTTGGATCTCCAGTTCCAACCTTGACCAACAAATGTGTCAGTAATACAGGTCTTTTGGTCCTGCTCTCCATCCCTTCTAAAGCGTTTTGTTCTGAACACTTCTGCTCTTCTGGGTATAGAAGTTCATGTGTTTTTAAGGCTGTTCCATAATACGTAAAGTGAGATCAAGATGGTGGCATTAAGACCTCAATGTTTGAAAAATCTTTCCCTCTTTGGGGCAGCATAAGTCTCTCCCCAGTTCCAGCAGCATTATTGCAGGTGTCCTTTGGGCCTGTGAATCATGAAAGTCACTATGACCTTAGTACTGGATGGTTGTGAAGAGGTTTGGAGGGGTGCCAGGCCTTGCCACTCTGGTCTTGAGGTTCATGCCATGAATCTGATGTCATGAATCTGATAGTTTACAGATTCCTGACCCTCTTCAGAGCCAGATCCTGACCTCTTTCAGTATCACTGCTCATCCAGTCTGTCTGAGAGCTGCTACTAGAAAAGAGAGGCTTGAATCTGACGTCAGCCAAAATCACTACTTTCCTCCTGTGCCACCTGTACAGGAAAATGGAAGGATAGAGGCTCTCGCATTTTCACAGGGCGTCATTCTTCTGTACGGATCTGATCTGCCTGCCTTCTAAAAAATGGTAGATTAAGTACATACTAACAGAATGCATTTCTTTAAAAGCCTCTTACCTCAAAATTCTTGAAGTACAGTTAGCACTAGTTCAAGCAGACTTTGGGTTCCACCTTTTTGGTATTTACCGAGATGGCTCTGCCATTTGTAAGGCCATCCACCTGGTCAAATCCAATTGCATTTGCTTCTCAGGAGCTGAACGACTGGGTAAGAAGTGATCTGATTTCAGATGAGGGATCTAAACTAATGTTCTTGCAGCCACTCCAGCATTAGAGATGAGCAATTCCGGAAGGTTTCAACAAACTAAAACTGGTAGTGAGAAACTAAGTAATTTTTGCTAATTACTTTTTGTAAAATCCTTTGTATCTTAATCTCCCTTGGGATTAGACAGAGGCTATCTGACCCTGAACTAAATCCCACATTTCTGTAAGCGATACCAGATGTGGCTAATGCTGTGCTTGAGAGACCTAGAAGGGCAGGATTCTCTTTGTATTGGCTTCAAAGCTTGGGATATTCTAGAGACAGCAGAATTTAAGCAACCTTGAATTTTCACTTAGTTCATCCCCAGAAAAAAAATTCAAATGTTGCTTTTATTAATTAATCATTGTTTATTAGTTACTCATTGACCTTCACACTTAACTTGGAACTGTATAATCTTTGCAATATTCTGGCTCCATCTTCCAGGTATCATCTTCAGCTGGTAGCATGATCTCAGTCATGTTTTATATTAACAGGCAAAACAAGCTCCCCACATCGTTGCTCAGAAGCTGTTACAGCCCGGGGCTTCTGAGGTTTCTGTCAATACAGTGTTTCTCTCTCACCGTGTATATACACACGTCATACATTTACATGTATGTATATATGTATCTGCATGATAAACTAGTAGGCAATTTAAACAACTTTTAAAGCACTTCACTGTTAAGTCCTATATGGTTTCATACTGTCTTGGTCCACATGAAATACAATACAAATTTGGTCATTTTGATGTGTATCAAAAGGCCAGAAAGGTTTCTTGAGTAACATTCTCAGTCTTTTGGTAACAGAAATTCCATATGCCAAACAAGACAAAACTCCACTGTGGAATGGAAACAAGCCTGGAAAGATGGGAAAATGTTCCGAAGAGTAAAGTTAAGTACAACAGATACAGTGAAGTTTTTTAGGGCCAGACACTCAATATGTTGATAACATTCGTATTTTTGGTTTTTCCCAGGTATAAGTTAAACTGAAAGAACTTTCGTGTTTGACTTTAAGCAACTAATTTGATACAATTTTTCATACAGTAAATAAAATGTATGTTTATCTGCTGGCAGAGACAGAAAAATGTGCAAATAAAAAGCATGCTGTGCCCAGTAGCTTGGTGTAGACAAGGCTGTGCTCCTTTGGAATATTGTTAGATGCATGAGAAATTCCTTCTGTGAAAATACGTATTTTTTTCAGTTTCCACTGATTACATGGTAAGATTACTTTTGTTAGGTATAGACAGTTTCCTGTAACTAAAACAGAATAATGTAGTTTGGAAGACTTACCACAATTTCAAAGCATTGATAGTTTTGGGAGTTTCTTAAAATACACTGGGGACGAAGGTGAGAAACTGGAAGCAGGAGCTTGATACAGAGCTTGATAAGAGCAGTTGGGGGGAACACTTTGGAGGAGTTGTTAAAATGTTAATAAATGGGTTTTATTCTTATGAAATAAAGTGTCAAAAATACCTGAGAGTCCATATTGTCATTAAATTATTTAATTCTATTCAAATCCCTGTAACTAACATTCTTAGGTATGTGGGAGGATAGGGGAACAGCAAAGTTGACATGCACAGTTTAATATCTTGTAGCTGCTACAGGAATCTAGAGTATGATACGCTGCATGAGGAGGTTAAAAAACGTGAAATCAGTCAGACTACACAGTTTTTCAGCACTCCAGAGCACATAGGGAAGCAAATGCTCATGAATGGATTGGGCTTAAAATCCCAGCTGTGGAGATGGCCAGCTTCCAGTTTTAACTGGAGACTCGAGGAGGCTACAGCCAGGGTTACAGGCTGTGCTCAGTTCACTGAAAAATTCAAGTGGATGCAAGTGGAAGTTTCACTTCAGGAGAAATAGTAAAATTGAATGTCCCTGGTACGGTAACACAACTTCGGTTACTAAAATCTTAATGCCATGCTCCTCAGCTTACTACAGTAACAGCCACATTAAAAGAATTACTAGTTCACATTTTTTGTCCTTTCACATTCTCCAGATACATCTTGCATTGTTGTGGGTTTCGGGGGTTTGGGGGGGCATTGGTGGGGAGTTTGGTTGTTATTTTGTTTGGTGTGTTTGCGTGTTTCCTGTTTGTTTGGTTTTGGGTTTTTTTTTTAAATCACAAATCCTAGGTCTACGTTTTCCAGTCTTAATACCTGCATAACTTTTTTTGCTAAAATTGCTAGAATGATGAGTAGTATTAAAAGTTCATGCTGACGTGATTGGTCTCATTGCCTGTGATGAGACTGAAGAAATGGAGGCCACTTTTTGACCTTCTGCAGACCAGGGACCATTACAGAAATAACAGAGCAAGGAGAAAACAGCTCCATTGCCACTTACAGCAACTTGGAATGAAGCAACAAGAATGCTTAAAATTCTCCTTGCCTTGGAGGACAAGCGGTCAAAATACGTATAAACTTTTTCAGACAGTAATTTTATCTGGTATAAGACAAGCTTTCAATTTGGAAATCTGTGCTTCTCTTGCTGAGCCTGTGGGATGTGTCCTGGGTAGATAGGGAAGAATGCGACCAGATAAAGCCACAGTCCTCCTCCCATCAGCACAGTAAGTGTTGAGACTTAGCTGAAAAGCAGGAATTAATTCCTGTGCCGGGATCGGGAGGTGGGGGGGGCGAGCTTTTGTTTGACAATAAGTACCCTAGGAAATGGAGCTGGTGTCTGGCAGTGCCGCTTGCTGATGACCTTTCCCAATTTATTTTATTCCTCAATGAGTTAAAAGAAATCCCAGGTGAAATAAACAGCACACTGTTCTGTTGAATGAATTAAATTTATTTTTTCATCTGCATAATTATGCAACCAATTTGCTTACTTAACTGATTGCTTTCTATTGGAAAGCAAAAAACGTGCTGCACATTATGGAAATTAAGAAAATCCCCTAAGGGTTCTGAGAGTGTTAACTTGATTTAAAGCTTCACTGAACTACAGTGAGTTCCTAAACCTTGTCAGTCTTCTTTTTAACCTTTTCTGCCTGGAAATGCAATGAATTACATGCAAATGACTCCAATCCCTAACAGTTAATCTCCCTTTGTTCTTAAACTCTCGTCCGCGTTTCTCTTCTGAGGTTCCTTGTCCCTTTATCAGCTGCATTTTGACAATTACCTTGGAAAAAAAATAGTATGTAAAAATGTATGTGTACATCCAGCATTACTGCCATAGACACATTCTTACACTGCGTCAGGGGAGGTTGAGGTTGGACATCAGGAAGGATTCATTCTCAGAACGGGTGATTAGCCATTTGAATGGGCTGCCCGGGGAGGTGGGGGAAGTTTAAGGAAAGACTGGATGCGGCACTTGGTGCCATGCTCTAGTCGACAAGGTGGTGGTTTCGTCGTAGGTCAGACTCGATGACCTCAGAGATGTTTTCCAGCAAACACTGGTTCTGTGCAGCTGCAGGACACCAGCTCTGACGCTCCCCTCGGGACTGCAGAGCTCTCGCCTGGCACCTTTCTGCACAACAAAGGCAACGTGCAGCACCCGCTGGGACGAACCGCGGCCGTTCCCTCTGCCAAGCGGCGACACCCCGTCCGTGTCCCCCCAGCACCTGAGCAGCCGCCGGGACGGGCCGGGGCCTGCGCGGGGAGGGGCCCC
>WEKX01010235.1:121987-178615 GCA_013390025.1 Pitta sordida | reverse complement strand
CCAGATGGGTGTGGACCTCTTCTTCCAGGCTGACGACACCAGAACGAGAGGGCACGGCCTCAAGCTACGCCAGGGGAGGTTCAATCTTAACATTAGGAAGCGGTTTTTCACAGAGAGAGTAATCGCATATTGGAATGGGCTGCCCAGAGAGGTGGTGGAGTCACCATCCCTGGAGGTGTTTAAGAGAAGACTGGACGAGGAGCTTAGTGACATGGTCTAGCAGGGCGGTGTAGGGCTGGATGACGTTGGGCCCCTTCCGGCTCGGAGTGGCCTGCTAGACTGTGAGGGATCCAGTTTGGTGTTATGCTCTGCGATGTGCTCTCGGTCTCCTTACGGGTGTTAGACGGTGAGTTGGACTAGATGATCCTTGTGGGTCCCTTCCAACTCATAACATTCTGTGATTCTGTGATTCTGTGATACTTACATGTCTGTAATCAGCCATTAGCATCCACCATCTCTTGGACTGGCTGTGTTGAAATACAGCTTTGTGAATCCCAGGGGAAAAATCCAAAACTCAGACCTCTGATACCAGTTTTAAATTATTATACTTGCAGCTGTGAATGTTTACTCCATTCTGTCATGTTCTAATGTAATTTATATCAGTTTATCACTTGATTGGTTGCATCATACATAAATATTTTATTGCTTTATTAGGTTGTGTCTGGACAAGATATTGCTACAATGTGTTCTTCAGTCAAGAACTTTGTCAGGAGCTGATGCCATCAATGCTCTCAGACCTTTCTATTTTGCTGTACATCCAGATTTCTTTGGCCAGCATCCCAAAGAGAGGGTAAAAATCTTCTCATGTGCTTTCTTTGGAAATGTTTCCTATATCAAGGATGAAAATATTCTAGTTTTCCTCCTGTCAGAGAGACAAAAGTAGTGTTAGAATTTAGTGTGGTTGTTACCACAGAGCAAAAAGATGCACTTCGTTTTTTTTAACAAGGATAGAACCCTTAAACACGCCTTTGTTATTGCTCACATTTTCTAATTGTTATGGATAAAATACCAAATCCTTCCAGACCACTTGATAATACATTTTACTTTATGGCATTGAAATGCTCCGCATTATCTTTGAATCAATGCATTTCTTTAACCTTGAAAGCCTTAAAAGTGGATTTTGGAACGTACAAGTATGTACATCATATAAATTTATTAATGTTGAGAATGTGAACTGTATCACTGTTTGTTAAGAACAAGTGGCATTTTGCAAAAGCTAATTCTGCATGTAAGATTAAAAAGGTTTAGATGGAGAATGTCCAAATTCATCACCTGTAATGCTTTTCTTGTTTGGTTTTGGTTTTAAATAGGAAGTAAATGAAAACTCTCTGAAGAGGTTAAATGGCTACTTGGAGAACCTACAGAAACCAGGATTTCGTTCCTTGAAGCCAACTCAGCTTACTTTTTATGTAAGAGAAACAGAACCAAACTCTTCTAATGTTCAAGAATCCTTCAGTGCTTCAGGTGCTTTTATATCGTGCAGAATGTATCTTCCTGTATTTAAACTCCTTTCGAACCATGAAAATATGTGTTAGACAAGTAGCTGGAACCATCCCAAGTAATTAAACATCTTAAGCTTTGAAAAAGTGAGATATTAGAGTTGTGGTCAAGTTACAGTATGAGGAAGTTAAAAACACAGGTGGATATAAATGGTAATTTTACTGCTTTTAATACCATTGTCATGTTTAACTGAAGCAGCAATTGTTCCTTGTCCTTGTTGCAGTTAATGTGTAATGCACAATGTCAGGGTACTTGTAGGATCAGTAAGAACTTACTATATATAATGTGTAATATCTGAAGCTTCAATTTAGAGCATTGTTTCTTACCTTGGAGACTACAAAAAATGTCACCAAATTAGGAATGTTGCTCTTACTTAATTTTATTCTACATACGTATTTGTCTCTGGTGTGTCAGTATGTCTGACCTAACAGATGAGTTTTACATTCTGTATCACAGAATTAACTGGGTTGGAAAAAGACCTTTGAGACCATCAAGTCCAACCTATTACCTCACACCATCTCATCAACTAAACCATGGCCCTAAGTGCCACATCCAGTCTCTTTTTAAACACCTCCAGGGACGATGACTCCACCACCTCCCTGGGCAGACCATTCTAATGACCAATCACTCTTTCTGTGAAGAATTTTTTCCTAACACCCCTACCTGTGTACAGCCTCCTTTCAGGCAGCTGTAGAGAGCCTCCTCTTCTCCTGGCTAAACACCCACAGCTCCCTCAGCTGCTCCTCATAGGACTTGTGCTCCAGTCCCTTCACCATCCTCGTTGCCCTTCTCTGGACACATTTGAGCATCTTAACATTTTTCTTAAACTGAGGAGCCCCAGAACTGGACACAGCACTCAAGGAGTGGCCTAACAGTCCTCAGTTATCCTGACGATCAAATATTTGAGCAAATTGTAAGGGACCCTAGTGCCTATATAGGACCTATATGTACCTTGTTTTGGCTCTTGTGTAAGAGGAGAGAAATACAAATGCATTTTAAATCATTTTAATGAAATAATGTTTGTATTTTACAGGGTTTCGGGCGGTCAGTTTTACGTTACGTACCAGGGATCTCCTGAGCACAGTGTTAGATATTCTCAACTCCTGCAGTTTATCTACAGAGCATATTCAAAGTTTGAATGTGAACTCTCAGCCCCACAAGCAAGTAAAAAGCACAGTGAACAGACCTATCAAATGGGATAAGACTTATTATTCGTTTACTGGATTCAAGGATCCTGAGGAGGAACTAGAACAAGCCCAGAGAGTGGAAACAACTTTAATGTATGTAATGCTTTCATTGAATGGAAACTTTCTAACCTAAATTGGTCTTATTCTAACATTGAATTCTTTAAAGGCAGTCAGTAAGCATTCTGAACAATACAAAACTTAATTGTCCAACATGGTAATTTTGTCATGCTTTTTATAATTAAAGGGAGTTCTGATGAGCTCCTGGGATAACTAGAGTTAAAAGCAATTAAGGAGCTGAGGCATTCTTTTTTGTATCTTTGCCCAGCAGTCTTGTTTGGTCAATCCTGTTTTGGTCAATCTAGTCTTTCAGATTTGTGCAATCAGGGTGGCAATTCAGAAGGAGACAAAGGTTCCACTTGTTCCAAATAGCTTCTTGTCTCTTAGAGTACTTCTGTAACACAAAACTATATGGCTCTTAAATTTATTGTTACCATTTCAGTGTCACATTCTGGTTGGGGTGGAAGGTAATGCAGGAAAACAATGGTTAAAAGGTTTTCATTTGCCTGGTATCTTAGTTGTGTTTTCCTCATTTGTTGTTCAGCATGCCAGCATTAATATTTAAATTGATGCAGTTATAAATATTGAACTTTCATTAAATGTAACATGTTGTGTATTAGAAGTTGCTGGTTAAAAAAAGTCTGTATGTGCTCATTTTGGGGGACACCTGCATTTTGTGGCCTTGAAAGACTTTTTGCAACAATAAGCCTTTGTGCCTTTTGAAATGAATGCAAGATTGTGCTGGAAGGATTTTCAGGGCAAAGCATACCCCTTGTCCTGCATACCACCTCACAAATAAAACCACTGTGGTAAAACACTTAACTGAGAGTCAATGTACTAGAGTATATTTTTACTTAATTTTACGCATTTACAAGAAATGTCACAAACAGTTACATATTAACGTCTCGTTTTAATACCAAGCTTTTTGGCACTGGGCCTCTCTTTTTACATGGGTTTGAATTTGGTTTTTTTGCTTAGAATACGGTATGACAATCACAGAATCACAGAATACTATGAGTTGGAAGGGACCCACAAGGATCATCTAGTCCAACTCACCAAAATAAGAGTATGAAAATAAGTTTGTGCTATGAACAAAAGCTAAATCAAAGAGTAACTTTTTCCAAGAAATAATCTATTTATTGAAATTTCAGATGTACTCAATGAGTCATGTTTGTCTGGTTGTGATTATTGGCAAAAAACCTATAAAACTTTGACCTGTTTAATCTACATTCATGTCAGCTCTGTAAAAGTTACCCAACTGAGCCCTTTAGTACCATCTCTGGTATTTGATAGTCCACTATGATCACTTGGAGGGGGGGGAATTGTTGGAGTTTGTTGCCTTTATTTTTCTTCAAAGGCAGATGTGTGGAAACTTTTCTCATTAAAGCACAAAGTTCTGAAGCTGCCCCCCAAAATCACATTAATCTGGTACTCTACACCTTTTGCAGCTCTTAAGTCTGACAGTTTACACTGTCAGTGTCTTTCAGTTCAGTTTGATTCCCCAGTCCCCTTCAAAGACAGTAAGTGCCAGGTTTTCCTTTGTGGATGTCTTAAGGAGAAGCATTCAGCAATTTCAGTTCCTGTCTTCTCTTTGTAAAAAATCCTTTTAGCTGGCAATTTGAAATAAAATATTTATATTAGCAGTAAGAATTCAGTTACCTGTACTGTTTGCATGAAAGGTAATACTGCAGCATGCTTCTACTGTTGAGGTTTTTTTTCCTGCTCTTTCAGATCCTGGCTGGATGATAACGAAGCAATTGCAGTAAAAAAGCTGAAAAAGAGTTTGCCGCTTAGAAAAGAACTAGAACGTTTGAAACTTGAACTTTCTCATGAGCTCCAGCTCTCAGATATCAGGTAATAAATTAGATGGGTTGGACTTGGATTAAGACATTCAAGGCAAGGAAGTGTTGTCTAATACTACACCATGAGCTCTAAAGGCTTATTTCAGCAAAACAGCAATATTTCATATAGGGAAAAGTGTTAATTCACTGAATATTTTTCTAGAAGAGTTCTATTGGGACAAAAGTTTCCTGTTACAATCTGTTCCAAGAGACCTAGTATTTGTGCCTGAAAATGTAGGCTCCAGCTGAGGCAAACACGTAAATGGAAATTGTAGAACCTGTGTGTAGGTGTTACTTTAGGTGTTTTGCTCATTAAAGTTACTTTTCCTGAATTCGAGTTAATACCTACAAAGATAACTAGACTGGCAGTGAAGTGCAACTTTGTACCCAGTGCCCGTTGACATCCTGTGAATGCTTAATAACTTCTTTCCAGTGTTTTGTTCCCCACTCTCCTGAGTAGGAGGAGATTTGCTTGCTTGAAAGGATTGGAGATCTTGATTCTTCAGAATACTTTCCGGAAAACAATTTACCATCTCTTTTTAAATTTTGTGCCTTTGAGTGGGAATGTTCTGAAGTGAGATATTCAGAGGGAGAAATGTCGGTGAAGGTATTCACCAATGGAAAAATATGCTTTGGGGGATTATTTCAAGAACTAGTCTGTTAAGTTGTACTTTTTTAACCAGGAAAGAGAGTTGGACCTCCTGAAATCATGCTTTTGTCCTTTCACACTGTAAAAGGCCCTGGCTTCCTTTAAGCTGAAGCCAGTTTTTTGAACACCATTTCTAATCCTTTGCAACTGTGTTGTGGTGAGGGTTTTTAAGATTCTGAAACAGTCTTCAGTATTAAATGCATGGGTTTGATTTTATTCATGGCTTATACGTATTTAATTTTCTTAGTCTGTGCTTTTAAATTACACTAAACCACCAAACCACATGGAAGACTTACTAACCTTCCAAGAGTTATATTGTTATGATTTGGAACAAAATGGGAATGCTGAAAATCTGACAAGCCAGTATGTTAATAGGAAACTATTACTTGTGATCCTGCAGCCTAATGCCAGTGTTCACAGAGGTCTGAAAAATAACTGGGTCATCAGCTTTATTCCATGTGTAAGTTTAGGACAGCTGAAGAGATGCCATCTTTTTTCACATTCTCATCTGGTTCTACTGGAAGCAAAGTGATATTGCTAGGTAACAATAAGTAGTTACTTGAATTACTTGTATTAGATTAAATTGCCTCACAAGTGCTGTGCCATAAGGCCATTTCCTGCATCCCAAAGAGTGAGCTTTTGCCAGTTAGGTTTCCCTAAATGAGGTGATGTGGGTTGATCCCAGTCACTTGATCATATACCTGCAGCGGGATGGGAGGAAGAGAAAAAGAAGAGCAAAACCATGGAAATTGGTGGATTAAAGTAGAAGTTTTAATAAGTGAAGTGAAGCAAAGCTGTGAGTTTAGGCAAAGCAAAAGGAGGAATTATTTAACTCTTCCCAAGTGGCAGGCAGGTGTTTAGCAACTTATGGAAAGCAGGGCCTCAGCATGTGTAAGGCTCGCTTGCGAAGACAAACACCATCACCTTGAGGGTCCCCCCTTTCTTTTCCTTTCCCTGTGCATTCATTGCTGAACACAGCATAGAGTCTGGAATATCCCTTTGGTTAATTGGAGTCACCTATCCTGATTGTCCCCTCCCAGCACTGCACAATAGCCAAAATACTGGTGTGTTATGAACACCATCTTTGTAAAAATGCAAAACATGGGTGCTATAAAGAAAATTAACTCAATTCCAGGCAGGCCCAGTACAATAAGGAAATGGTAATTTCCTGCTTTGAGACAGTTTGATATCTGCTAGAGGTTTGTAAAAGAGTGTATTTTATCAATACGCTGGGACAACTTCACAATTTAATTGATTTTGCAATGTAGTTAGGAATCTGATTTGTCTGTGATGGAAAAAATGTCAAAACTATGTATATTGAAGTTACCAAGGTAACACCTGGCTGCTATAGGGTTTAACAGAATTTACTCCACTGTAAAATACGTATTAGACAGAGCAGCTTTCCACTGGAATCATAGTAATGTTTTGGACTAGAAAGTCAAAAGACAATGTCAAAGTAAATATACTTGCTTCTCTGGACAAACATTACACAGTATACAAACAAACTGCGTGCCCCATGACTGAGCCAAATACTGGGCTGTCTGCTGACTACTAACCCCCTTCCTGTGGGAGGAGAGATTTACAAGTTCTGTCCTGTCTAGCAGGCTTTATATTTGTTTTTCCTATGTCTGTTGTTAGTTTTCTTGGTTTGTTTTCTTGGGCCTTGCTTTGAGAAACATTGAAATTTTATTTAGACTTTTTATCTGGTCAAATAACATTTGACATGGGCAGCTTTTCAGTAGCATTTGCTCTTATTACTGTTGAAGTGTATCTTATTTGTGTTATAAGGCTCTGAGCTGCATCTCAACTTCTGTGGTATTTTTGTTAAATAACATTGAGAGTTAAATGCTTTCATTTCTATTTTTATTTAGGTGGCAGAGAAGCTGGGGCATTGCTCACCGCTGCAGCCAACTACACAGTCTGGCTCGTTTAGTCCAACAGCGACCTGAGGTATTAAAGAATGTGAAAGGTATTTCTGTTGCCTGTTTCATATATCCTAATACAGTATTGATTTAGAGATGAGCATGAGCCTTCTGTAACAAGGGAGCTCTAGTTCTTTTCACAAATGCTTTTCATAATTGCTAACATAAACTTGCTGGGCTTGCTGAAAAGCTGGTGAGGACTCACATTTTAAGCTACTGCGTATTTTTAGACGTGGTCTTGCCTTGTAATTGTATTTGCTACACTCAGCTTCTACTTTACTTCTTAATAAATGAAGTGAGTTGAAGGCACCAGACAAAATATTAACAGTGAAAGTGAAAAAATCTAGACTGAACCTCTAAAAAGGTGGAGGTAGCAATAGACTGTTACCCGTGATAGATTCAAGACAGAAATACGAGTAGCTCTCTAAAGAGTCAATATAAGGAGGACTTACTAGAATACCTTTAAAATTGTATTGTTTTCTCTTCTCGTGTGTCTTCCATAAAAGAACTGTATTAAAGTCTGTATTTTCATAGGAATAACTAAAATATTCTGTAAACCTGACCTACCATTCGTCTCATACAGCTGTTTGGCCTGTGGCAGTAGCTGTTTCCTTTAATTGTAGTTCCACATTTTATGCCTATCCGCAGATAGTCAGTTTTAAGTGGTTTTCATTTGAGTCTTCACCTAACGCTTTGTCAAGGCAGAGTGAGTAGTACAGTAAGTAGTAGTTTTAAATGGTATCAGGTTTCAAATTAGTTTCTTTTCCTAGGCATGCTGAGGATTTAAAGTGCTACAGAAGCCTGTTGTAGTCTCCATCTTTAAAGATTTAATAATACACTGGACAAATACCTGTCAGTAATTATACAGGTAGAGTTGATCCTGCCTTAGGGTACAAGAATGGACTCGATGCCTTAAAGCCAGTGTTGCTCTTTCTTTGGGATTTTGGAAAACTGATTTCTGAGAGCAAGAGCTTCTATTTAAGCCTTGTCTTGTGTATTAATACATCACTCTGAAGACTTCTGTGGAAGCTTATTTTGATAAATAGTTGCCTGTGCTTTTACCCTCAGGAATTCTTGAGGATCTTTGTATTTCACTTAAGAAAACATACACAGATGCAAAACTGATTTATCAGCCAAAAAATACACCTGGAATTATCCTTTTTTGTTTTCTCTGTTTTTTGGGTTGTTTTTCTTTTAAAGAATGGAAACCTAATGTCAGAGTGTATTCTTACAGCTTGCATGTTGCAGAGAGTTCTGTGGTAGTAGTGTCGAACGGCTGTGCTCACAGTTCTTTGACCAACTTTTACCTTGTTTGAGTACATGCTTCAAGCATATAGCATGTGTTCTCTATATGCACTGTTTGTACAGATTCTTTGAATATGCTGAGATTTTCTCTTATTTTAGAAGTAGTCATAAGAAAAACATGCAACTAGCTAAAAAAGTATTGAGTTCAAATAGGAAGAAGGCAAAATGCTAGGTCAGGTTTGTATGAAAAGAATTGTTTAAACTGGACTTCTCAAGAATCCCTTTCAAATTTTGAGAATAAGAGAAGGACCTACATGTGTGTGTTTGTACTGCAGGAATGTGTTGTGGGAATGATTGCAGTAAACCAGATGAGTAAAGAGCTTTGTTCCATCTCTAGGACACACGTTGGTGTTTACAGACCGCTCGGGTATGAGCGCAGCCGGTCACATAATGCTGGGGACCATGGATGTGCACCATCACTGGACCAAAGTAAGAAGATTTTCAAGTAAATGATAAAACCTCTTGTTACAACATCCTTTTTTAAACTATAACAGAAATAATGTAGGTGCAGATCACAGAATTAACAGGGTTGGAAAAGACCTTTGAGATCATCAAGTCCAACCTATTCCCTAACACCATTTCATCAACTAAATCATGGCCCTAAGTGCCACATCCAGTCTTTTCTTAAACATTTCCTGGGACAGTGACTCCACCGCCTCCCTGGGCAGCCCATTCCAGTGGCAAATCACTCTTTCTGTGAAGAATTTTTTCCTTACATCCAACCTAAATTTCCCCTGGCGCAGCTTTGGCGTGTGTCCTCTCATTTTGTCACTGGTTGCCTGAGAGAAGAGACCAACCCCCACCTGGCTACAACCTCATTTCAGGCAGCTGTAGAGAGCGATAATGTCCCTCCTGAGCCTCCTCTTCTCCAGGCTAAACAACCCCAGCTCCCTGAGCCACTGTTCAAAGGGCTTCTGCTCCAGTCCCTTCACCATCCTCGTTGCCCTTCTCTGGACATGTTCAAGCATCTCAACATCTTCCTCAACCTGAGGGGCCCAGAACTGGCCACAGTACTCAAGCTGCAGCCTCACCAGTGCTGAGTACAGGTGTCGTGCTGGTTGCAATATTCCTTATACAGGCCAGAAATTGAATCCTGTGTATGTTCTTACTGACAACGATTTTTGACAGATATTTACTGCTGCTTTCATTAACAAGTCTGTACTACTCCTGATTAGATGCAAAGAAAACTAATTTGTTATGCACTGTTCCAGTCTATGCATTGAGCACTGGCAGAATATTTCATGATCCACAAAGAGCTCATTTCCATGAAGAACTGATTAATTTTATTCATATTGTTCATAAATGTGTAATTCAGGCGGAGTTGTGAACTGATGATTTCAGTCAATGATTACTAACCAACCTGTCACTCCATTTTGTTCTTTTAGGCAGCTAAGGTGGCTGTTGCAGAAATTTATCTTAAGTGACTGTGCCAATTCTACTGCAGCTTGTGTAAAGTTCAGAGTTGATAAACTTTCTGGCATCCTAAATGATAAATTAATGTATGCAAAGAACCAAAAATTAAATATGTAGTGATATCAGCGTGTTACTTAAGGAATTTTTCTTCAGTCATTGTTGCTGAAATATTTTTGATAGTTCTATCAAAAAATATTTTTTTTCTAAAGGAGATAATTGGTGGAATTCCATAGTAGGGAATTTCACCCTGATAGAATATGGGGGTATTCTGTTTCTATATTCTGAGTTAAGACTCAGTCTTCTTTCTCTGGTGATGACTTGAATTTTTTTCCTATACATGTTTCACTGAGGGAGAAAACAAATTGTAGTGTGTTAGTGTGAATGATTTACTAAGAACTTAAGCTAAGAAACTAGAATTTAATACAAAACTTTCGACTCTGAGATTTGAGTGTGTTGGTAGTCATTGGAATAAGAGTGTTCTGATTAATACTGAAATCAGGTGATTTCAGTATTCAATTATTATCGTGATGGTATTTGCGTGGGAAGACAAAAGAGAGATACATATTTGCATGCGATTTCAAAGGCTTTTTATTATAAAATGCACTGAAGATTATGTGAAATGTTACACAGAAGAAGTCAGTGATGAGGTTAATTTGCCGCTTGATTTTTAGAGAGCGTAATTGTCCAATTTTACCCCATTTTAGAAAGCAGTCCTAAGTGCTATTACTTTTTGTTACTAATCACTAGAAGAAGGGAGCAGTAGAACGCTGTCCAAGTCAGTCTGTGGAATGCTTGGACAGAGGTACAACATTTAAAGGATTTTTACTGTTCTCCTCCGTAACAAACGCAAATGCTGAACCAAGAAGTGTCATTGTGCCAAAAGCTGTTCTGATTCTACTTCTTTTCTGGGGTTCTAAAGAGATTGTTCTGAAATTACTTCTTTCAGCAGCATCATTTATTTTTTTTGGTATGGAAAACTACATTATAGTAATGGCAGGATAGATGGTAAGTAGTGACTGCTGTGTGAGGAATGGCTCTACCACTATAACTGATAAATGTTTCATGGCCTCTTTGTGTCTTTATAGTCTAAATGTAGTCCCAAAATGTATACGCAGTACTTGCTATTTCTCACTTTTGGTATTTGTTGATTTTATTTTTTTCCCTGGGTTCTATGTTTGCATTGCTAAGTGTCTCTTTTATCTTGTTGTTTTGGTGGGGGTTTTTTCCATTTATTAAAATGAAGTTTTATGCCCTATAACATAGGAAATGCTTGTTTGTGTGTGTGCACAGATTTTTGAGAGGCTGCCAAATTATTATAAGCTTCAAAAAAGGCTGCTGTTCTTGGAAGACCGGATAAGCCAACTTCTGGGGGGCATACAAGTAATATATATTGAAGAACTGCAACCTCTGTTGACTCTAGAAGAGTACTACGAGACTCTGAACTCTTTTTATAATAAATTACATGACAGCAGACTGCCTTTTCATCCTCGCAGTCTGCGCGGCTTGCAGATGATTCTGGAAAGGTACGGATTTGCAGGAAACCTTTCTTTATTTTAGAGCTCTTACCTGGGGGGGGGGGTTGTTACACTGATTATTGCTCTCCCTAAGAAGAAAAGTAATATAATCTCGGATTTTCCTTATGTCAGTCTTTGTTTCTGAAGGTTTTAAGTGCATTTTTGTGGGTTAAGAGGGAATCAGACTGAAGAAAATCCTGCTTGATCTCATTCAAGTTGGACTCAAAGTTCTCTCTTTATTTTTCAGTGTTGTGCTGGTTTAAATCAAAAGGTTCATGCTGTCATGCTGGTGTTTACGTTTTTTGAGTATTGTAATTTGATTTTGAAGTGTCATTTAAAAAAGTAATTGTATTTTTACAGTCTCATGAACCATACTTGATTAATTTTTATTAATTATTCTGATAGTAATTAATTTATATTCTTTTAGCCTCAAAATTCATTCTGAATGTAATTAATATAAATACTTGCATTAAAAAACGGTACCTTTTTCTTTACTTCCATCGTGTTTCATTAGTGACAGATATGCACCCAGCTTACATGAATTCGGACACTTCATGATCCCAACACTCTGTGATCCTGAAGCTCTTCAGTGGTTTATTTTTGCCAAAGCACAGGAAGCAAGAGAGAATCTGAAAAGAAAGGAGGAGTAAGTGTTCGTTTGACTCAATACATTTAGCTGATTAAATCTTTGCATGCCATGTTTTTTTATTTGCAGGAGGAGGAGAACTTTAAAAAATGTATTGGTGAAAAAAATCTTCTGTTTATAAAACCAAACTTTACACATTAGCTTTACTAAGTGAAGGATTACAGCATTCAGGGAGTGAAAAAAGTTACATATTCGAAAATATCCTCCTTTGCCTTGTAGAAACAGTTGTACTTCATTCAGAAGTGAAAGATTTTTGCTTACAAGACAAAATTGCGTAATTTTTTTACAATTTCTTCTCCAAAAGAGAGATGGATTGGATTGGGGTTTTATTTAAGGAAGACACCTTTTTATTGAATAAGAGAAGCAACAACTTCTACTTCAACAACTACCGAGAAAGGGGTTATCACTGTGTACAGTTAACTCAAATTCTTCCAAGAGAGGCAGAGGTTTCAGAGAACAGGCAAGCTTGTGCCTAGGTGTTGGGGGAGGTGCTGGCTTGGAAGTATCGCTGTGTTAGTGTTGCACTGTGCCTGAGCTAGTGAGGCTTGCTGAACCTGAACTGTCTGCATTACTTGGTGAGTCATGGCTGCAGTGACTTATTTAATCCTACACATTAATTTTATTTGTGAGTAGTTTGAGTTTGCCATGTTGTGTCTTACCACTCTGGGGTGAAAGGAAAAAAAGTCATCTGCAAGCTATGAATTCAATATTCTTAGAATCACCTTGATTGGAAAAGACCTTTAAGATCATCAGGTCCTACTGGATCCATATAAATCCACAGTTAGGAAGTTACAAGCAAATTTAATACGCATCAGGTGACTGTACCTATCAGCTGTTGTTTTTGATGACACACAGAGTACTGGTGTCATTAGGACAGAGTAATTATGAACATGATTTTATACTTAAAACTTACACTTTCAGTGTTCTATAAGTATTTTAATTTTTATGTTGATATGTTTCCCCCGTTACTTAGTGAGCAAAAAGATGCCATGGTGCAGGCTTTCAAATGTGATTCTGTGGGCATGGTTTTGTCCATACTCATGGAAGGATGTTCATTCTGACCGCTGAGTAGACACAGGTACCGACCTGCGCAAAATCTCAGCTGTACCTTTGTTTACATGCATGTAATGTACTTATTTCATTATTTCTTATCTCGATATACAGTAATGCCTTGAATGTCGGAAGGGGTCAGTTCCAGAAAGATGCCACGATAAGGGAAATCAGCAAAGTAAAAAGCCGCACATGATGAACCGCAAAGTACCAAGGGATTACTGTATATTGAAATGTTTATGTCAAGATGGCTCGGTTGGGGTCTTTTTCAGACGTTAAGTACTAATTTTGTCACTGTGTGCTGTCTTCATTTGCTAGGATGATGATTACAGAAAAAATGCTAATCAGTACTTCCACTGAAAAATTCTCTTTGGACCGGCTGTACAAGGAGCCTGGTGTTTCCAGTGCACAGATGATAGATTGTTGCAAGCGGCTGCTAGAAGAATCCTTGCCATACCTACAAGGCATGCACCTTTGCATTTCACATTTCTACTCTGTGCTGCAGGATGGAGAGCTATGCATACCTTGGAACTGGAAAACCTGAGAGACATATCTGATAATCAGATGAATTGTTTATTTTCTGTAAGGGGTTATAAATATGAATGTTTTTAAGAGTAAATTATTTAAATCTGTATTTTGATATCAGTATTCAACCCACAAATTTTCTTCCAGCTGCTGCACAAGAAGGATTGGAGTCCTAGACAATTTGCACAATGTGCAGTATTGGTAGTTCTGGGAAAGATATTTGTACATTAACCATATTACTGTAGAAGTCCCAGTGTATGTTAGCAGTTGTGAAACTGCATTTTTGTAGTGAATTCTGAAAATGCATTAAATTGTAAGTCTGCCAAAATGTGCATGTGTATTTTTAATATAAATTAATACTGCCAGACCATCTTAAAGAGTGTGCTATTCAAACCAGACATTGCATGTGATCTCAAACGATTCATCGAATGCAGGCGTTGAGTACATCATTTATCTGCTGGCAATATTGGCATTTCATGCTACTGCCTATTACTGAATTAGAAAAAAACAAGGGAAAAAACAACAATATTTCTACTTTTCAAAAGAAAGTAGTACATTAACTTGGTTTCATATGCTGTCCAACATTGCTGCCTTAGAATTCTGAAGTATGGCAGTTGTAATGTCTGCAGTTACTTTAGAGCAGATGTCATTCTCTTTTTTTTGTTTTCCGGCATTTGCTCCATAAATACAGACAATCCTCTTTACTTACACTATAACACATTGCAAATCCCATTCACAACACTTAAAGCCTGAGTAGTTTAATGTGACATCTAAGGAAACCATTCCAGGCCACCAGTGACAGAACGAGAAGACAGCATCTCAAGCTGCACCAGGGGAAGTTTAGGCTGGATGTTAGGAAAAGAATTCATGCCAGAAAGAGTGATTGGCCATTGGAATGGGCTGCCCAGGCAGGTGGTGGAGTCACCATCCCTGGAAGTGTTTAAAAAAAGACTGGATGTGGCACTTAGGGCCATGGTTTAGCTGATGAGATGGTGTGAGGGAATAGGGTGGACTTGATGATCTCAAAGGTCTTTTCCAACCTACTTAATTATGTGATTCTGTGAATGGAAGCATTGATTTGTGTGGGATATTTCTCAGTAAGAACAAGGGGTTTGCAGTACAGCAAAAGGATCTTTACTGGTACTTTATTCCCTGGGAAAAAAGTGTGAATGCATGTCAACACTTTTTCATTGTTATACAAGCCAAGATGCACTTTGGTATTTGGATTACTGCTTTATAAAATGCCTTTTAGAAAGACCAACTGTTCAATATTTCTGGACTTGAACTCATCAAAACTGGCCAAAAAAAAGAAAAAATTACTGTATTTTTATCTGTATTGAGCAAGGAAATGGTTGTGTTTCTCTGTTTTCTCCTGTTTAAAGGATCAGTATCAAGTTCTTTGACATGTTGTCAAACTTAAAACAAAAACCTCCACTGTGATCTCAAATGTGTCTGTTTTAAAACATCAAGGCCAAAGCTGTGACTTTCTCTGGCCTTTAACTCAGGTAAGTTACTGGCAATGCCTGTATAGGTTTTGAAGGTCAGTTTGGAGTTTCTCTTAAGTAGTCTACTTCCATTGCTCACTGCTTTCCTCACTTCACAGATTCACAGAATATTATGAGTTGGAAGGGACCCACAGTGTTGATGATACTGTCCATGTCCCAGCTGTGCTGAGCGAGTGAGCCAGTCCCGTCAGCTGTAGCCCAGCAATATTCCCTGTAACAGCTCTTTGAAAATAGGGTTTTATTTGGAATAAAGAGGAACTGTAGTAGTGGGGTTTTTTTCTTGCTCAAGTTGAATGACACCTTACAGATCTTAAGGCAGTGAGCAGCTGTCCAGTTTGATTGTAGAGGAGATGACAAAAAGTCTGAGGGAAGGTGAGTGGATGTCACCAAGAGCCTGACGGGATCCTGAGAGGACGGACATTAATGTCACAGAAAGCAGTGACTACACCTGCTCTTTGCACCACAGAAAAGATGACTGGAACTGACTGGAGAAGGAGGAGATAATCTATGAAGAGCCTTAATCAAACAGAGCATGAGATGTTTACATCCAAGTAAGTAAATGGGGCAGTGGAAACCCTGACCTGGAACAGAGGTTGGAGTAGGGAGGGGCTGACAAGGAGGGGAGCAGGACTGAGCTTAAATATAAAAGCACTGAAAGTAGTTGCTGTTTTATGTTTTTAGCCAGGGCTCCGTCTGAAGATTGTCACCGTTCTTCGGGAAGTAACCAAAATCATCTGGCAAAATGTCAGCCCTCACAGGATGGTGTGGCAGCTTGCTCTCATGATAGGTACCTCCATGCTGGGGTCTTGGGTCTTGTGCAGTAAACCAGAGTTCCAGTCTTCCTGCTCTTCCACCCGGGAAATGGTTGGCTCAGGTGCAATGGGCGTGGGCCTTCCCTCTTCTGTTAGGTTTTGTTTCCCTGCCTTCTGAAGGAAATGCATTATACAATCTCTGAAACTGCTCAACATTTGAGCAATATAAAAATAGAAGCTGAGTATAGGTCAGTAATTCAACAGTGTAAGGTTTGGGTCCTGACAGTGTTACAGTGCCCTTTCTGTAAGTTGGGTTTGCTGCAGAATGATTGAGCCTTTACAAACATACAGACCTGTCAAGAGTTTTTAGCACACTTAGAAAAACGGGGCAAAAAAGGAGAACATAAGGCACATGTTGTGGGTGTTTATTTTGGCATGTTTGACTTATTTTGAAGACTCTCACAAAAGTAACAATTATCCATTTAGGTAAACGTATATGGGTTAAATCTGTCGGAATTAAATTTTACTTTCTGATGTTTTAATATGGGGGGATAAAAGGTATAGAACTCTGAAAATCTTTTGTCACAATGGCAGGGTGGATGATTTGAAACTGTTCTGGTTTTTTAAACAGTGCAGAACACCTCAAATTCTGTAGAACAGACTTTGCTGTCACCTCATCGTGAAAATATACATGAATGAGTACTAGTACTGTACTCATCTACTCGATGTACTAGTACATCTACTGTAGTTTTATTCAGTACAACATTCCTGCTTGCTCTGTGACCAACTACCAAAAACATGCTTGGTATTAAGTTTCAAAAAGTGTCGTCTTTAAAAACAAATCCTGATATAATTAGATAGAGTTATGTCTTGCTGTTTTAATCATTGGCTTAGATTTGAGGTTTTCTACTGCTTAGAAACTGGCATCAAACATTTGAAAGATAAGTAAGAAACTCTGCCAGGGATCAAAGACTTGAAATGTGTGTTGGTCATCCATCACAAGCCAATAAACCGTGATGCCCAGATCATGTCATTGAGCCTGTGAGAGTGCTTTAGTATTTTTGTGCCGCTGCCAGAAGGAAATTCAATGCCAAACTCAATGCCAGAATAAAAGAGGTGGGGGCTTGAGACAAAATTTATCACCTTAACAAGTTATTTTGAGGTTGTTTGATACTGTGACCTTGAGATGCAGGCACTGGCAAACAGCATGTGCATCTTGGTGTTGGCAAAACATCTTACAGTATCCGTTCTTTTTTAATTCCATTGTTACGGGCCCCTGCCTGTTCTGTAACACCTGTACATGGAAATTGTATGCAATATGGCCCATTTTGTCACTCTTGTGGCTATTAACTGCTGTGATACAGTGTCTGGCACCAATAGGCTTCTGGCCATGTTTTGTAATACGTTTAAAATGCTGATAATGAATCTTGAGCAAGACTTAAAAAGGGAAAGTATTCCAGAAGATTAGAGCTGATTTATCAAAGCATTTCCAAAATTCATCAGAACTCTTTATGGAGAATGTAAACCTCACCTAGTCTGTGTACGTTACAGCTAAAAAAATCTGAGGAAACTGAAATTTTAAACTTACTAATTTCCACTTATCTTCCTGAGAATATATAGCATTTGCCTGAACAGGGTTATTTCTGTGACTCATGAGACATATGGAGGTATATGTGTGCAGTGTGTGTATACAAAGATGAAAGTTTCCTAATATTTCATTATGAACTTAACATGCAGATTTGTAATGGACAAGAGCAAGATTCTTTGGAGTTTTGCGGGGAGAGGGGTGGTTTTGCATTTTGGTTTTTTGGGGTTTTTTAATTTAAAATAAAAATCCCTTGCTGAGGAAGAGAAAATAGAGAATATATAGCTGTAAATACAGTAAAAATGTTAATTTAAAAGCTAGAGACGGAGGTCATCATTTTCAATTACATATAAACACTGGAGTGATTTGTCTTAAAAATACAAAATTAAAAGCTGGGATCTCTATTCTGTGTATGGAAAAAATGTCTAGATACCTCCTTGGAAGGTCCAGTTAAAACCACAATATATACTGAAGTAATAGAGAAATAATCTTGTTTTGCTGTTTGTCCTTTTCAGCTACATATTCCTTACACGATTGCTTAAATGATGAATAATTTACTACTTAATTTTTGCTAAATCCTCTGATGGGGAGCTGTGTCTAAGTAGCCAGACTGATTGATTATGATCTCAGCAACATCTTTAAAACAAAAAAACCCTTAGAAGATATTTTATTTAGTAGAGCTGAAATTTAATATTTTCTTGTCAGCTTTAATATTCTAAAAGTAATATTCTGTCATCTTCTATTTCCATAGCTTTTGGCTATTGTGTGGCTCCATATTTTAGCAAGTTTAAATGATTTTTAACCCTTTTGCTTTTCCTAACATTTTAACCAAAAAAGCACAGGTTTTAAATTGACCCTATCTATGCTGTGGACTGTGCTAACTACAGCCCCCCCAACCTGCCTGAAATTGAGCTGCTTAACCTCTTTATAAACTTCTCTTGGATTTTAACAAGGAATAAAAGTGAGAGTGGCCCAAGTTTATGCCAAACATCACGGCTGCAATGACAACATGAAATGGTGTTTTCACACTGAGGTTAGATAAAAAAGGCTTAATTTTTCTTCTTGTTCAGTACCAACAGCCCTACCTAGCTATGCAGAACACAAGGCAATTACCGTAGCTTAAGATACCAGTCAGGTTTAATTTCATTTTGATTGTTTCTCTTTCATCATCTGCTTTGCCATTTGATTTTTATATGTTGCAGGGACATAGCTGAGTAGTCAGCTAATGCCTGTGGCTGCTGTGTGCACCCGCTCTCTGTAATGGGATATTCTGGGACCATTTACTAAAAGCAGCAATCGGATGAGAACCTGATGTCCTCCCTCAAGACTGCTCTGTGATTTGGCGGCCACAGTTCAAGATCAAGGCGTTTCCTTGGTAGTGCTTTGTCCAACCCACACGTTATTTTACCCATCAGTTTGTCATGCTCCTGGGAACTTCTCATTCTGAGTTGGGTTTGTTTTATTTTTAATGGGATGTTTCAAGTTCATTGAGTCAGTGGGTCATCGTTGTTGACTGAGTTTTTGAATGTTATAATCCGAGGGCATGGGTAACTCGTTTTCAGCTTGCATTGATTTCAAGCAGTCCATTGAGACCGAGTGGTAATTTCTACACAACACTAAAAAAAAATATTGAGTAAATTCAAAGCCCTCAATTTCACAGCTAATTAAAATTGCTATAAAGTACTTAACAAGGAGCGCTACTTCCAACTTTGACAGCTTTGGCAGCTAGGGCATTGTACAGACACTGTATGATTTGGGGCAGGGTTCTGAGAAGGTGCTATTGTCTTAGAGAAGCAGAGCTACAGAGGGTGAGTCAATGTTGTGTTCATCAGGACTGCCTACACAGACCCAGGGGAGGACATCTCATCACAGCAACCTCTGGTGGAGTGGCCTGAGGAGCCCTGCTCATTTAAAAACATGAACAAACAAAAAACAACACAGCACCAAACAAACAAACTCCACAGAAACCAAAGTGGGGAATGGCCTTTCTGAAACTGCAGGTTTTGTGGCAGTGCTGACAGAGTTAACAATTTATGGTCTTTTAAACCAATTTTCTGCTGTGGTTTTGCACACTTCAAATAAGGGAAGATTCCTAGAGGATGATGCTGCTGTCTTCAAAATGGACAATCCTTCTAGCCAGGTGTTACTTAAACACAGGGCCATTGGTGTATTGCATGATCAGATGCACATTCCTCTCTGTTTAATCTTTGAGCTTGCAAGACCTTTCTCTAAAGGTCACAAAGCGTTAATCTAGATGTGACTAACCAGTTCACAAAGGTTTTAACAACAGGAAATCTCGTCTTGGTCAGTATTTGTATGATGCCTGGAATAGCTAGGTCATTTGCACTCTGTATGACCACAAAAAAAAAATCAAATTAATGAATCAGAATTTAAAAGCCTGTACAGTTACAAATGTTTCTGCTCAGATCTTTGTTGTCCTGGCATGACAGACTTTGGAGGGAAAATAAGCTGTGCTGTAAATTGAGAAGTGTATGAGTGTTCTGACTTCGGCCAGAAGTCTGTGCTGGAGCTCAAGATCCCCTGTCTTCATTTTGAGGTGGTGAAAAGTGGGTAGGACAATAGGCCCTGCAATATCTAAACCCTTCCTGGCCAAAGTCAAGATTTAAAAAAAAAAATTACATATACACTCTATATATTTATCTTCTTCACTACTGCCACATTTCATCTACAATTTATGCTCTGGCCTGAAAATGAGGAACAACTAAGTTCAGGATTGCTCCAGCTTGACGCTAAGGATTTTTGCCCACCTCATGCCTAATGCAGTTTGTCATGATCAGCACTGAATGACAGATCTAAAGAGCAGGTGCCAGCTGAGATTTCTAGTTATACTTTAGTAGCATATCCCTATGTGGGGAGCAGCTCTTTGAAAGTCATCAAGATCTTACTGCATTTGCACGTATCTTCAGATCTCTTGAAGAAGTCCTAACAGACCTTCTCAGCTCATGGGTTTCTCTTAGAATCCTTGAAGTTTAATTATGTCTTTTTGAAAAATCTCTTGTGAAAACACACTCCCTCACCATATGTAAGTCTGTATGGTGAGTGCAGTATGCCTTTATATCTGGTTGGCACTAGAATTGTCTTTCCAAGGAGAGGATTGCTGTTCTGGCTAGGTACATGTGTCCTATGTTTTTTCTTTATTGGGTTAAACTTGGTAGGTACAGACCATAGACAGGTTTTAATGTCTATGTTCAAAAATGGCTAAGAAGAGAGTGTGAAGGGATTAGGAGCTGAGTACATCTGTCTTCCTCCTTTCTCTCCATTTGTCATTTCAAGCACTAGTGCCATTGGGCAAAGGCTTCTCACTTTGAGTGAGCAGGGGCCACTGTCTGCGGTGGAGAGAGAGTTTGTCAAGAAATTAAAAGCCAGGGTTTCCAAAACTGCCTTCTGCTACTGACAAAATAAACGCTTCCCCGGCTTCAGGCTGTCACACTTTGTCTTAAACCCTCATGCTCCAACACAGCATTGCAAAATGTACTCTACCTGCGTTTAAATATGACCTCATGTGCTGCTCATCCCAGTGATAGACTGCAGAGATTCTGTACAAATACTGAGTCATTCTTGGCACTGGATGTTTGGTAACTTGTCTGTTCCTTTTTGGTTTAAAGTTTTTGCTGATTTTGTCATTCCTTCACTCTTCCCTTCTTTTATTATGTTCATTTATTCCAAAGATAAACAGGCCTTTCTGGAAGACAGTTAATATGAGGTGAACCACAATTACGCAGTGATTAATGGAAGCCTAGGTGCCGTTAGCAATTACTTAAAATGGGCTGGATTTCCTAATGATTGCTTTGTTCTCTACAAATTTATTTTGCAGACAACTTATTGTACTAAATTCTTCTTGGATAATAAATCCATGAAACATTTTCAGCATCACCCTGAGGCACTAGCAGAAATTGACTCCTCACTGGCCACATATAATAAATAATTAAAATGGGTAGGGTGTTGCACAGGTCCTGAACCCTAAAGGCTTGCCCAGTTCCCAGCCTCTAGAGGGGGAAAAGGGGACCATGAAAACGTGGAGAACGGCACTGGAGAATTTGAGCGTTGTCATCATGGTGCACTGTTCGAGTCATGGAATATGTAGATAAGAGGCATAAACAGGATATCTGAAAAATAACTTGGGAGTATCTGTAAGCTTTGCTAACATTTCCCTTTCTTTGTTATTAGTCATTGTGCACCTCCTGCTAGCTAGGCTAAAACCTTGGGATTATTCTTTATACCATGAGTATATTTAGAGTGAAATTTTGCGTCATATAACTTTAACCATAGCATACATTATTAAAAATTAATTTAATGGTCCTCCAGGATCTAACTCTGGAGGTAGCAAACAAGCATCTCAGTTATATATTGTCTTCAATTATTCATGAAGAACTATGGGGAGATTTTCTAGAACATATCTCTAGCGAAGCTCAGAGCTATTCTAAAGACAACAACAAAGCTCTGCTGCTTAGTTTAACAAAAATGGACATGATTTCCCTGTTGGATTTCTCTGTTTGAACGGTGTAATATCTTATTACATTTAATGATGTTTATTATAAACATGACTTGGTACAACAAAAATCCTGGTGATGAGGCTAAAGCATCATTTAATTTTGAGTGGACATTTTGCCAACAAGAATTTTAATATATCGCTCTGTGCGTGAGTGTAATAAATACTTTAACACACACAGGGCATCAGTACTGTTAATTTTCTTGTGCACTGGAGCCATTTTCTCAGTAGTTTGCACTCCCAGTTACATTTCTTCTATCTTCAGTGTTATTCTGGTTTGGACTTTGTGTTGTTGCTTATTCTTTTTGTTAAAGCAAAGCTGTTTCCCTCAAATTCTGCCGGTGCTGCAACCTTGCTGTGTGTAAGGGTGTCATTGTACCTTGTGCACCAGATGTACAGTTGCATAATTGTACAACACTCTATGGGAAGACTGTATCTGGAAAAAAGTCACGTTTGACAGTTGATTTCAGGATGTTACAATAGTGTAAGCTCTTGTCTGAATACTTGTTCCAATATTTTGTTTCTTTTTTGGTTGTTTTATTTTCTTAAACGTATACTCCTAGCCATAAGTAAAACTTCAAAAGTATATCAACTGTTGCAGAAAAGTGATTTTCCAGTGGAGAATTGCACCAGAATTACAGTAAGCTAAGACAGCTATGATGCTGTCACTTTTGTGCTGACAAGCCTTTGTGTACCTCCAGAGATGTTCCTTCTCATTTACACCACGGCTAATGTTTTAAAGTATTTCCCCTTTCTTGAAGGATTGCACTGGGATTCAGTATTTCTGTAATCCCTGTTGGATGCTTTGCATCCAGAAATCACTCTTCAAACAGCAGTGCACCAAGTGTCCTGGATTTCTTTACAGATTTTTAGTTCCTGCTATGAACAGATCAAATGTACAGAATTTGTGAAAAATATTCTTTTTCCCTTAGCGACTTTTATTGAAAGGTAGAGCTTGTTTTGTCATGTAATTTTACTGTCCTAACAGAAGGGCAGAGCACAGGAGGAGATATGTAGGGAGAAGATAGATCAGTACGTTCTTCAGCACAATTATAACAGAACTTTCAATGAAAGTAACATGACTTTTCCCTTCCACTGTAAGAAGGTTCTGAAGAGAATACTGTACCACAGACTTTGCACTGGAAAACTCCCTCTCTGAAGACAGGCACTGGTGTTGGGAACCTGGACAGTCACCTGGCTGTGTTTTCATAGTGCAGGTACAGTGGCTTTCCTGTAGGTTTCCTCTTGGAGGAAGGTTCTGGCCACTTGTATTCCCAGTGATCACAGAATCACAGAATATTCTGAGTTGGAAATCGTCACCACGTGCTGCCCTTTTCCAATGAGAGCAGCAGCTCCTTGGTGCTTGCTAAGGCACAGCACACTGCTCCCAACATCTCCATGCACCGGCACTGCCATTTTTTCCCCCCAGAAGCATAGCCAGGCCTCTCAGCTCCAGCCCCTTCAGTTCCAGTGAAGGATGTGCTATTTAGGGCTCCGTTAGTATAGTAAAAGACATGCTGCCTTTTTTTTACAGCACTTTCAAAGACAGAGAGATCCAGGTTATTGTGTATCTTTAGGGTTGCATTCAGTCTGGGTGAACTCTTTGGTTCTTCTTTTTAATACAAAATAGAAAATCTCTATTTTTAATTTATCTGTTTTAAAGGTAAGTCTACTCTCAGGTATGGTGCAATTCAGATTGAATCTCTCAAATGTTTCAACAAAGGAGAATAGGGAGTATGGAACCTGGAGCTGTGTCCTGCCAGAGGAGCAGCCCCGCCAGTGCGATGAAAGATATTCCACTGGGGGATTTCTGACACATGCTGCCCCTACATTTCTGGTATTTATTACAGAGGGAAGAGAAGACAAAAGCTCAAGGGAAAACAAAAATCTAGGTCTGCCTCAGGTTATTATAAACCGAGAATTGACAGGCAGGCTCAATTGCCTGTTGCTAAGCAGCCAAGAGAATTGGTTGACCATACCCTGGGCCTTTTAAAGAAAAAACACAAAGCAGAAAGCCCTTTCTGTATGTGTATGCATGTGTATATGTAGTTGGTATATAAAATAATGCATAAATATCATATTGGCATACAGACCCCCAATTTTTTTGTTGTTGTTGAATGTGTGAGACGCTGCTGCATGGGTAAGGTGAGAGAAGTCAAGCCTTGGGTAGGCAGGATGACCTTTGCTTTAATATAAAAGGAGAGAGAGATTCTGCCATATCAGCAAGACCAAGAAATACTTTCTTGGTGCTTCCCCTTGGAAGGGTCCGTTTCCAGCATGAGCTTGCATGCCTCTCAAAAGCTGAATGCTGCTCACCAGGTCCCAGGGAGAGGACACCCTCTACACTGACAGGTGCTGCTCAGCTCCTGGCCTTGCCCCTTTGCGCTCCTGGAAGTTGGGTAGCTGGAGTGGGAGAAGAACAGTGTTTTGCCTGGCAAAAAACAGTCTGCCAGAAGGTTATGGGGGGGTTGTGTTATTTTCATATTTCTCAGATAGCCTAAAATGGTAAAATAAAACAGACATTATGCTTGGTGCAGGGAGTGTTACCTTGGGAGCTAGCCATGATTATTTCATCCCCTTTTCCTTGTTTCTTCAAGTGCAATTTAGCCTCTCTCAAGTAGAAAAACCCAGAGCCTACATTGCTTTACAGTAATCAGTTTCAAAATCTGTGATTTTTGTTTTTCTGCCTCTGATATGCTCAAGTCCCTCCTCCACTCTGGTACCTTGCCAGAAGCCCCTCACTCACCAACAGCCTCCACAGCATTGTCTCAATTCAGAACAGGCACATCTGCAGCAGCCACACCCCTTGACACCAAACCTTGACTTTCCCCAGCACCCAGAGTGAATCCTGTGGGAAGCTGCCCGTTGCCGAGCATCAATCCCTGTCCAAACCAGCACATGCTCCTCCTCCAGACAGGATGGACCTCGGTCTGCAGGGGATTTGGGGTGGTGGAAGCACCCTGGTACCAAACCCAGTCAGTGACACACAGAGGGTGTGTGAGCACATGTGGCCATTGCTGCAATATGCAAACAGGGACTGGCGCAGAGGAGGGAACACAATGGAGCTGCGCCGTCAGGCAGGGTCAGGCCACCCCTGTCCCCCTCCTTCCCCAAGCACGGGCCTAAAAATAGACGTAATCAGGTTTCAAAAAGCAAAAGAAATGAAAAGGTCAAATGTCATGACCTTAGCCATGCTCTGAGGCTGCTTTTCTCCTCATGTAGCTCGCCCTCGCTGGGCCTCCCGACGGCGTTTCCGGACCAGAAGCAGCCAGGGCGCACGTCCTGGGCACGGCGATCAGCTGTGGCCTCTGATCGGGGGGTTCTTCCTTTTTATCCCTCCCTATCCGCCTTCCTGCTGCCTGCAACTGGCTCCGTCCTTGCCTGAGGAAAAGCACTGGTGTGTGCCTAGGGCTCCATCCCTGGCTCTTTGCTGCACTTGCCTCACAGGGCCAACCTGCTCCACTGGCGCTCCTGTCAGAGCCACGTTGGTTTTGGGGTGCTTGAGCTCCACGCTGTACCAAGTGGGTGCAGGGAGGGGAAGCCACCCAGAGTTTTCCTTCCATGAGCTCACAAGTGTTGAGTTTCTGTGGCCAACCCACATGGCCACATTGCTCCGTCTGATTTTGTTCAAGTCATAAAAGAACGACACAGCGCATTTCATGCTGGGAGCTCAAGACCTGGACTGGGGAAGACAGAGGATATCATGTCTTTGAAATTATGGTCTAATTTTTCCCTACTGGTGAGAAACCCTTCTGTCCTCCTTTGTTTTTCCCCATTTCAAGTAACATTTGAAAATTGTAGGTGATTTTTTAGTGCGTATGTCCTCTGTGCTGTTTAAGTCAGGGCTCATGCTTTGCCTTCTTTTTCATTTTGGTGGACTCAGGAGCACAGTCTGTGTGCATCAGAGTGCCCCATAGATCATCCTCTGCCTCTGCCAGCCTGACCTGGCAGTCTGCTTTTATGAATGTTGCAGAGATCACTATATTTCATTGTTCATCAGTGTGTACGGGGCTATCACAGCAACAAAAGTCTTTCCTGTGTTTTCCATTGCAGATTTTTATGTTTCCTATTGGGAGCATTTTACTCAATGGTTTGATTTTTATTGTGGCAGGAAAATGTGATAGTGCAGCAAAACCAGTCCTTGGGTGATTTCAGTTCAGAGCATCCAGGGGCAGACAAAATCTGCACTGTGTCCTGGCCAGTGTCTGCAGATGCAGGAGCTGGTGAAGCACAAATGCTGCAAGCAAAGCCTCGATAACCCATTTATTCTGCAGAGGCGAGAGGAGGGTTTCCGGGGATGTCATGCAGCTGCTCCCTCCTCTCCAAGGCTGGGGGCAAGAGGGAAAAAAAATGACATATTAAGTAAATCCATGCCATTTCTGAGGTGTGAATGGTTATTCTAACTGGCTGAAATATTCAGCAATGTAGCAGTCTGTCTTTAGTGTTTTGCTGTCCCCTCACTTTGTTCCTGTTCCCTGCTTAGGTTTGGTACAGCTCTCACCTCCATGTTCCCAGTCCTTCCCTCTAGCTTGCCTGCATGCCAATCCTCTTCCTGCATCCTGCATCCCTGGAATCCTTCCTATAAAGCACAGCAAAGGATTCCAAAGACAAGTAATCTCTCTACCAGTCCACCCAACCTTGCCTAAAATAACCGTGGCACAGAACAAGATGATGGTGTTCATACAGAACAGAGGTGTTTTCCAGGAGCCAGAAGTAGCTCTGTACGCGCACTTCGCACAAGCTGGATGGATGCATGACGGTCTTGTCAAATTTCCCCTTTTGCTTCCTCCTACTAGGGCTCAGCCCCCTGCACAAACCCCTGTCGACCTCAATGAAACCATGGCACCACTTCTGAATCCTACACAGCTGTTCCCATCCTCTCCTGCCATTGTGCTAACACTGAAGGAAGTGCTGCATAAATTTATCATGAAAGTGAGTATGTACATAAAAGTTATCTTGTACAAGAAAAGGCAGTAGAAAATAAGAGTTAAAAACAGTGCAGAAGCTGACAACTTAGAACTGAATTTGTGGCTGATGAGCAGAGGATTGATTTGTTCTGCTTTTCAACTATTTTATTGATGGTACAAGAGATCAATAGATCAATAAATAGATCAATATAAATATAATGTTTTATGTATGAACAATATAGTGGATAACGTTTTAAAATCCATAATGTTAATACTAGAAAATCACTATGAAAGGGTATGGTCAGAATAATACCCCTTTTTCTTTGCCTCAGAAGAACTATCTACTAACCAGACATATTCTCTGTTTCAAAATGTTCATTGTTTCTGCATTTTTCTGCTCCTATACGTGCTAAATCTATTTTGGGCACATGGCTTCCTCTGTAATGATGTGTGGAAAATCTGGTGCTTGTCATTTTACTGGTTATTTGCTTCATCTGCAATAACAGAATCTGTCATCTGAGGTGGGACTTGCCTTGGAATCCTTAAAGAACTTTAGCTCAGCAAATAAATCAAAGAGCCACTTTAAGGAAAAAAAAAATAAAACTGAGTCCTCAGTAGGAAATTTCCTTGTCTCAGATGGGATCTCATGCAAACTGATGAAAAGCTTTTCATAGGAGACTGCCTCAACCTGGGCAGTGGTGTCAGGTGGTACCTGAAGCATGAGCTCGTGACACTCCTGGTTGAGCACAAGGAAGTTCATGGCCATTAATGTCTTCAAACCTGAAAGGTCTCTCCAGGCAGCAGGTACCCCTGCTCACAGTCCAAAAGGATGCGTGTGAGCCACCATCTCCAAAATGCAGTGAAGGAAAGGAAAGGCCACAGGCTTAATGCACCATCCTGATCTCCATTTTGTGAAATGGGATCCATTGGCGGTTTTTTTTATTCTTCATACTAATTATTTCTTGATAAAACTACAGATGCCAATGCACCTCCTCCTTGCTCTCATGGATCTATCTCTGGGGCTTCAGAACTAAAAGCACTTGGTGCCAGACAACATGCAGCCCTAGGGAAGGATGTGGGGGCTCAGGGGATGCTGTTCCCATGGGGCTCACACAGATCATGCCTCACCTGATGGGAACACAATGAGCCAAAACCTCTGTGGGCTCCTGGGACACTCCAGAGACAGCAGCACCCAAAAAGCTTTGAAGACCAGTTTTATGGGCTTTAGCACCATGTGTGATATGGATAAGGGAATTGAATACATCATCAGCANAGAGAGTGATCCCTCAGTGGAATGGTCTGCCCAGGGAGGTGGTGGAGTCGCTGTCCCTGGAGGTGTTTAAGAGAAGACTGGATGAGGACCTTAGTGACATGGTCCAGATGGGGGTGTTGGACTGGATGGTCCTGTGGGTCCCTTCCAGCTCAGAGTGGCCTGTGAGCCTGTGAGGGAACTAGGTTTATGTCCACAGCTCTGGGGTGTGGGCTTGATCCCTGTATGGGCATTAGCTGGGGAGTTGGACTAGATGATCCTTGCAGGTCCCTTCCAAGTCATAATATTCTGTGATTCTGTGTGCTGGCTTAGCATCGCCTGGCATAGCAGCCCCATGCTGCTGGTGAGCAGGGAATGCTGTTTTGGGGATTGAAACCTTGCTCTTACCAAGCTGGGAAGCTGTCACACGGTCATTCTTCCCAGTGGAGCTGGGAGGGATCATCCGTCAAACTGTGTTGTTGGACACATGACTGCTGAAGTGCGTGGGGCTGTGTCAGCACTGGGAGTCACAGGATTAACTCGTGACCAATCCAAAAAAAAATCTGTACATTTATATGAGCACTGATTGCAACTTCTCCTGAAAGCTGATGAAAACTTTTCCCAAAAGCTGACTTGCTTGTCCAAAGAAAACTTACTTCTACATCCAACTGCTGAGCATCTTCAGCAGCTTGAGCAGGGTCACCAAGCCAAGCCAGGAAGAATAGACCCAAATCTTGTGATGTACAGTGTGACTTCTCCAAGAAGACTAGAGTTGTGCTGATGAAATAAGTTCTGGATGTTTTTTTCAGAGTTTTCTCCAAAGCATTGGCTAACCTTGGTCATTTATCCACAGCAGCATCATGGCAGGGGAACAAGAACATGGGCAGGGCACAATGAATTGGGTTCTGGTACATGAAGCACATGCCCACAGCATGATTCGATGTAAAACATGTGTCAGGGCCTCTGACACATTCAGCAGAAGCCAAACATGTTTGTGCCACATCTGCTTCAGATTTCTCCTCTGATTGACACAATTACACACAGACAGGGTCTGTGGCCTGAGCTATGAATTGTCTCACAGTACTCTGTAGCTCAGTTCAGGATCTGTACCATGAGATTGTCCCACCTCCTCTTATTTGTCCTATGAAGAAAAGTGTGTGCTGGAAGTGAAATCTTCCTAAGAGAGCCCTGGTTTAGACAAGACTGAAAATACTGAGGAGTAAATCACACTGGCTCAAAGAGAATTGAGCTTGCTTCAAAACACTTCTTGTCAAAAACAGTGATTCCTAATGGCATTTTTGCATGAACTCCCTGAGCTCCACCAGCTTCCAAAAGTGTGAATTTTGCTTCAGCTATCCTTGGGAAACTTCATATCCCACCAGCCAAGAAGTGTTGCACAGACCATGGCTCTTGCCATGGAGTTCAATTACTTGATATCTTACAACCATGATGTTCAGCCTCTTGCTTCCTCACACCCTGAGCAGGAGGAGGGTCAGCAATCAGCAGCCTGGGTGCAGTTTCCCTACTGAACTGTTTGCACTTGCAGAGGAGCTAATGAAAAGTAAACCCCTGGGTCCAGAGGTTTGTTTTCCAAGGTTGTATCTACAAAGAACAGTCACCAGCTGGATTCCTCATGGCTTGTCAATTATGCTGCTAATCCCTCTATGAGAGGACAGCAGTACTTACCTCAGACAACAAGACGGGAGGAACTTGCTCTTTCGAGATACAATTCCTCAGGGGTCATCATGCTCTGGCTCTTTGATGTGGACACATCTGTACTAAACTATTGCTTCCAAGGTGTGTTCAATACAGCAAGACTGACCTGACATATTTTAATAAAAGCTTTTTAATTACCCTTTGGGAAATACTGATGAATTCTCATGAGAAAAACTCAGCTCGGCATTCTCAGAAGGTGAAGAGCAGCTCCCAAGGCGACTGGCAGATGAGTCTTGCTGAGCCTTGTGTTATGGGCGTTTCAAAGTCAACTGGGGTTAAAAAATGAACACTACATAGCAGAAAGTAAAATATTTATGACAGTGCGTCAGATCTGGTGTGTATCCTCATCCCAAACCTTCCTCTAGCAACAAGTTGCAGATATTCAAGGAAAGATGGGAAACTGAGTAAATTCAAAGTCATCTCCTCATACTACCTCCTTCTGGTTTTCAGCAGACAGTGGTTTTGGCAAATCTCTAACTCCCATGGAAAAATCATAAATGAGAACCTTTTCAATTCTTATTTCTGTGATGCATCACTATGGGATTTTTGTCCCGGACCCACATGAGCTCAATCAGCCACTGAGCTGTTTTTTCAGAAAGATGGTGTTATCGCAATAGCCCGATCTTCTCCGTGGCTTGCCACATGACTGTGATGTATGGGCAGCCTGCCAGGCTGTCTAAATCCAGCCAGGAAGCCTACCAACTACCACTCAACACGTCATGTCAACTTCAGTTTCCCAGTAGTTACATTAATGGTTGCAGCTCTGACCACATAGGTAATGGTTTGTTCCCCTTTGCCACAGCATTGGTTTGCTCAGTCCTTCAGGACTTGAACTGCATTAAAGTCTGTCGGGATGGCTAGAGATTTCTCTGCAGCTTGGTGGAATATCCCCAAGGTTTTGTGGAAGAAGGGAATGCCTGATAACACAGGGAAGAAGACTTTGTAGGTGCAGGGGGTTCTACCCATGTTCTGGTGGATAGGGTTTGATTAAGACAGAGCAGAGGAGCCCTCTGCAAAATGCTCCATTTTGGCCCCAGGCTTTACACTGCAGAGGACAAGGTGGGTTATAAATTGTAGTCTAAGCAGCTCCCATCCCTATGCCCTTGGGGTACCCCAGGCTGAAGCAGGGCTGTGGGTCAGGGAGAGGACAAGGCCACTCCGAGGGACAGTCCCAGGCTGTAACCCACACCGGAGACTGCCTGCTTCCATGGGCTGAGCTGGTGGTAGGAGAAAAAGAAAAAACCTGGGGCAGCGTAATCCAGCATTAAAGTCCTCACTAATTCTCTCCTTCCTGAGGACACCTGAGCCGTGGGGCTGTTGCGTGGGGGCCGGTTGCTGCCATCCCACTTGGCTTGAGCAGCTGCAGCCATCTGCAGTACTTGGCTCTGGCAAGGTACAGCTTCTGCAGGATGGGTGCCCCAGGGTTGGATTTCTGCTCCTCAGGAGTCACCCCAATCATGGGGAGAGGGATGCAGCTTTCTGGACAAAAGGAGAAGGAATATGTTGCCTAAAAATCTCTAGTGCCAGGAGGGAAATGCTGAATTTCAATGTCTCTCCATCAGTGTTCCTTGGGAGGAGGGAGAAGTGGGTGCATGGAGCAGAGCTCTCCACTTACCCTGGTATTCTGACCTGCTGGGAGCCAGGAGAAACACGGGACTGTGTTACAAACTCTGAAAAGGGTGGGCAGGTTCTTTTGTAAGCAATTCATATAGAGATTTTATCCCCAGTTGCTATCAACGACAAGGAGAATTGTTGAGTCTGTGGAAAGGTGAAATGAAAAACCCAAGGTGGCTCTTAAATGTATGCTTTATAAAGCAGCAATGTTCTGTGAACTGTGGCTTTGCAGATTTGCATCCTTACAATGTGGTGACGCACACATCCAAATCCAAATCAACAGAATTGACCTGAAAAAAAATCAGACCATGCAAAACCTAAAAAGGAGAAAAGATACAAGGACAAGGAGCTTTGCATTTCTCTGTCCTATTGGATTGTTAAACCCACTAAGGATGAAGGAACTTTCAAAAGGCACAAAAAAGTGCTAAAAATAACAGCAAATTATTAACTCGCCCAGCTGTATATTCACATATGATGCTTACTTTTAAAATAAAAGGATGAAGACTGGATTTTTTAAATCCTTGCTATGTCATTTAAGTACATCATAGATTATGGTGAATATGCATATCTATATCCATCATTGACTTTGCTTTCTACCCCTCACACTGATTTTTTACTCCTTATTTTTATTTTCTGCTGCTTGGAGAATGAACTAAGCCCAAAGACCAAATAAGCTTTTTGCCTCTTCTGCCCTCACTCAAAGAGGCTGGACCAGTCCTCACGACTGCATGAACATCCATCTAAGAGCTCTCACCAGTTCAAGGACAGAGGCTGAGACCCAGCCTGGAGGATGCTGGTGTAGAGTAAGAAAGGTGAGAAGGGCATGATTGATTCCCACAAGTTACAGTACTACCTCAACTGCAGGATTGCTGAGTGCTCTCCAGGGGAGTCCCAGGCTAGGTCTTGGGCCACAGTCCCACATCTGTAAAACTGAAATACTAACATTTTCAAAGCCTACATTGCATTCAGGAAGTTCATGAGTATGAATGGTCATGAAAAGCTTCACCATGGCAGAGCTGTAAGCCTTATAAAGGCTACTGTTTCTCTATTGAGGGAAAAACCTTAATTCAAATCATCTGTTCCCATTGACATTAAAATTGTTATCACTGTTCGTCTTTTGGCTGTCTTGGTGCAATAGTTGTCCTTTTAGAACTAAACCAGCGATTTAAAGATTTAAACTGCAAATCAACCTCCACAGCTGAGCCAGATTCCTTGAAAATAGGAATTTTTTATAGACATTTTTTATTTTCTTCCCACACTCCTGGCCACAATTTGGCTTGAAAATATAAATACCAGCCATTAGCATTTGAATAAAAATGACTCTACAGTCCGAGAAAAAATGGTACCATTATTTGGAAGCCATAGTACAAACTGCTGGCTACCCTCCTTCAGAGTGATAAAACACAGATAGTTTCAGTGAAGAAGTAAAATTAGTGCCTGAGTTTCCTACCCCTGACTGCTTTTCCAGACTGCAGTTTAATTCAGCTGTTTATGTGAAGATGCCCTATTGGGATAAGGCAGTGAATCTATCCAATGTTGCAGAGATGAATGCCTTTATTCTTCCTGAAATAAAAATGGTGTCACGGGATCTTTCATGCCTCCCCACAGACAGAAGCTTGATTTAAAATGCCATCTGAGGGATCACATCACTAGAAGCACATATTACTTCCCAGCTCGGTGCTGGGCTGTTGACAGAAAGCAATAAAATGTCCTCAGCCATGACGTGCAGTTGGATGTTGTGTTCCGAAGTGCAGCTCAGCATCCAGGCACCTGCACCATGACGAGGGACAACCAGGCTCTTCAGTCCCTGGACCATGATGGCAGATTTGCGCCCCTTCACTGGAGGAGATATTTTTCTATGTGAATAGGTATAAGTATGGCTTTGTAAAGAGCTAATGATCTTGAAACATCTCCACTGCAGCATTTACTCAGCTCAGCTTTTGACGGCGTAATTTATTTTTCTCCATCCACGCCACTATTTTCAGACATGGTTAGTACGAGTATTTCAAGTGTAAAGAACTTTGCTAAGCAGAAACTTACCCATAATTTATCTGTTGTTTAAACCACCCCTTGAAATGTGCTTGGTTAACAGTGTCAGCAACCTCCAGCTGACATCACTGGACATCACCACACCTCTGAGGAGGGCTGCAATCTGGGCCACCAAGAAACAAAGGTGTCTGCTTCTGCCATCAACTGGGAAAGATGGAGCAGCAGGCACCATCATACCTTCACCCACGTGTCATGGCAGCACCATCAGTCCAAGCCCCCTGACCCAGCTGTGAGCTACAAAATCTCCAGGAGTCATTTGTTTTTGACATGGACCCCACAAAATTTTGCAATGTGGGGAAATCTGAGAAGCATTCTGTGTTTGAGGAGAATGTAATAGCGGGAGTGTGTAGAGGAGCAAGGCTTCACTGGCTGGAGTGGGATTGCCCTCAGGAGAGCAGGTCTGTGATGGACAGCTTTTGGCCCTGAGAGCCCCCTGGAATAAACCCCTTCTCTGGTCCTGTATTCACCCCCAATCTCCTAATGGGAATTTGGTGTTAAACTCCAGTTTAGGGCTGGTTTTGGCTCAGTGTTTCTGGGTCAGCTCTGTTCTGTGACGGCTCCAAGTCTCCTCCAGAGATGTTTTCAAGACAGTAAGTGAGCTGAATAGGTAAATCTTCCTTGGGGAAAAAAGAAAGGCAGGGTGTTATTTGATGATTTGCTGTCTTTACAACAAAGACAAGAAGTAAATAAAATATGAAAATAGGCATACTTGTGAGGCCATTGATCTAAGAGGGAAGGATCTGAGCCGATGGGGAAATGACAACTGCACAAGCATTTATCATGTGAAAGGGTTTAATGGCACTGGTTCCTCAGCACACAAAATCTGATTCAGTTCTTGTACTGCTCAAATTCCTGTGTTTGGTGGGCACAGGCCTGCATCACTGCTAAACTTTTCTGCAAGGGCAACAAACGCACAGGTTTATCTGCAGCCAGGCTAAGGGACAGATTTTGTGCCCCTCTGCAGCATCATTTGGTCCACTGGAAGGAAAAGGCAGCTTTTCCTCCAGATCTGGTCCCATGAACAGCTTCTGAGCCCAATTCCAGAAACAACTCTGTGTGGGGCATGCTGGCAGAGGCTGAGGCAGCAGGCTCCCCTTTTGCCCTCCTACAGCTGCTGCTGCTGAAACACAACCCTGGTTTTAAATCAGCTGCAGTGAAACGGAAGGCTTTGAGAAAACAAACTCCCTCCAAACATATCCTTAACTTCATTTCCTCTGTTGGCCCTTCTTCTTTCTGGGCTAGATTTCATGGGTCACTTTGTATTTTAGTTTTTTCCTTCTTCTTCTAATTTTAATTCTTGTCCCACCAGGGGTTGTTCTTTCATAGGATCACAGCCACAGATTCTCAGATGGCAGTGAGAGCTGAGATGTCTGTGTTCTTTCTGCTTTTTTCTTTCTGCTTTTTTCCTAGGTTTTAAGCTGAGCTCTAACACATCCCACATTTTATTCATTTAGGAGGATTCTTTTACACCGCAAGAAAAGTAGATTGTCTGCCCAGCCTGTAACAATGCTAAAAAGAGTAAAATTAATAATTAATTTCTTAATTTTTTAATTAATTTCTTAATTTTTTCCCACCAAACATCAATTGTATTGAAATGCAGCCATTTGAGCACCATTTATCTGTCACGTTTCCAAACCCACAGTTTGATCATCCTTATCAACAGTTTCTTCTTCTTCTTACAAAAGCAGCAATGTTCAACACCCTTAAGAGAGGTAGGGTTAAGATTCACATGCCTTGGGATTTCAGCAGGAGAAAATCTTGGCAGAGCCTGGTACCATTTCTGGATCAGATCCAGAGGATCAAGGTGAGGGATGGTCTGGCTCCTGCTGTTCACTGCTCTCTCCTGGCTGTGCTTTGTGGTCCTTGGGCTTCCATGGCTGTAGATCCCACCTGTGCTTGCTGTGGGCTTTGGTGCTGGTTCACACAAGCATGCAGACCATGCTAGGCATGATTAGTGTAATGTTTCTTACTCTAAGGCAGTGGATTCAATTATTTTTGAAAAAAAATCTGGTTTTAAGTGCAGTACTCCCAACTCACAGCAACTCCACTGAAATACCACTGGCATTTCAGCGCCACTGGCTGGGAGTGAAGTCTGATAGATATTCATCTTCTCTTCCATTTCTCTCCTTGGCAGAGAAAATTGAGGTTTGCCTCATGGAATCCAGCCCTGAAGCACCACTGGCTCCATCTTGGAAGCATTTGCTCAGGACAAAACTAGCTGGTGGAGAAACCATACTCCTTGATACTTGTAACAGCAAGAGAAGGGCAGGAGAAAGGTCCCAAAGCCTGTAGCTCCCTTTCTCCCCCTGTCCCCAGCACAGCAGCAGCAAGCCCAGACCTTCCCTCTGGCTTTCTCAGGCCTCTGCCACTCCTCTGTGTGTTTGTGTTTTATTTAAACAAAAAACACAAAAAAATAACCGGTTTTCAGGTCTTTGCTAGGGCTGGGAGTCATACAATCATAGACTCATAGAAACCTACTATATTACAAAATCACAAATCACCTACTAAATTACAAAATCCGTTTGGGACGGAAGGAAGATTTAAAAGTCATCTAGCTCCAACACCTCTGCAATGATCAAGGATATCTTCAACTAAATGAGGTTGTTCCAAGCCCAGTCCACCCCAAGGTCATAGTCTTAAGCTTCAACAGGGAAAGTTTAGGCTAGATATTAGGAAAAGGTTTTTTACTGAAAGAGTGATTCGGATGTGGAATGGGTTGCCCACAGAGGTGGTTGAGTCACCAACCCTGGATGTGTTCAAGAGGAGACTGGATGAGGTACTGAGTGATATGATCTAGATGTAGAGGATAGGTTAGTTGGATTATAGGTTGGACTAGATGATCTTCAAGGTCCTTTCCAGCCTTTTCTANGTAAATAAAATATGAAAATAGGCATACTTGTGAGGCCATTGATCTGAGAGGGAAGGATCTGAGCCGATGGGGAAATGACAACTGCACAAGCATTTATCATGTGAAAGGGTTTAATGGCACTGGTTCCTCAGCACACAAAATCTGATTCAGTTCTTGTACTGCTCAAATCCCTGTGTTTGGTGAGCACAGGCCTGCATCACTGCTAAACTTTTCTGCAAGGGCAACAAACGCACAGGTTTATCTGCAGCCAGGCTAAGGGACAGATTTTGTGCCCCTCTGCAGCATCATTTGGTCCACTGGAAGGAAAAGGCAGCTTTTCCTCCAGATCTGGTCCCATGAACAGCTTCTGAGCCCAATTCCAGAAACAACTCTGTGTGGGGCATGCTGGCAGAGGCTGAGGCAGCAGGCTCCCCTTTTGCCCTCCTACAGCTGCTGCTGCTGAAACACAACCCTGGTTTTAAATCAGCTGCAGTGAAACGGAAGGCTTTGAGAAAACAAACTCCCTCCAAACATATCCTTAACTTCATTTCCTCTGTTGGCCCTTCTTCTTTCTGGGCTAGATTTCATGGGTCACTTTGTATTTTAGTTTTTTCCTTCTTCTTCTAATTTTAATTCTTGTCCCACCAGGGGTTGTTCTTTCATAGGATCACAGCCACAGATTCTCAGATGGCAGTGAGAGCTGAGATGTCTGTGTTCTTTCTGCTTTTTTCTTTCTGCTTTTTTCCTAGGTTTTAAGCTGAGCTCTAACACATCCCACATTTTATTCATTTAGGAGGATTCTTTTACACCGCAAGAAAAGTAGATTGTCTGCCCAGCCTGTAACAATGCTAAAAAGAGTAAAATTAATAATAAATACAGTTTTTTCTTAATTTTTTCCCACCAAACATCACTTGTATTGAAATGCAGCCATTTGAGCACCATTTATCTGTCACGTTTCCAAACCCACAGTTTGATCATCCTTATCAACAGTTTCTTCTTCTTCTTACAAAAGCAGCAATGTTCAACACCCTTAACAGGGGTAGGGTTAAGATTCACATGCCTTGGGATTTCAGCAGGAGAAAATCTTGGCAGAGCCTGGTACCATTTCTGGATCAGATCCAGAGGATCAAGGTGAGGGATGGTCTGGCTCCTGCTGTTCACTGCTCTCTCCTGGCTGTGCTTTGTGGTCCTTGGGCTTCCATGGCTGTAGATCCCACCTGTGCTTGCTGTGGGCTTTGGTGCTGGTTCACACAAGCATGCAGACCATGCTAGGCATGATTAGTGTAATGTTTCTTACTCTAAGGCAGTGGATTCAATTATTTTTGAAAAAAAATCTGGTTTTAAGTGCAGTACTCCCAACTCACAGCAACTCCACTGAAATACCACTGGCATTTCAGCGCCACTGGCTGGGATTGAAGTCTGATAGATATTCATCTTCTCTTCCATTTCTCTCCTTGGCAGAGAAAATTGAGGTTTGCCTCATGGAATCCAGCCCTGAAGCACCACTGGCTCCATCTTGGAAGCATTTGCTCAGGACAAAACTAGCTGGTGGAGAAACCATACTCCTTGATACTTGTAACAGCAAGAGAAGGGCAGGAGAAAGGTCCCAAAGCCTGTAGCTCCCTTTCTCCCCCTGTCCCCAGCACAGCAGCAGCAAGCCCAGACCTTCCCTCTGGCTTTCTCAGGCCTCTGCCACTCCTCTGTGTGTTTGTGTTTTATTTAAACAAAAAACACAAAAAAATAACCGGTTTTCAGGTCTTTGCTAGGGCTGGGAGTCATACAATCATAGACTCATAGAAACCTAGTATATTACAAATTCACAGAATGGTTTGGGACGGAAGGAAGATTTAAAACTCATCTAGCTCCAACACCTCTGCAATGATCAAGGACATCTTCAACTAAATCAGGTTGTTCCAAGCCCAGTCCACCCCAAGGTCATAGTCTTAAGCTTCAACAGGGAAAGTTTAGGCTAGATATTAGGAAAAGGTTTTTTACTGAAAGAGTGATTCGGATGTGGAATGGGTTGCCCACAGAGGTGGTTGAGTCACCAACCCTGGATGTGTTCAAGAGGAGACTGGATGAGGTACTGAGTGATATGATCTAGATGTAGAGGATAGGTTAGTTGGATTATAGGTTGGACTAGATGATCTTCAAGGTCCTTTCCAGCCTTTTCTATACTGTGATACTGTGATACTGTGACCTTGAATGTTTCCAGAGATGGAGCATCCATCACCGCTCTGGGCCACCTGTGCCAGTGCCTCACACCATCATCGTAAAAAATTTACTTCTTTCTTATGTCCAATCTAAATCGGCTCTCCTCCTGGCTACAACCATCACCTCTTGCCTTATTGCAACAGGCCCTGCTAAGAAGTTTGTGCGCTTCTCTCAGAGTTCGCACCCAGAGGCCGGCTCCATCCCTCTCCGTCTTAACTCGTGACCAATCCTCCCTCTCTGTCCCGTTCCATCCCTCTCCGTCCCCCTCCATCCCTTTCCGTCCCGCTGTCGCGGTGCCCGATGCCTCCGGGTGCCGCTGGGTGCCGCTCTCAGCCCACGAACCCTCCGAGACCCCGGTCCCTCCATCCCGGCGGGGACCAGAGCGGCCCCTCTGCCCGGGGGTCTCCGGCGCTGCGGGAGGATGTGCCGCTCGCCGCCCGACCAGGCGGCGGGACCGGAGCGCTGCCCGGGAGCATCGCCTGGACATCGCCGTGTGCTCGCTGTTACTGTCGTTGGTTTCTGCCGCCGGAGCAAGCCTGAGCTCCCCGCAATCGCCGACCTGCTCCGCGGTGGGGCTCGCCATCCCCCAGCCCCGCCGCCGGGGGCTGTGCCCCAGACCTGCAGCGGTGCTCCTCGTTTTCCCGTCGGAAATGCAGCCTACGGCACAGGCGATGCTGGCCGGGCGTAAGGATCAAACCATGAGCCGAAGGTCTGTCAGGGTTATGCACAATGCAGAGCTGCAGAACCTCAGATCAAACTTTTGTAATAGCACCGAGGCGCTTTGCTCCCCTTGTATTCAGCGAGAATCTGACACCCAAATAACTTCCTGGATCTGTGTTAGACTGTGTCAGTGTTAGACTACACTAGTGAAAGGCAAAAATGAAGAGAAGTAGGCTGGCACAGGTTTTGAAGGTCTTCATGTGGCAGCAATGTGCCTCGATGATCCTTGTGGGTCCCCTCCAACTCAGAACATTCTGTGATTCATGAAGTAAGTTCAGCTTGTCTCTCTGGTAAGCTACTGCATTTTTTCACGGTTTTTTTACAGAATGGAACGAAATTTTAGATGGAAAACACTGAAGTGTATAGCATCAGGATGATACTCTAAATGAACATATTTTCATTTTACTAGTGGATGTTTATTTTTAAGCTGGCAAAGAGCAGATGGACAACTACCAACAAACATAATAGTGGCTAGAGCAGCTGGACAATGCATTAGCTCATCTCTATTTAAAAGTACTTAATTGAGACTTCAATATCAAAGTCACTTAAAAATGTAAAACAATTTCTGACTGCAAACATAAAAGAAATTTCCCTGTGTACACCACTGGTGAAGTTCAGCAACTGGCTGTACTCATGGAGTTTTCGGTCTGTTTAGAATATGTATTTATACTGACAGTTTCCAAAGAAAAGAAGAAACAGGACACAGGAACAATTCGGTAAATACAGATTTCAGATGTAACACCTACTGAAAAATTCACTGAGTACCTACCTATCTGTTTGACCCCAGGCCCATTAATACCAGAGCAAAAGCTCTGACAACTATCTCTTGGTCCGGACATTAAAAGAGGTCTTTCTTCTTGGTGTACATGGTTCCCTCAAGAAGAAAGTCCCCATCCTGCATGTGCACAGCATCTATGTCCCCGTGTGACTTTTATATCCACAGGAGATTGATGGCCCTAGATATCCGCTGTGGCCATTAAGCTCTAAGATACCTTTCTGTGTGGCTGGCCAACTATGCTCAGTCAGAGGAATTCCTCCTGGAAACATTGTACATCGAAGGAGTGTGGGTTGTATGGGATTTTAGATGCTGTAGGATTAACCTTTACTCAGCCGGTAGGCTGGGGAGGAGGATTTAAGTGATGTGCTGGAAAATGTTCCCCGAAGATACTAATCTTTTCCCCTTCTTTCTTATTTCACTTTAAGCCTTCTCCAGGAAATTGCTTGTGGTTTAAAGGTGAGATCTCTGATCTACAAGCAAACATATCTCCCAGAGGCCTGAATTTGCATTTCACACACAAAAACACTGTGGCCAGCTCAGGTATCTGTCAAAGCAACAGTGTGTAATCCAAGGCAAAAAAGAGATGCAGACAACAGAAAAACGTGCTCCTGGAGCCATGGCAGATGAAAGAGCCCATCTTTGAGACTCAGCAGGAGCTCTGTAAACCAGGATAATGGACAACAAAATAGTTTGAAGAGTCAAAGAATCAGTGATTTACCTAAATGAAAAATTGTTGAAGGTTAGGTATGTCTTTTCTTAAACAAGGTCTGCAAAGGTTGGGTATGACCTTCCTTGTTATTGTTTGGATAGCTTGAATTTCTGAAGGTTGGATTTCCAATATAGTCCAAATATAATCTGAGTGGGAGTTTAGCCATCTATCACCCTACGAATATGTCAGACCGTGGACTATGCCCAAACTGCGTGTTCTTGTATGGTAATAACAAACATGAAACCTGTTCAGGTGCTTCAAAATGGAGCAGAGCAAGTACTTGGCACAGCAGGCCAGAGCGCATTTATTATCCCAAATCCTGCAATGAGCTGTAAAGATTTCAGTTGTATCCCAAACATATCGTTAGAGTTTCTCTTGAGTTTTGGTAATTAGAATATTTCCAAATATCTCTGAGCATTTTCATTACTTCGTAAATTTTCCCCAAATAGTTTAGACAAATTATTTTCAGCAGATGGCTTGTTATGAATAGCTTGTGAATTTTTCACTTTGACATCTGTACTGTGTTTACTGGGTGGTTTAATCAGTTCCTGGGCTGGCTGACTGAAATGTTTGCAAGGGAGGAAAAATGAACACAGGATACTAAATAAGAAACAGTGCATTTCAAGGACAAACATATTCAGCTGACTGTTTCCACAAACACTTCCAGAGATTTCCAGCAGTCTCTGGCTACCCTGTGGATTCTGGATGCCATGATATCTGTGCCTGCAAACCAAATTCATCTCACCCAGCCTGAAGGGTAATTGCGAATCTCTTCTCATTTTTTAGCGGCCATGTTATGTGGTCAGAAGTCAGTAGCAGAATTTTTGCTCCAACTAGTTGTATTTTAACCACAAGCCAAATCCTGACTCTGATGTGGAGGTATTGTTGAGCAGAGCTGCATGTCCAAACTCTGCTTATCTCCTTGCTTTGTCTTCCTCAAAATAACATTAGAAGATAAGGTACACTCTTTCTTTGATCACTAACCTCCCGACTTCTGAATGGTGACCACAAATGGATAAGCATGCATTGACTAGAAGTTCTAATGATCAGCACATGGTTATACATAGTTTCAAGACACGGGAGAATTAAAACAGAAAGCAAAAAAACCCCCCAAACCTGAGAGAGGCTGAAAAGGAGGGGTAAAAAAGGCGGTATAAAAAATTTCAAATATCTTCAACAGAGCAAAACCATAAACAAACATATATATTTGCTGATGATAATCAGCATATTCTTGCTTTAGTGACATCCTCTCCTACTCAAAGATAGTTTAATTAAGAAGAAAATTGCAGTAATAGGGAGAAAACCACTGGGACAAGGGTCGTCTGTTTCAAGTTATATGGTGCATGGTACAAAGGCATTCTAGCACTGCCATCATGCAAATACAAAATAAAAATAGGCCTGAGAGGAGTGGCAGGAGGTTGTGAGACTGCAGCGCCAGTGGCAAAGCCATCTGCGGCAGCGCGGGCTGTGGCACGCTCCAGGCTCCAGCCGTGCCTTTTCTCACACCAGATGCTGCTGCGCCCACCACCTCAGCTCACCCCCGAGTCCCCAGCATGTCTGGCACGCTATGTCTGGCCTCAGGTTTCTTGAAAGGCTTGTGATTTTCTGCTCTGAGTTGCCATCCAAATGGTAAGTAATAAACACTTTAATAATTCATAACCAGTCAGTAGTATCTTAAATAATTTAACAAACAATTTGTCATCTTTCCTTGCCATAGGAGATGCTGGCTGAAGGAAGGCTGAGCAAGGTTTTGTGTCCACCTCACCCCTTCCCAGGAGTGAGCTTTGCTCCTGCCTGAGCTCAGACAGGTGGATGCAGCCTGCAGGGGAGCAATGGAAGCCTACACACACCTTGAAGAGGGGTGAGCACCAACTCAGTGTTCAGAGGAACAGGGGGAGCCACATTCGGCAATCTTCTCCTGTAATGGTGGGCTATACACAGAGCCATATTTCTGGTGATATTCTTCTACTCGGCTGTCCTCGATGCTAAAACAGTGAATTCCCATCTCACATATCCCTGCTTTCTCCTAATTAAGCATCCAGCTTCTCTGCAAAGCAGTGCAGACCCTGGAATCCACAGCTCCCGCTGTCTTGGCCCAAGCTGTTGAAGGATTACTGCAGTACTAAGGCAGGCTGGCGAGTCAAATGGCCCTTCATTCCCATACAGTTTAATCAGCAAGTCCCAGCAAGATGGATGTTATCTTCTAAAAGCGGAGAAGACCTTGGAGCAATGCTTAGGTCAGAGAACCACCTCAGAAGATAGAACCTCAAGAGAAATAACAGACAAAACATACTCAAATCAAAACCAGTAGTTTTACCTTGTGAGACTGTGGCATATACTGCAGCATAACCCTGTCATCAGATTAAACAGAAGCAGCACCCAGTGAAGCCAGCCAAGGTTTCCAGGTGCGTAAAATTATATAAGTGCTTAAGATTGTAATTGAGCAAAGCACGTAAGGAACACAAGTGGTGTCAGCTTGAGCATAAGGAATATATAATGTCATACAGTAGCACTCTTTTTATTGTATTTTAAAAGAAGTCTGTGCTCTTATTTCCAAGTAGTTCCAATCCTGCTGATGGATGCCATCCCCTGAACACAGACATTTTTAGGAGATGTTTCATTGACTCCAGTGAAGTTATGTTGGCAGAAAATGTGATTCCCTGAAACTCAGGCGCTTCCCACAAGCTAAGGCATTTTCAGTGTCTGAATATATATTTTCATTTAAGAGGTGTATTTTCATTTATTAGTAGCCACCCAGCTATTAAAAGCATCTAAGACAACACTAACACTGCTGCAAGAATCCAGCTAGAGCAAACAAGAAGCCAGGACTGTCGAGCACTAGCAAGCACAGAAAAGGATGGCAAGGGGAGCAGGACAGAGCATCAAAGGGCCACACTGCCCCAAAACCACATCAGAAGGAAGTGCAGTCCATTCCAGCCACCACAACATCCATGAGGGTGAGAGTTCAGATGTTTTTCAGGGCTTACTCCCAGGAAATGGTCTAGCCAAGAAAAGCAGGGGAAACTCCAGTAGCACCCTTCCTACCCTGCAAACATATCTGCAGCTATGGTGTGGCACATTTTTAAAAGCACTAAAGCAGAGTTTAGGAGCTTTATTTGTCCCCAAACAGGTGTAAACTTCCAAGCATTAAATCACTCTAAAAATTCCCTCTGGGAATTATAAGTATCTTCTGTGACTTGTGACACGAGTCCGCTGTTTCTGGGCCTTTTTAATGGCAACAGCAGGATAAGGGAGGGTAGAGGGAGACAAGCCTTTTCTTGCATGGCGGTGTTCTAGTCCACAAGCTGTAGGGAGGTACCTCACAAGGAGGTGCTTTTGCCATGACCCAGCAGATCCTGGGAACTCCATGGCTCCTGGGGACAGCACCAGTCCAGTGGGAAACAGCAGGAGATGGCAGGCAGCTAGGCTAAAAAAGTACTGGAGATTTCTTTGAACCAACGGACTTGGCCTCTGTCCTCTAATACCTTTTCTGTAATCAGTAACATCTAAATTATCTCTCAGGTGGCATGTGAGTACACACTGGCCTAATGCTGTCATTTGCCAACAGAGAGCTTTTTTTTTTTTTTAATTTCTAGGTGATTTAGCAAATATACGTCTATCCTTACAGCTCTGCTTACCCACAAACACAAACACAGCACTGATTGACTCCTTGGAAGTTCTCTCCTGTTCCTCAGTTCCTGCTGTTTCTCTCCAGCCCGGATGTTTCTTCTTTGATAGATTTTATTGTGCTCAGGTGAATCCCAACATTGCAGTCACTGTGTGTCTCAAAGTCACTCCCACTTGATGGTTGCAATAGTGTCTGTGTCCTTTGTGAAGCAGTGTCTCCTCTCCCTTACAGGCTTTCCCCCTCAATAGCCTCAAAACGTTTTTTTGAAAATACACAAGCTGACACAGTTGGTTGATGTAAGGAAAACTGTCAGTTATTTTATGGGCAGAAATCAGCCTTCTGGGAGATGCAATACATTATTCATCATCTTCCTAAGATCATCTAAAGGTCAGGCTATTTTAGCCCCAAGGTGGATAAGATATGCACTCAGCTTTATGGGCTGGCTACAGTTCCTATACCTGGAAGCCTGCGGTATTACGCAAGGCACTTGCATCAGAAACCTGAAAAGCAGAGAGGGCTTCATAGCTTTGCAGATCACTGTTGGCAGGATCAGATAGCTGTTTATGGGTTTTTGGAGACATCCTCAGGTCTACCCTGTCATGAGAGAATCAGCACTTCAGGCTTTGAAAAAAGGTAAGAGTTTTTCTGTTTGGTGATGAGGAACTACAGTTTTTGGCAGCTTTTCCTGTAACTTTGGGATCTGCACTCGGAGAATAAAAGTGTGACAGAACCTCATCTTAAAAAACAAATATATGCATTTGGTTCTGAGCAGCTACTTGCCAGGGCCAGCGTGGCAAGGTGCCCTGCCTCAACTCTCAGCTCCTGCCCTCAGAGTTTCTGATATGCTCAATTTCCTAGGGGTGCTCTGGGAGTTTTCTTTTGACAGTTATGTAGTGTATTGTCCCCTTCTCATGTGTTTGGTCAAGATTCAAAGTATCTTTAGGAGCTGTTTAATATTGCAGGAAGTTTAAAATATTTCTATCTTGAAGACAAAATATAATTACCCAGTTAGATGAAAGCTTTTAGGGTGCTGTATATAGCTACAGCAAGAAAAGGTACAAAACCAATTAAAAAGTATAAGTTTTCCATGTCTGGGATTTAAAATGACAGTGAACAAAAGGCAATCCGTTCCAGAATAGCTATTACCAAGTAGAAATACTGTTTGTACCCAGGAAGTACAAAGAATTTCCTTGTACCCCGAGAAATACCACAGTATTTTCCATCTGCCCTAATACTCCTTTTGTTGAAATAGGCACATCAGAAGGGCTTGAACTGGACCAGATTCTCATATCCAAATTTGTGCCTCTCATTCATTCTGCAATATACATGCAATTAAAAGGACTAAAAAGAACCAGCAGAAATGGAACCACATCAGGGAAATAACTGTAGTCCTTCAATCCAGGAAAACCAATATAGTGATTTTTTCAATTGTTTGAAAGATAAATTATAACACCATGGATTATTTTTGCAAAAAGTTTTTTTGCAAAAGTTCTGCAATTTTAATTGCATCCATTAGCTGTGACTGTCCTGTGTTGTTCCCCATGAGCAGCATCTGGGGCTTTGCTGGGCTGTGTTTTCCAGGCTGCACAATGCTCCCTGTGATGCTGTGTGTGGTGAATCCTGCAGTAGCTATCCTACTGCACAGGGATCTTCACTTGCTGCTTTTATTGTACTTGAAGGCTTCTTTGTACGTCTGTCAGCTTCAGCCAGGTCTGTGTTTGATCTGCTGATCAATGCCTGACGTGAGATCTGCCTTCAAAAAAAAAGAAAAGGCAGAAAGGAGAATCTGGGGAAAGACCAGATGGTCAGACTCAACCCAGTGCCTGGGAAAATTATGAAGCAAGTCTTGAGGGACTCTGTGTTCACCTCATGAAGGACAGGAGAGTCATTAGGAATAGCCAGCATGGGTTCTCCATGGGTAACTTGTGCTTGACCATCCTGCCTGCCCTCCTGGTGGAATATGTGACCTGCTCTGCAGGGGTGAGGAGGGCAGTGGATGTCTTTCCTTGGCTTTAGCAAGGTTTTCACCAAGGTATCCCATAGCATCCTTGTAACCAAACTAAGGTGGTATGGGCTGCATGGTTGGACTGGAAAGTAGGTGAAAAACTGCTGGGATGCTTAGGCTCTGGAAGGAGTGTTCACAGATTCAGAGTCTATCAGGCAGTCCATAATGGGTAGTGAGTTTTGAGGTCAATACTAAGGCCAGAATTCCTTTACACCAGTATCGCACACAACCTGCACTGCAATGGGAAATAACACTTCCCAGCAAGTTCAAAGACAATGTTAAAGCAGGAGGAGGTCAGTATCCTGGACAAACTAGAGAAATGTGGCAACAGGAACCTCACGAAGTTCAGCATGGACAGATGCAAAGTCCTGCACCTCATCTAGAATAACTCCCTGCATCGATGGTGATCTACTGTCTGGGCAGCAGCTCTGCCAAAAAGGACCTGAAGGTCCCTGTGAGCAGTGGGTTTTACATGAGCCAGCAGCATGAAAGCTAATTCCAGACTGGGTTGTATAAGCAAGTGCAGAAGCAGGAGGTGGAGATCCTTTGTTTTTCAGCAGCAGCGAGACTGTGCCTGTGCTACTGTTGTCAGTGCAACAAAGACACCAATATAATGAAGCAAGTGCAGCAGAAGCGCACTAAGATGGTTAGAGGGCTGGAGTGTGATGTGTGAAGAAAAGCTAAAAGAACTGGGTTTATTTAGCCTGAGAAGACTGGAAGGACAGTGGTGAGTGTCCCCGCCTCTCATGTGGGAGACCCAGGGTTCCATTCCTGCCAGGGAGGCAGTGGTGCCGTTTGAGAGTTGGACTCGGTGATCCTTGCGGGTCCCTTCCAACTCAGAATATTCTGTGATTCTGTGACAACAGGTAGGAGTCATGAGTTGCAGCAAGGAAAATCCTATCTGGAAGCAACGAAAAACCTTTGTTGTGACAGGTGGGTCAGGCACAGGAGCAGGGGCACAGAGAACCTAGGGAACCTCCATCCCTAAGATTGTCAAAACCACCCTGGTACCATTTTCTGTGCCTGCTACCAAAGCAACAGCCACACTCATAGAGGGTATAAGATACGAAAGGTTTTACCTGGCTTGTTCTTAAATGCCTAGCAGGAGCCACAGCAACAAAAAGTACCATTTACTGAGTGAAGACTTGAAAATTTTAGGAACAGAGACATTGTGACTGGCTCATGGGCAGCATAAGGGCAGGAAGGTGAGTGCCTGGGGCTATGGCAACACTGGGGATCATCACCTTGGTATGAGACTCCATGAAATGATTGAGAAAGCGGCTATGGCCACAGTTTAGTTGGAATTTGGCCTGGAGTGAAGTAAACAAGACAGAAAAAAAATCCTCTGACATCAAAGCTTTGCTTTCAGGGTCAATTTACACCCTCAAATTGTCTGTTGTCTGAGTCAATCTAACAGGTCACTGCTGAACAAGGAGGGTTAGCTTACCTCCAAGGACCCCGACCCTCTCCTGATGACTCTCTCCTGCTCACCCAGCTCCCCAGCTCCCTGTCTGACCACCTCTGTTGGAGTACTCATCAGCCCCTGCTGTCAGCTGCCTGGGGTGTCCACAGATGAGCAGCAAAAAGCAGGAGCTGGAGGGAAGGATCAGGACTTGCCCCTTTCTGAAGTGTTGAGCTGTTAGATTGGCTCAGCTGCCTCCTGTCACCTCCTGCCAAAGGACTGGGTGGGAGGGAGAAGGAGCTGATGGAACTGTCTTACTTCAAAAGAAAATGCTACCCTTGGAAATACACAGGACTAAAGTTCCCTAACCCAGTGCTAGCAAGGTCACCTGAACAGGCTCAGCATGGAACAGACTACCTAGTACATAGTGGCAGCAGATAGAGCACTGTTCCTCCCTAAACACTCACCTTCCCATGTCAGTGGCAGTGTCAGGACAGGCACTAGTTGCTCTGTTTGGTTTCTGCACGGGGGATTGCAGGGTGCATTCACCACCACAGAATGGGGGGCACTGACTGTGCCTCCTCAAATGCCTACAAGGTCAACATCACAGATGGACGTTTTTCCTTCATCTATCCAAGGTGAAGAAGCTGCATCTCCAGCTATCTAATGTTGCCTGGCATAGGGACTGGTGAGGGGAAATTACTGACTAACCACTTGTTTTTACACGAAAGAAGATACCAACATGCATGGGCCAGACTGTCTTCTGCTTCATGCATCATAACCTAGAAGACTTTTTCCCTACCACTGCTGCAAACCAATCCTTCAAAAGTTTTCTGGCTTGGCCTCCAAATCACTTATCATGGATAATTTCTAGTTCCACCGTATATCCGATCATGTCCTGAGGGCATAGGATAAAGCCAGGAGCCCTACAGTGCAACTGCTCACTTAATTCCTTGGGTGTCTTCTCTGCTGATACATAGCAGAGATTGGCAACTAATCTATATATAGTACAGCACTGCAGCTGAGACACAATGGCTGCATTCAGCGTGCATACATGATGATGTCACCAATGGCTGTTTAATTGCATCATGGGAAGTGAAGGGAGAATCGAATTGGAAGTGAAAAAAAAAAAAAAAAGGGGGGGCCCTGGCCACTCCACTTTACATAATTTCCTTCACTGCCAGATGGGAAAGCATGGGAATGCTGGCCCTGCATCTCAGGAGCTCCCTCCCCAAAGCCTGGCATCGCCACATCTGTTTCCCCAATTTCCTATGCTTTTGATCTTCTTCACCTGCCCTGCACCCCACCACCTTGGGCGAGCTTCCTGAGATGCTGTTACTGCCATTTCGTTTGGCTTCCTGAGGCTTGCTCCCTCCTTCCTTTTTTTTTTTTTTTACTTCTTGAGGTTGCAGTAGCATCCAAAGACCTGTAGTTGTGAAATACTCTGGAAGGGTAGGGCCTGTGTGTGGAGACCACACAAGCCCCTTGGCTGCGTTTATACATACAAATAAATAAGCATCTGTACTGCTAGGTTGTGCTTCACAAAAGGCATTGTCCAGCTCAACACAACTCCACTGCTCTGCAGCAAGCAAAAAGAAGGACATAAACTTCTCTCCCCAGCGGCCATCCATTATTGTAAATGTATGTGGGTTTTATCTGAAAAGAGAAACAACACCCTCCCTGCTTTAGCGAAGCAAAAAAAGGGAAAAGATCCTCAGAGTGAGTGTTCCCCTCTCTAAGTCCTACAGCATCAGCCAAATCAAGAGTTTTAAAACGTCCCTGAATACCTGCCTACCCTTTAAAGTTTCCATCCTGCAAGCAGGACCTGTGGTATCCTCCATTTTAAGAAAACGTCCCTTTGTCTTATTGTTTTGTCCCCCAGCCTATTTATAGCTCCTGTGGCATGGGAATACTGGGTATACTGGAAAGGCTGTACACCAGCAGGTGCAGGCCCCTTCTGTGCACAGTGAAGAGGCTCATCGCAAAGAGACATTTAATAGCCTCAAAGAAATGTGGCTCCTTGAGGTTCATTTTCAGTGAGGAGGCTCTCACTCAAGGGGTTTTAGCTGCCTCTATTCCCAGTGGTACATGACAGGGGCTTTGGGCTGTGACATGAGTCTCAGACTGTTCTTGTAGGTTCACTTTTACAAAGGACCGTAGGGATGCCATTGGGGTCTCATATAGGAGAGGAAGTAGCTGCCAGCTCCCACTGCCAGGGAGAGCTGCCCAGGCAAGAGCTTCTCCCTTCTTGGCTCCCTGGTGAAGCAGCCAGGAAGTGAAAGGCTTCTTCATGGGTTGCTTCTTGTTCCCAGAGACTTTGCAGAGAAGCCACGGTAGGAGACTCTAACCTCTTGCACGTCCTGTGAGTAGGCAACAGCCTCTACCTGTAACCTGAGCCTGGAAGAATGGCATACTGCAAAGTAGCAAAAACTTCATCTGAGTCCATTTTACAGCTTTCACTACTGGAAAGACAATTGTAACCACAACAAATTCTCACAAGAACCAGAAACTTTGAATAACCCCCTGCATGGCTGTTTTCCTGTTTATTTGCTCTCCTAAAGGAGCACATTATGTTTGTATGCACTGTCTATCACCACTGTTGGTTTCACTCTGAACATTTCAGGTACAGATTAGCTCCAAGTGTATTTCCCGCTAAGGACAATGCAGAAATAGCTCCACTTTTTTTTCTCAGAATTCGGTTTATACCACTGGAACAGAACTGTCTTGATCAGAGCAGCTGCGGGAAAGAGCACCGCCTGAATGTGGGTCAGGATTAGTGCTGTATGTAACACCAAATCATCTGTGGGAATGTGCCACTTGCCAAGGGTCATGGTTTGCAGGTGATCAGGGAATTACACTGTATGGTCCTGAGAGAGAAATGACCTGGCCAGGTTCCCCAGGGAATGAGGAGGAGGAGGCAGAGGGAGACAGGCAGCACTTGGATGCAGACAACCTCAAGATGTAGAAGATGTTAGATGATCTTTGCAACCATCCAAAGTGATCGGAGATATGAGTGTCCCTCTGAACACACTGCACAAACACTTCACCCTTCCCAGCACAAGGTCACTCATCACAGTGCTGCAGTGTGTTAGGGGACACCCACACGCCCCAGTTTGGGGGCTGCACTGGGGGCTGGTAATGAATAGCTGAGGGTGCCAGGCTTCCCAGCTCCCGATGTTGGATCTGGAGGGGAACAGCTGCCCGCGCCCAGAGTTTACACAGCTGTGGGGAAGCATTAGCAGCTGACAAGCCACTCACCCTCTTACTGTTAAAAGCACTCCCCCAGCTGAGTAAAAGGATCTTGCGGATGTGAGCAAGAACGAAGGTAAGGCGAACTTTTGAGTTTCAGCTGAGTTAACTGTGTGGAAAGGATAAATGCCAAGTGGGGTATCAGAGCAGCAGCAGTGTCAGGAAACAGGAGGCTAATAAGAAAACATTTGAAATTATTAGCCCATAATGTTGCCACCTGCTTTCTACCTCCAGCTGCTCAGAGCTTGCATTTCTTGACCCGCAGAGCATGTTTACAAGACACATCTATTCTACCAAGCTTTTCCTGAAAGAGAAAAGTGATCTGATGGGACATTTTGTTGAAGGTGAGTTTTAGAGCCTCTAATATTACTCCAGCATCAGTTTTCAACACCCAGTCAGTGAAGTCACTTCTTGTGATTTAGACCTGGATCTAAACCATTCTCAATGGTAGGGATTGCATTTGAACGCTGTTTAGAGCATAATCAGGGTGAGAAGAAGAGACGTGCATCTTCTGGCCTTGAGCCCATCCTTGGGGGGCAATAGTTGAGCTGTCATCATCAAAGATTAAAGCCAACACAGGTACTTAGTCTAACAAGAAATCTGATTGAACAGATGGTGAATAGAGAGAGATTTGAGAAGTCTGGAAGAGCAAACGGGTATTAGAGATGCAGTCATTGGGAGGTAAAGTTGCTGAAAGTCCTGTGATGCTAAATCCCTCAATGGCATTAGAAATGGATGATTTTTGACAAGAATTTCTGAAAACAAGAGGGAATCAAACAGAATGCACAAGGGGGACAAAAAGGTAATTTAGGTTCTTCTCAGATGCATACCAAGTAGTAGGAGTGCTAGAGCAAGGCTTAATCATAAAGGTGCTCTTGGAGACTGTCAGTAGAAGTGGAAAGAACCCCAACTTCCTTTAGCACATCGAAAGTGACATCTGCACATCAGTTGACTGCAGAGCTCATTGCTGTAAGGTGAGACAATATGGGTTTGCTTCTTTTTGGAAATAGAGGATGGATGCCCAAAGCTGGTAGTGTCCCGGGTTAAAAGTAATGTCAAGTGTCTGAGTGCAAAATCCCTTCTTGCCAAAGCCAGCCCTTGAAGGCTGTAGAGATGCAAAGACGCACACTAAGACCTCCAGATTTCACTTGCATATCTGTTGTTCTCTGGATCCCATCACATCCTAACAAGCACATCTTTAAACTCAAGGTGACCCTGCTGTAGGGAAGATGAATAGGTGGAGAATAGGGTGTCAAGAGCTTGAATTGATATGCTGAGCAAGCCAGTTTCCAATGATTTATACCATGCGGACATTTAGTGCTTCTTTGCTCCCAACCCTCCACCCTGCTCAAGATCCAGCATACCATACAGGAAGCTCTGCACATGCAGAAAGTTGATCTTACTACTGTACTTACTAATGGATCCAATGACAGATATATGGTTGAGCTAGAGTCAGTGTGCAAGAACAGGCATAGCAAATTTGGAATCTGAGGCAAATTTAGAAGTTTGTGCTCACAAGAGGAAAAATGAGGAAAGGAGAAAAAAACCAGCACGAATCAGGGCTACAGGGGCTGAACTTAAGTGGCACAGTTGTCCATGGAGTACAGTTGTGGTGAAAGCTAAAAAAAAGATAGATATTCCTCTGAGTGTAATGAATATGTCACTAACAGTGAGCTAAAAACCATCAGCAAAACCTTAGTCTTTCATTCATCTGGCATTACATATTTCACTAAAGTGAAATCTCCAAAGGCTACACCAGCATCAAGCTCTTGTTGAAGCCTTTCCTTGTAAGTAGACCTATTAGAAGGGCTCCTTTTATACATTGATTTACTAGTCAAATTCTTAACTGCAGGAAGCAAAGATCCAAGCAAGTTGCAGTGCTGCGTCTCTCTCTCGTCTCTTTGTTAACAGATAAAGAAGGAAGGGGATTCTAAAGTGTACCAAGACAGGGAGACTTTTAGGTCTTGGTAATCCCTAGAAAAGACTGTGCAGAACTTGAAGTGATGAACCACAGTCTTGGCTTTTTATGTTTGCAATTTAGCGGTATTGGAGTCAGAAATGTTTTCTAGGTCCTTAGGTGCAAAACAGCAACAATGACAACAGAAGTTCAGACCTCTATTTTTATCATTACCTGTGTATGTTCAGGGACTTGCACCAGCTCCTCAGAGACTCCTGTGCAGAAGCCCTGCTAAGCTCTGAGCTTGCACGGTGCCTTGGTGCTCAACACAGCAGGGCAAACCATATCAGGCTGCTGGACCACTTCACACAGGTGGTGAAGGGGAGGGCTCTTTATGTGAACATTTGCCTCTAAAAGTACAGTAAAATATCCCCAAACCCACCTTTGCTGTACCTGGTTCTATTTAACAAAGCTTTTAACCTACAGACCCCTGGCTTTTCCAGCTGTATTGCTTTTGGCAGGAACATCATTCTGTTTGTCCTGTGGCGCTGCTGGTGGAAAGCAGATGCTAAAGATGCTTCAATCAAATGAAGCTTCCAAATGTGGTCAGAGGAAAGCACATCCCAGCATTGGAAGTAGATGCTAAAAAATGACTCAGGTGCAGTCTTCCACCCTAATGTCCTATTTTCCACTGAAATNGGGAAAGGCATGTTTAATGCATCCTTTAACTTCAGTGGCTGGGCATTTAGTCAAGGACAGACAAATGCTGCCAAACGGAGATTTTCCAACTACGTAGTTATAAGTTGGCCCATATCTTCAGAGCTATTTCAATTCTTGTTAGGTGTCTCTGAATATCTGGGCAGTCATGCCCAGATTTTAGCATTGTTAAAACGTTTTAATGTTTAATGTTTCAACATAGTTTCAATGTGATCATGACACAGTTATGATTTCAACACAATTTATAAGATGGGCTTGCTTTTAGTACAACCACACAGTTTCAGAGTCAGACTCGCAACAGCATATGAATGGAGGACAAAAGAAAGATGATAGAAATGGCTGTGAAAAAGACTGTAGAGAAGGGAATAAATGCAACTAACCTCAGCAGAGAAACACAAAGGAGAATGAGCAGAATGCAGAGAAATGCCTCAGACACTCACGTAAGCAGAGAGATTTCATTTATTTGGCACAGAGGGACAATAGCCCTGCTAACCAGGATAGCTATTGTTCTTTTGTTTTTAAGAAACAAAAAGGGTAAATGCAAAGCACTAGCTTCCCAGGGAAAAATCATAAAAATAAGTTCTCATCCTGCTGTCTAATGAGGAACCAGAAGCCTCCCGCACCTCACCTATCGCCCTCATGCTGTTACTCACCCACGTGTTTGTCAGCTTAGGAAACAAATGAAATATATTGAGGCCTCACTCTGAGGAGAGCTGAGGGATTTTTTATAGCAGAACAACTTAATTGAATCAAAAACCATCGAGTCAATGCACTAAGCAGAAAAATGCACGGTCCTATCTGCTGTGTAGTTGAGCACACCAGTGCTCCATCCAGCAGCTGATGTTTCAAAACGGAGTATAACACTACACACTGGTGTATTGCCTTTAGCTTTATTTCAGTGTTTTTCATAGTGAAGGCAGAAAGCCATCATAATTGGAGGAAGCCTCAAAATGTCTCATTCCTTTGGCAGCGGTGGAGGGAGGACTTAGATTCAGCAAGACAGAGGTGCTCCAATGTGAGGGTGACAGCTGGAGAATAAGGACCCACTGTTCAGGGACAGTGAATTGCTTATAGCCTTTTACAAGCTCAGGGAGGGTGTAAGCTGTAAACGAGCTTCGGGGGCTTTGGCACAAATACAGTGGATCCTGTCAGCCAAAAGACCTTCTGCAGTGTATAGGTAGCATCGTGAACGTGTTAAGAACCATTTGAAGCACAGACACGCAGAACTGCCCCCTTCAACGGCGTTGCTGGAAAGCAAACAGCTGCCACTGAGGAAGGCAGGAGTGTCAGATATGCCTGGAGACACGCATCTAGGAATTTCTGCCCAATTAAAATATTTCTGAACACAAAAGATGATGGTTTCTACTGAGAGAGCTGGTGCAAAGAATTACAAACCTGGGAAACCCAGACAGATCTACCATACATTTGTTTTGGGGGGCATTACCATTCTTTACAACTAACTGACTTCATCTGGAAAAGGACAAGCTCTGCAGCATCACAACTCTCTGTGGCAACCACAGGACAAATAAACAGAGCTGATGCGAGGCTCAATGATTTTTTAACCTCTGATAGTCAATTCAGCAGTGGATTTCACCTGCATGCTCAAATGTGAACAAATGGAGTTGAAATATATTTGAAATATAGAGAACACAACCTAAATCCTTTAGTGATACATAAGGCAAGTTCTCAGCAGAATATACTACTGAGTGGCATAATAAATATTCATGCTTGTTTACAACTTAAAGCACACTAGTCACCCCATCGACTTCATCAGCAATTCCCAGTGCTTGAGGTCTTGGTTATGGATGTTCTTATGGACATTACTGCTCCTGAGCTTCTTAGTTCTCTGAAGGGCTTTTGGCAAGAGATCCTCCTGCCAAAAGGCATGGCTTCAGCTATAACCTGGGTCAACAAGGGACAAAAGACATTTTTAAGTACACAATTTAAGTTATTATTATTTGTCTGTTTAAGGCCTAAACAGCATTAGTTATTTGTACATCTAAGGGCTAAACAAAGAATTAACATTACTGAATATAGTTTAGTAACCAGATTTCCTGTTCTGTGGTAGTTTTGAAAATTTATTATTGTTACTGAACACTAGTTTGTTTTGAGTTTATTTTGCTTATTTACAGATGCTTTCATTCACTAATCTGCATATTTTCCTATTTTTATTCCTTTTCCTGCTTTTTTGTCGTTCCAATCCCTAAGCCAGTTCCACATTTGAAAACTTCTCAGCCTTTCCAGTTTCCTCGTTAAGGGTGCAATGCCATGCGTCCTCCCTCGCTACCAAAAGCCCCACTAAACGAGAGGGTGGCCACTCGGTCGTGCTGCAGCCGAGACTTTCCTCCCAGCCGTTGCCGGTGGCGTGGCTTTTAATTAAAAACAAAATCATTGGCGCGGGTTTTTGTTTAATTTCGGTCTTGCATCGGCGCGAACGGCATCGCCGCTAATTTTTGTTCACCTCATCGGGCCAGTTTGAAGGAGAGGAAGCGCCTGCCCCTGGCCAGCAGCAAACACTCCCTGGGTTCGGCCCCCCGGGCACGGCGGACCTGGGAGGCAACGGCCCCGCCGCGGAGAGGAGCCGCTCACCCCTACCCTGGGCGTCAGGAAACAATCCAGAGACTTAATGTTCAAAGCTGCGTTAACGCCCCGGTGCTTTCAAAGAACGGCCTCGAAGCCCCGCTCGCATCCCAAACCCAAAAACGGTGCGAGGGTCGAACGACCGCCCGAGCCGCGGCGCGTCGGACCCACGGTGGGAGGGGGATCTCCAGCGCCGAAACCGGCGGTATCGATATACGGAGGGTGGGCGGCGGGGCTGGACGCGGGTGGATGGGGGCAGGTCGGGCCGGAGGAGGGTGAATGTTTCCTGCCCGCCGCCGCCGCCCCCCGGCCGCCCCCCGCAGCCGGGCGGAAGTCAGCCCGCGCCGTCGGAGCTTAAAAGGCTCCCGCACGCCGCGCCGCCCCA
>WEKX01010235.1:48669-120295 GCA_013390025.1 Pitta sordida | reverse complement strand
CGCCGCTCGGCGCCGCCGCCCGGGAGCAGGAGGGAGGAGAGCCGCGGGGGCCCCTCCGCCAGGGCCGCGGGACGGTGTCCCCGGAGGCAGCGGCCGGAGCCCCGGGCTGTTCATGTGCGGTTTGCAGGAGGGTTACCGGGGATGCCCCCTCAGAGGCGCGTACCGAGAGGTGGCGGGGCCGTGGAGATGTAAGAGGGAAAAGTTTGGAGCTCTCCCTCCCCCGCCCCGAGTCCCTAACGCTTCTAGCGCAAAGTGGGGTCTGCTGCGTGCTGCCGTGTTCGGCGGGTTTGCACATCGGAAAAAATTAATAGATAGGGAAGGAAGATAACTGTGTAGAGGAAAGGATTCATTCTTGCTTAATTTTTTATAAATAAATAAAAAGTAGTCACAAAGTTAGCGGAGATACTCACCCTTGTCTATACCACCTATATCTCCTGCTCTGGTGCAAACATCTGTTGATTCAGAAACGGGAACTTGCTTTACGTGGTCTTAACTTGCAAAGCCCAGAACGATTTAAATTTTGGTTTTAGTGACCCTAAATATTGTTCATAGATTTTTAAAAGAGGCTGCGGCTTCTTCACAATGTACTGAAAGTGTCTTAAGTTTCTCTGGGACAGTTTCTTGCTGTGATACTTTGAAATGGCGATCTGCTGTCTTCCCCCTTCTGCTCTGGAGATGAACAAGGGGGATTTTGCTGGAATTTTCCAGTAATTCAGTGTTGGAGGTAGTTTCCTCCCAGTATCACATTGGACAGCACAACAACGGGCTTCAGGGAAAAATCTGCCTGAGGACAGGGGTACTAATAACTGATACATGAAGGTATTCAGTCTAAGGAAATGCGTTGCCTTTGTCTTCGGTTTGCAGGGACACTTTCTCTATCTCTGATGTCGCTATCCTTCAGAAAGAATTCTTCTAGTGAGCTCTGGAAGAGCATTTGTTTGTTTCTTGAAGTTCCTAGTGTCAGAGGACAAAGTATGAATTTAGTGGGAGAAGAACAACCTTAAAATGACACCTGGGGGACATGAAGTGTATTTGAAGGAGAACGAAGCTTAAAAAAAAAAAAGAAAAATACAACCGTGAAACTCTGTGGCAATTGGGCTGCTTACAGCTTTTTGTGGCATCTCAGTGTGTTCCTGCTTGTGATACAGAACGCCGGAATTGAAATGAGACAATGATGTTCTTAAGACACTAAAAAAAAAAAGCTACCTTTTTGCATCAATTTTGGACTATAACTTTAGACTTGAGGTACAGGCTGAAAAGCTTTTAGTTTTTGTCTTCTCAGTAGCATGAAAGTTCTCGTTAAAGTGTATAAAATAAAACAGTTGAGAGCTGTTGGCCGTGGCACAGTAACCAGCTTCTAAGCCGCTGTATTCTATGTCACTTAGTGAAGAGTAGCTGAAACAGGAGGTCCAAGGTGTTTTGTGGACTTACAAGGTTAAATTGCGAGGGAAACAAGATACTCGAACCTCTTTTTAAGCCATACAGATTTTCTAGAAGTAAGTTCTAAAAAAGCTTAATTTATTTGATGTAACTAATTTTATTTTCAGCAGTGTGCTTTGAGAAGAATACATGCCTGATAGGATTGGTTTTGGGTGTTCTTGTGTCCTGTAGACCTAGAAATTGTTTTAAAACAAGTAAGCATTTTCAAGCCTTCAGCTCCTGTTGAGAAAGGCTTTTATTCTGCAAATTAATGATCTACTACTGTTCTTGATTAGTGAGTTTTGGTGGGTCCTTGATGCAGGTGTGTCTGATCAGTATTTGCAAATACTTATTCACTCAAGGGGAATTGTTTGGGAGACACTACGAGGAACAGTTTATACTGTAAATGTTTCTCACTTTGGCTAAAAATGCAGGCGAGGTGTACGGGTTTTTTTGAGAAAGGGTGGCCATAAAGGCTGCGAGGGTTATTGCTTGTTTAATTCTAAGAATGCTATTTACAGCCTCATAAAAGGAACGATAATAGAAAGGCAGCCTTCCAGAGAGTACTTAATGCATCACTTAAGTACTTTGGCTAATAGTGTAAAAACAAACCTAAAATGCAAGACAGGAATGGTAGCCTGAAACGTTAATATTAGTAGTTAGAAACTCTGGTTCTGGTGAGTATGTAGGTGAGAACAGCTGGTGAGCAGGATATTCCCTCAGGCTAATGCCATGCAGGTAAGATTTGAGCACAGGCAGATCTCACCTGTAAGGTGCTGGAAGAGCAGTTTACTTGGATGTGGTTTCTGCTTCCCCAGGATATATCCTTCTCACCCTGTTTGAGATCAGTTTTAGGAGATTTGACTCTGACCCTCTCTTTCTCCCTGAGGTTTTTCTGCCCAGAAGTTCTTGTTTTCCTTATTTTGTATCTCCTTGCCTAGATCACGATACTCCTGTCTGATCATCACTACTTGTTTGTTGCCTCTGGTCCTGTTCCTCTGTGGTCTTTATACCTCTCCAAGTGGGAGTCACTGTCCATTCCTCGTAACTTTTCCTCATTCCGTGCCTACTTTGAGACCCCCTCGAGTGAGAAGAGAAAGCACTGTGAGTGGTTACTTACTGGGTGTTCCGAATCTCAAAACCGAGAGTACACATACACATTTGCCAGTTGAGATCAACATAGTTGGTTATTCTTTCAGTGTGGAGAAATGCAGATTTTGACTCCTGAGACATCTGGAGCAGTTTCTTGTATGTTGAGTGTTTCAGCTGAGCTGTTCTCATGTGCTGTGGGTACATACAGTTGCTGAAACAGAAAATATTGACTGTGCCACAGTAGTGGCAAACATTAAAGAATGTGGAACCCTGAACTCCTCTTTTAGGGTGGCAGTACCTGCAAATACTATGATGATGGGTGAAAGAAAGTGAATAAAGTATTCCTGTGGGGAGGGTGGGAAGTAAAAGCCAAAGATCTGCAGTTGAAACTCAGTCTGGTTGCTTACCACTTGGAACCTCACTGTCTGAGGCGATAGCAGTGCAGGAAACGGCTGTGCTGTTTCAAAGCATTCTACAAAAGTAACACTATTTCATCCCTGAAAACTTTTCTTTGTCGGACCATGTTTGTTGGATGGACAGAACTGTCAGTGCTACAGTAGTAACTAGATGTTACTGTAATAAAACCAACTAGAATAGAACTTTAAACTTGATAAGGACTTTTCCTCAGTCTTACCCACAACTAAATAAATTATGCCAGTTGATATGTCAAAATGGGATTGTTTCATTTCTCAGATGGAAAAACCGCCTCTGTTTCTTAAAAGTATCAATAGGCTGAAAACTGAACGATAATCTTAGAAAATATTGGAACAGCTGTTGGACACTTGGCTTGTATATGTAAATTACCTGGATTTAAGTGACTTTGCAGAAAGTGGAAAATGCCCCAAGTCACAAATTAAATAGTGTGGGGTTTCATTTATGCCAATGCTCAGCTGCTGTGTGCTTCGGTATCATTTAATGATAAGTGGTGGATGGTGAAAACACTAACTAGGGAAAGTGTGGAGTTGCTAAATTCAGTCAACTTAATGGTGTGTGACCCTCTACTTCTCATGTTGCTCTATGAATTCCATTTTAGAAGTGGTTCAGACTGCAAGGTGCATCACCCTGTAGCGCCATGGCTCCCTCCACTACAAGAAAGGATTTTAAAGGTCTTTCTCCCATTTCCCTGAGCCACACTGTTCCTTCTTTTTGCTTGTATCTGTTCTGTCTTTGGTCAGGTTCTTAATGGATCAATTTAATTCACAGACTTCTAAGTTTCTTGCTGGATGGGTGAGTTGCATGGGGCTCTTGGTCCATGTAGAAAAGACTCACTAAAATTAGATTGCTATACGTGTTAAATTCTGGAGTTGCATATATTCCTGGACTTCTTGTCTTTGTATGTTACAAATAGAATGCATTGCTTCTTCACCGTAAGAGATCCCAACTTCTGGAGGAATGTGCATGTATGGGGAAGACATTCAAATGCGTAACTGTCAGCTAAAGTGAGAGCTACTTACCTGGTACCTTGGTGAAATTTGATTATTGACTTTATATCTAAGATGCTCTAGTGTAAGGTAAAGCTCTGGTTTCACCACAGGGAGGAAGCTGTCTTGACATCTCATGGCTACTCAGAGAATAGAGTAGCTCACTTCCTCCTCTGTTCTCCCCCGGCTTGGCGCAGTGTGCACTCACAGATGCTTCTGTGAGCCAGTTTAACTCACTTAACGTGACAGAAAACTTTCTTCCCTTCTTCTAGGATTGGTTTATTTTAATAAGTTTATTTTAATTGCAGAGGAATCGGGTTCAAGCTGAAGTGGCATGAGGGAAAAGGAGGAATAGTGTGGTTAGACAGGAATGGTAGGTTAAACGTGATTGCTGTCGTGTAATGTCTCATGCTGAGCTGTGCTCCATGGTGCTCTTAATACCATCCACTCACATGTTTTGCCAAAACAGTTTACCAGTGCAAAGGAAGTATGCCCACGTTCCCAGTTTTGTCTCTTGCTCAAGGGCTAGTATGTAAGGAACTGCATATCCTTCATTTATCATACTTACTGTCTTTTCCTTCTGGTATCAAATGCACATATGGGTGCCTATCTGAAGACAGAGTTTCAGATTAAGTTACTGACGTGTATTTTCCTCGCTAATTTTTTCCTGGTGAAGAAAGCAGGGCAGGGAGTTACTTTGTTCATAGGTGATCTATGTTATGTGGACTTAACATCTTTAGAATTATGAGTTTTAATATATAATCTCTAATTTCACACTACTGGTGCTAAACAGGGTTACATCTTGGATTACTCTGCCTTACCATCCTTTCAGCTGACTCTTTTCTCCATCTCTCATCCCTGTATGTGTATATATGTATGTATAAGTGTCTTTACTTAAGTGCTTCTCTTTTGTAAGAGAATGAAGACTTTTGTCTTTAAACAGCTTTAATACCATAGTGGACAGGATCAAAACCTCTCCCCTGCTTTGCTTTGACTAATGTTGGAATATGCTCAACAGTTTAGGGTCAATACAGCAAAATTGTCAGGATTTTCTCCTGGTGATAATCTGATACTGCTACGATTCTGGCTTAATTAAACATGTCTTCAGATAGTTTGCAGTGAGTAAAAATTGGAAGAAGCAGAAAAGCCTTGGATGTTCAGGCAACCATTGTGGACTGTTTTTACTTGGGGCATGTCTTTGAAAAACCAAGATTATTACTATATGTATAAGAATATTGACTCTTACTGTCTGCAGTGTAGACCTCTGAGTTTATAGCGACTTTCTTGGGAAAACATGACTGGAGATATGCATACTATAAATAAGCATAAAACTAGTCTACTGTATACCCATAATTTAATTTTTTTAACTACAGTTCTGTTAAAACCAATGTCTTGGAATGTGTATCATAGCTGGGAGAGAGGGTCTGGCTGAATTTTTGCATCAGTTTAATGATGAGGTCTTACATCATGTATAGCAGTTTCTCCTTTCAGCTAAATCTTCAGAGCATGTAAACGTGCTTGCTAGACCATACTTCCTTGGAGGAAAACTACCTAGTTCCTCTGTTTTAAAGTTAAGGAGGTATCGTTCCTCTTTCAATACTGTCTTGACCCTATCTCTTCCTAGTTTTCCTCCCATACTCCCTTCCTTCCTGCAAAGTTGTTCATGTCTTTCCATCAGAAAAAAGAATCATGATGTGTTGAGTGTGTAAAACTTAAGGTACACGAACAACACACTGAATGCAAGATTAATTTACCAGAGATAAGATTTCACAGAAGGGGTTTACTGTGTTCAGCTGTAATCCATTTTCAATAGAGCAGTTATAAATATAATCTTGGATCATAATTATGTAGTACATAGTTTTTACTACTGCTTTTACCCTATAATTCTAAGTCAATTAAAAGTGCAGAAACACTAGATGGGAATGGGACTACTGCTTGGCAGTGCAAGTATTGGTTAATGTAATGAATGGATGTCCTAGTTCCCAAAATGTATGAGGCCTATGTCCTTGTTTTAGCTGTTTTCCTCATGGGGTCAGCTGCAGCTCCTTCCATGGATTGCTTTCTACTTTCCCTGGCTGTGCTTGAAAAAGAGCTCAGTGGGTGAGATGCCTTTGGTCCTCCTAAGGCGTTAGGCTTGTGCACACAAATCGATGTTGAAAGTCATGGGAATAGATCAAGAAGGAGCTAGTGAATTGGAGCAATACTATCTGCTAACTTCTTTCTAACTTGAGTTCAAAAACTTCTCTACTCTGCAGTGTCATCTTGGATGACTTTTCCCTTTGTCCTCCAATCTTGAAGAAAAGATACTGTATGTGGCCAAGATAGGAGTAGTACTTCTTTCCTAAAGTTCTTTTTACTCTAATCGACTTCTTTCTTCCTCTCCTCCTATTTATCCTCAACAAAAGAAAAATTTTTCCACTATAGAGTTCATAGCTAATAACCTTATTTAGCGACTAAAAATGTTGCCCAACTTTGAATGCTCTAGCTGTATAGCATACTGTGAAAAGAAGTAACACTTGTAACAATTCTCATTAGTAAATGTCTATATTACAAACATGGGTACCATGTTCAGCTCTAAGAAATAAGAGCTCGGTTCCGATGACTTTTTGTGTGTAATATTTTTAAAATCTTGGATGGTAAACTTGTTGGATAGGATGATGTCTAGTCAGCAGTTTTCCTACATATGTAGATGAAATATTTTTGAAGTGACTGAGACTTGAATTGGGAACTTTAAATGCTTTTTTTTTTTTTATGATTCAGCATGCTTTGTGCTGTTTGCTTCTGCACTGGTGATGACTTGGAGAAAATTAATTACCTTCCAGCACCAGGGAGGCCACTTTAGGCAACCTCTAAACTTGTTGAACTGGCAATGGGTGCAAGTCACTTTTCAGAGTTGAATGCTTAAAATGAATTCTTCTGAAGAAACGAACATGTGAAGTGTCTTGAACTCATTTCTGAAATAGAGATTAATCCAACCAACGGCTGGTGTCACCTCAGTAACTATGCTTTACTCCTTTTTGTTACTATAGCGTAATCTCATGCTAAGAACACACAAGCAATCACCAAGGCTGCTCTCATTGCAGCACTTTCCAGAGCTATCAAAAATAGCAACTGCTTGCCCTTGAATCTCAGTGCTGTGGGGGGAGAAGGATCCTTTAGTGAGCTAAAGGTAGTAGCTAAACTTGTGTTGCATCATTTTCCCTTTAATGTTGGTTGATTTCAATGCATAACCAAAATACTCAAAGGTGTTCTGTCAAGTTTGCTAAATCTTACTGTTTCTAATTGTTTGTTTGTATTACATGTGCATCCCCTAGATTTTGTGGGTAGTTAGTGTTGTTATAAACTACCATCTACTTATACATAAATATATACATCTCCTTTTCCCTCCCCTTCACTTCAGTGGTTCACATTACTCGGCCATTCACATTGTCAGTTACATGTACAAAATAAAAATCCCTAACCTTCAATACTGGGTGCAAGCAAAGCTTGGAAGCAGGGCCCTTAAATTTAGTAATCCAGCCTAGTCCTGCATCAGGGACTAGAGAAATGCTGCTGTCTTGGGTAAGTGTGAGTGGTGTGTTCTGAGCGAGTTGGTACTGGTTCCCTGACAGGGTTACTATTCCTGATCTTCTGTGACCTCGAATAATGCTGGGTCAGGTGGTGGAGGGTGTAAGAGTGATCAGGTAGCTCCTGGGGTCTTGGTGCAGCTACTGTGTCTTTCTGTGGTTTACAAGTCAACTGTATAGTTGTAAAATGTTCTAGTGAGTGTATGTTTGTGAGGCAGGAGAGGGTCTGTTACTTTGAGGAAAAACTTCATTAGAGAATAGAAAAAGAAGGCACATGCATCCAAGCCTTTTTCCCGCCCCCCCTTTCTTTAAAAGCAATGCTGGTAAAGGGTTAAATTCCACCCCCTGCAGCACACCCCGCCCCCACCGCTATATATGGTGTGCCCAAAGGCGCTGGAGATTTAATGCATTGAAGTTGGAGCGTGAAGGGGGTCTGCAGACTGCTAGACAAAGTCACTCAAATTTCAAGAATACTTGATCCATACAAGGATGTTACTTGAGAAAGCCATTACTTACTTCTCTGTAAAAAACTGGTTGCCAAATGAGCTGGCTGAGTGTCCTAAACACAGCTTTTGTGGCTAGATGAGCAAATTGGAAACAAAGTTTTTTCTTCAGCTGACTACTGACTGACAAGCCAGCTAAAGTTATTGTGAGAACCCTTCAGAGAGGTGATTATTTGTAGGGGAAAATGAAAATATGTGGTTCTCCTGCTGAAGTGCATGCAAGTCTTGGAGACTATCATGCAGATGAGGATACAACAGACAACTTAGTTGAAGTGACTGAACACAGGTCTGAAAAAATGGCAGAGTATTTCCCCAATCTACTTACTGTAGAAGCAGATACAATATGCTGCAGTGGTGTCCCAAAACAACGTATTTAGTGTCACCTTCTGCTACAGGCTTTTAAGTGGTTGGGCAAATATTTTGGGAAGAAAAGAGGGACAGTTATGGGGGGAAAAATTACAAAAAAATAGGTTCTGCAAAGGTCAAGCAGTGGTCTGGACTGGATTCTACTCAGAAAAAAACAACAACCAAACTACATAGCAACAAAGCATTAGGGAATGGAGAGGATGAAGTACAAAAGAATTCCTGGAACACTAGGGTACCAGTCCTTCTAGTTCTGCTCTTGCATATAATATAATGGTAACGGGAAGATGTAATACTCTCCTTGCTTCTTCCCCTCTTAATACAATTTTAAGTGAGGGGGGTGGATGTAAGAATCCCTCCTTGCTCAATATCATAGAAGCATTGATGTATTAGAATTGGATTAGAGTTATAAATGGTGGCTGTTCAGTGTCACAAAAGTTAACAACATGCCCTTTCCCAGAGTGAAGGTGCTGTCTGTCTTCTCCATTCTGGACAACACGTATTTTAATTAACACTGGTTATTTCACTGTAGGTCTTGCTCTCTTCTAGCAAAGTAACATATGACCCTTGAGCTTTCTGCTGCTGAAGCACAGCTCCCTTACTTGAGTTCCCCTATATGATGTTTGTGGGATGGTACCTGGGGAGGGTAGTGGGAAGGCAAACGAGACTGCAGTGAGTGGACAAGGCTTGGGGGATCCTGAGCTGTCTTTTTCTGCAAAGCTGGCATGCTGCTACAGGGCTGTCCACTCCAAACCTCCAGCCGCTCCTGAGGCACATTTCCCAATGCATGTAAATGCACACAAATCTGATGAACTTAAGTTTTAGTAAATGTAAGTTTAGTAAGCTTTACTGAAACATAAGTTGTAGACAACTGTGATTTGTCAAAACAAACATGACTTTAATGTTCATGTTGTTGCTTTCCTGGCAAAGGTGATGTTTATTCCATCTTTGCATCTTGTCAAAAAGTAGTTCAGTAAGTACCTTTGAATCTGAACTGTTACTGTAACAGTAGCACCTGTGTCAAGCCAACTCAACTTCTTTATCTGTGTACCAAAGACAACTGGAAAACCTCTAAAAAGAAAAAGCAGTGTTCCTTTGGACCTGAAGGGGAATGTGTGTTGGCCTTTAATTCCAAATGGCTTAATCCTGAAATATTTTCAGGTGGTGCTTGCATGCTTTGATTGCTTATTTTGTTACATATTGTTACATTGAATTTACATATTGTTCCATTGTTTTTAGAATTAAAAACCTCTTCATGATATAGGGAGGTAGGTGTTCTAGAGAATTACTGGAGAGATTTTGCTGGCAGTTCTGAAGCACTGCGGTTAAAATTAATAAAATGTGTACACTTCATTTCCCCTTGTAGGAGACTTCGGCATTGACTTGGATATAGGTAGAATCAGCCTGTCTTTGCAAAGACTAGAGTTAGTTGGGTTCTGTGGCTGGCCACTTAAGCTTGTAGTGGCATACTATACACTTAAGCTTGGCTTAGATCCAAAGGCTCTTCTTTCACTGGAACAGTTCCTTGACAGTCTTTTCATTTATGCCTCAGAGTCGGTGAAGTGAGTTCAAGTAGTTTGTGATTATGGACAGTATTTACTAGTGCTCCTATCTTGGTCTCTTGGCAAAAATGCCAAAAAAAGTTATACACAGAGAGAACAAACAGGAGAACCTTAAAAGTGCGAGTGTTAACATGAAGCTTACTTTTATGAACTGCAACAAAAATCACCTTGAGCCATTTTTTGAGTTAAGAGTTTAATTGTCCTTAGATGCTGCAAGCAATTGAATTGTATTTATCTTTGGAGAGTACCATAATCTTTGTGGTTATAGAAGTCATATAGTATGTTAAACCACTTAAGCAAATTGGAAACCAATTAAAATAAAACCGTCTTGCTATGAAAACGTTGTGTGGAAGACTTACTCAGCTGGCTCATTGAAGTTTCTTACAGTGAAGTCATGCTTTTCAATTAACATCCTTGTAAATACAATTCAAGGTTAGCACTTTTACACTGTATATGATACCACTTCAGAAACTTGTTCTTCATGCCAGTCTACGTCACTCAGCAAAGAACAGGGCTGCTAAGGAGCTTAGGCTGATGAAACCCCTTGGTGGTGTAGACTCCCAAGTGGGGTCCAGTGACAGATGCATTCATTGTGGAGATAGAGAAGTGACAGTGTTTGCTACGCAGGAAAAGCAAGGTGGTTACAAAAACCCCATCTAGCTGTCTTGCTAGCTTTGGTACAGGTATCAGTTATCATCTGAACATGCATTTCTTCTCTGCTTCAGCCTTCTTCATTCAGAGAGTCTTGTGTTTTGTATCTGATCCCTCTGTGCACTGATAAGCCACAAACAGCAGAGTGAAGCAACCTAAATATAAGAGAAAAGAAGCCAGTGCCAGGCTTCCTGAAGTCATTGGACAGTGGAGGTGGCTGCAGCTGAAGATGCTGTAAGGAAGAACTACTGAAGTTCCCTTCCTCTTGTCCAAGTTTGTTTCTCTCTTTTCCTTCACCAGCTCTGTCTTGCCTTGAACAACCCAAACTTTGGAAGGGAAATTGAATAATAATGGATGCTTTGAATGAGTTTGTGGTTAAAGCCATAGCTGTGCTTTTCTTTATAATAAATCATTTTTGTGACTAAACATCTAGTGCAAGTCACGATGTAAAAATGGAATGTCTTCATTCCTCTCAGCTGTTCAGTAGTGTGCTTTTTCTGTCACTATTCATTTGTCTTCATTTTACATTGTCAGTATATGTAAAACATCATTTTTATATAGTGTTTATGAAGGTTTGGCTAGCATAGTAAGACTGACTTACTTGTTTCCTAAATGAAAGATAAATCTTGACAGTTAATCAATCTAGGAGTAATGTATTGAACCAGTATTCTGTCAGATCTGCTGCTTTGTCTTCACCAGTGTTAAATACAGATGGTTTGTGTTTCGGGAAAAAAAAGGAAAGCTGTTTATATATTTCTAGAGTAACTGGTCCACAGGGTGTCCTTCCATTTTTATTTTAAAGCTATCATAGGAAAGCCTTGAAAATGTCCAGTCTTACACTATTTTAATTTTAGTTTTCTGTTATAAGCAACAGAAAAAATCACGGTCTAAATTGAAAATACCATATAATGCAGGAAACTTTATATTATCTAGAGGAGAAGACAGTATTTTCATCAATGTTTGCTTGAATTTTAAATTCATTTTAATGCCATCCAGGAAGGAAACATGAAAGGAAAGACTTTTTATTAACTAGGGCATAGATTGGAAAGAGGAAGTGTTGCATGTTAGAACAAAGACCGAAATAAAAATAAAAAACCCCAGCAGTGATACCTCCCAGGTGAGATTACTCTATGCTATCCAAATGTGCTGTGTGCGGGTGATAAACTCACTGAAATAGAATGCTGTCTTGGAAGTCTTGTTTGTTGTTTCCAGGTATTCCTCAGCATATGAGAACAGTGTTAATCTTGCAGAATTCAGGTACATTAGTATATAGCTTACTTTATGACAGAAATCAAATAAAACTACTCAGGATGAGTATATTCTCATTATAGCTCTATTTTAGTTGTTCAGCTCAGTTCTTGGGGAACTGCCAGAATTCAGTTTATTCCTCCTTTGAGAATAATTATCTCACTGGATGTTGTGGCTTATGATTTTACTTCAGAGCTTCCTGTATGAGTTTTCCTCAGGTGTGTGTAAAGAAATAGTTAACACCTGTATTAGTGGAATCTGCATTTCAGACATGGATGGGCAATGTTCCATTTGGCTCCTGTGGCAGAGATACTTTGACAGACATCTCTGTAGTCCCTTGCCTAAGGAGGAAGGAAGTAAAGGGAATAATCCAAGGTGATTGCCATCTAGGAAATTGTTTTAGATGCACATGTTCTAACAAAGTAGCACAAGTTTTGGAGCAGCATGATGTGAAATGATTCAAAATACTATACTTGCTATCTAAGAAAGGAAACTCCTCTTTAGAAACTGCTGTTTGACCCAGGCAAACTGTTGCCAGCTGTTCACTAGGAGCAAATGGCTGTTGTTGGAAGATACTTTCTTGATCAGTGAGAGTCAGAATATCGTGGTGTGTGGGTTGTTTTTCCCCATTTCATGTATCTGTTTTTCTGCAAGCAGGGGAGGCGTGCCTGCCAAATTTGTGTGCCCTGGCTTTTTTTCATGACACAACTAGGTGGAAATGCTTTCAGAATGAAAGATCTTTGTAAATCAAAGTTTAAACAAACAAAAAGAAACAAAACCATCCAAACCAAATTCTCAAAACACCCAGCTCTCATGTGGTCAAAGAAGCCACTTCTTGGAGTAAGCTAACTTGTTTCATGTTTGATCCCATATGGAGTTACGGAGGGAAACCATTCCTTGAGTGCTTTTGTTAAATAAAGCTGTTGCCATGAATTAAGCAACACTGCCCTGGAATGTTTCTGATCATGGTCTTGCAGAGCTTGTGACCTTTGCACTGAACATGTGAACTGAAACTTCATCTTCCCGTGTTCAATAACCATGTTAAAAATTCAGAAGTGAGGCAGTCTTGGGAATTCCTTAGGCCAGCTTAAATGCCAAGTGAAATTTAAGTACTGGTCGATACATTTAGTCGTCTTTTATTTTTTGAAGTCTAAGCTACAATTTATATTGTAAATCTGAAAATTCTTTGTCTTTTACAAAGCCCCCAACAATTGCGTAGACAGGCTCTTAATGCTTTTTCATTTATTGAAGCCTGCTTAAGGTACTGAAATACTGACACCTTGTCTAGAAGCATTCAACTACTAGGTACTACAATGTGTAATGTGTATTGTAGTAGTTTACTAATACTACTGCTTCTTAAGGCAATTGCTTTAACCAAGAGCTGGACATAGTGCCTGAAGAGGCTCTTCAGTTAAACTAGACCGCAGCTGAAAGGGGAGGAGAAGCAGTTTAAAAACTGTGCCTCTTGCAAAATATGTATCATTGTTTGGTGGCACTGGACTTCCTACCCTACTAGAATACTATAAATAATTAGTCCTTTTCTTGTTTACCAGACAGAAACACTGCCACCTCTTGGCTATTCACTGTCCTGATCTTTTTAAACAATTTTGTAATTTCTTGTGATTTCTGATGCTGTGTTTCTGAATAATCAGGCGGTGGTATAGTGAAAGAATATAACGTATTGTAGGCTTGAGAAGTTGTATGGAGATCCTAATTATTTGCTGATTCTAACCTGAAACTAAAGAGGCAGTACTGCTTAATTTTATGACTCACAACTCTGGCACATTTCAATATTCCTTTCTTTAAAAAATACACTGAGCTGAGATGGGCTTTTGCCTGTGCTCGATTAGCTGAACAGACAATTTGGCAACAGTGCTGGCATCTTAAAAGTTATGTTTGGTGCAGATTTACCTTTTATGCCCTTAAAAGGGATCGACCAAGTGTTTTCTACTTTGTTTTGATCTTTGTTTATTTGGTTTTGGTCAAAACAACTGATTTTTGACGTGAATTCTGTGGAAATGAGGAAAGGAGGTTTGGTTTTGACCATGTTTCCAATAACAATTTTAGCGAAGTTGGCTTGAGGAGTAGTTTAAAATACTGCAGTTTTAGGATTAGCTATATTATATATGGGATTATACTAACTAACCCTTAACTATGAGGTGTTCTGGAATTAAGAGGGAAGTTGTGCTTTTACCCAAAAGCCTTTTCTACCTTTTCTGTAAATACCCAGTGTTTTTCTGGCCACGTGTTTGTCTGGTTGTCAGTGACCTTTATTCTTGAGAATATGTACAGAAGGGCGACTTCTTCAGTCCAGTTTACCTGCCAAATACAAAGCAAGCTTTGAGGAATATCTACAATGCTGGCTTTTGCTCTAACAAGCCAATCCAACATGTGCTGGGGATGAATTCCTACTTAAACCTGCCCAAGTGAGAGAGTAGTGTGATGTGCCACTTCTCAGGGGACTTCTCCCATAGAAAAGTTCTGGTGCAAAGCAGTGACATCCATATCCCCAAGGGCTGTAGTACCAGGTGGGGCAATCCCCACCTCAAGCAAGTTTTAGTGGAATGTGAGAGGGCTTCAGTGGTCGCAGGATGCTAACAACATCCTGACTTCTATATTAGCAACTGGAATTGATTTCTTGATGTGTAACTTAAGCTCCATAATGGGGATAGAGGATCTGCAGCAGCCCCTGTTCTTAAGTTGCAGCTCAAAACTCTTTCCCAAAGGTAGTCTCTGTCTTGGCTACCGCAGCCCCTTCAGGTGTTGGGGTCCTCACAGGAGGTCATGTGGTGAAGTGCTTTTCACTGTTGTAGGCCTATTGTAGGCACATCTCAAAAATGAGGCAGGTGTAAATCCCATTTCCTGTGAAACAAACTTTCAAATCTAACTTCTGAGATGGTGGTTTGAAGTCGTTTGTGGGAGCTGTTCAACCTTACAGAGCAGAACCTGAATGACTTCCCTGCGAAAGTGCGCAAGGATGAGCCTGGCTTCCTCATCAGTAGGAGCGGGAGGCTGTTTGGGGTGTTAGTCTGTGTTCCAGGGACTCATTTTGGATAGCTAAATTCCTTATCCCGAGTTAAAAACAAAACAAACAAAAACCTGGGCTCTTGTATCACTGCAGGACAGGCGAGAAAATAAACTGCTGTTGTTTCAAGACCTTCTGTAGCCGTAGCAAATAAGGCTTAACTGAGTAAGCTATATGCTTCTTTTTTGCGGATTTTAGAGTGAGAAAATAGAAAAAGGTGAAAGCTACTATACGAGGTTTAAACCTTCTCTTGCTGCTTATTTTCTTGTAAGCACCATTAATTGTTTAGCTTCATGAATCGAGGTTTAGACTAGCTGAAATTTTATTCTTGGGTTTAAATTTCAAGTAACGTGACAGTCAGAAGTTGCTAAAACATTTTTGTTTAGTAGAAAAAAACCACCCTGTGTGTTTGCACGTTTTGAGCGCATACAGATTAAAAGTGTATTGTGCTAGTGCTGTGGCATTAATGAAACTATTATTTACTGTCTGTTTTTCAGCATCCGTGTTAGTCACTACAGCTTATACTGTATGACTGACTTTGCACTGGTTTTTAAAATGGAGACTTGCTGCAGGGAGGAAGAAGGGGCAAATCTAATGTATAAAAATTACAGAAAAACAGTAATTTTGTGAAGCGTTTCTGTAGTAGCAGAATCATTAGGATAAAATGCTAACCGAATAGTTTTGGCTAATTTGTGGTAAAAGCAAACAGATAATGGAAATTTCAGAATTGCTTGCAGCTATTATAATGGCTAAGTACTTTGAATGGAAGAACAAAAACCTACCTTAAGGATTTTTTTCCAGTCTTTCTGACAAAGCTTAGGAGTTTTTAACATCTCAAAACATGTTTGACCTCCCCACCCTTAAGCCATTTTGACACTCTTTGCCATTGCATTTCAACAGGAAAGAAAGATCCTTTTTATAGCCAAATGGCTTCCTCCTTCTCTTCTCTCCTCTCTCTTTTCCCTTCCATCCCCCACCCTAGAGTGCCTCTCTAGTGCTGGGGCTTCAGCTGCTGCCTGGATACTGGCTACATCTGTCTTGTTTAGATGGTCCTAAGAAAAAACAGCACTGAATGTGACCGGAGGGCCAACAAGAAGATATGTTTCTTTTCAAATCTGAAAGGAAGCCCTGCACTTGCTTCTGCCTGTTTCTCTAAACTGTTTTTAAATCAATCATGGCTAGTGGTGGTAAATGCTTTCTCTTCTCCTCCCTCCCTGAAATAGTCAAAATCCAAAACATTTGAAAAGTCTTAACGAGTTAAATATGGTGGCGTTCACAGAACTGTTTCCCCTCATACAACTTCCAGTTTGACGAAATAAATGCTTTATGGGCTCTTGCTTTGCGACAGCTATTGGGGAAAAATGTCAAAGAGGATAGTGTGACTGTGGGTAGGATTTGGAGGTTTGCAACTCTAAAACGCTTGCACTGGCAGCAGGCTGGGCTTTTGTACTTGCATTAAAAGGAACAGCATTAAAAACTGATTTTGGGCCTGAGCAGTGCTGGATGCTTTGTGGGGATTGTGGTGAAAAAGATGGTGATTGTCAAGTAAAGAGTAATTATGTGGGACAGATGGAGGACAGAGTAGTTCCTATTTCGGGGGGAATTTTCTGATACTTTGAAAAGTGCAGGATGAAGGCTGGAAAACACCGGTCAAGAATAGTGTTATAAACTTTGTTTTTTAAAGGTTCCTCAGCTGGATGTGGGGAAGGCATGCAACTTGAGCCTGTTAATAAAATTCAGCCATAGTTGAAAAAAAATACGCCCTTGTGACAATAGCTTGTCACACAAAATAGGGAGGAGACTGTCCTAATGGTGATGTTTGTGCATCACAACCCGTGTCTGGCTGAAGGTGCTAACTTTTAATTAGTAGTGCCTTTACAACCCCCCCAGTCTGGAAAAAGGATCTTACAATGAACTGCAGGGAACAGAGGAGAAACAAATAGCAGCAAAAAACAATGTTCGTTTAAGAGTTCATTTTACCCCTTGATTAAATAATGGCTACTACTACTGTAATTGGTTCAAGAATTTACTGTCCATTTCATTTTAAACAGGCTTATACTGCAGTGAATAGATGACGTATGATCTCTATTTTATTGCTTTGCTGTGATGTTTTTAAAGAGTCTTGTAATAAGGAAAAAATACTTGTATAGGAGATGCAACCTGGATAGCTGGCATGTTGGTTCTGGTGTGTCTTGGGTGTCCAAGAACTCTGCCCTTTAAACTTCTTGGAAATGCTGCTACAATAAGACTCTGGCTCTCATTTCAGTGTTTCCTCTGTAGTAACAGTGCTTGAACTTTGGAATCCACTTTCCCGGCTTTTGTGTGAGGAGGCAGAGCAAAATGGATGTTTGCGCTGAACTCAGCACGTGCACTGAGCTTCAGATAACAATTATTTGGCTTTTAAACATCCTTGTATTTGGCATGTTGAACCAGCTACACGGGGTTGTCCTGCGTATTTGTGCACAAGGTGCAGGAAGAAGTACCCTGGTCAGCTCGCTGGAGTTTTTATTTCCATTAATCTCATTGCTGCAAACTAGTTCATGATTCTGTGCAGGGATGTGTAACTACCCAGCTCTGAGATGGCTTCAACTTGTGTTGGGAAACAAAGATTCTGAAGCATGGGTCTACAAATGCATTCTAAGGACAGACTGTACCTCAAGGCAGGATCTCTTAATACATGCCTAGGATCTGTTGTAGAATGGGTAGCTTGGGCCTAAAACTAAAGGTGTGCTTTTAAATTGTGTTTCCCCCATGAAAAGGTGAATTAAATAGGGAAAGTGGTTTGCAAAAAGTGAATTTAATAAATGTGACTCAATTTCCTCCAGACTTAAAGGGGTAAATTTCAATTTAATTCACTGTTTGAATAAAAATTAGTGGCCTAACATCTGTTGGCACTCAGCAGACCTGGGAGAGGTCACAAACTGGAATGGGCTGTGCCTGTGCTGGTGGGGTGAACAGTGCTGGCACAAACGGACATGTACCCTAGCTAGATTGTCTTAAATGAGCCCAAACATTCTTATAAATAAACTGTTGCTCTGTCTGCTCTTGAGGTGTGGGTTTCTCTGCCCTAAACGACCTGCTAATTCCAGAGACCGTTTTCAAATCTGTATCCTGTTCTACAGCCTGTGTCTTTCCCCTTCAAAAAAATGGGAGTCTGGGATGTGTGGTAGGGGGTAGGGATGAAGATTAATCTATTACTAGTTAACCCTTGCTTTAATTTTTAATTTGGTAAAATCTGAGGAATTTAAGTTTGTCCTATGATGCTGTGAGGATTGGTCCCACTGCCAAAACTCTGTACTTGGCCCATACATTGGTCTGTGTGCAGCACTGTTCTCAGACGTGGGGTGGGATGGTAAATATTTATTACACACAGAAGTAGCATATAGCTGGGAGGACCACTGTGGGCATTAACGATACCCTGTACCAGAAAGTGCTACGTAGTACGAACATGCCATTATTATTATTCCTCATCTTTGCCAGCCGAAGTTTGGTCTCTCCAGCATGCCTTGAACACATCAAGCTCCTCAAAATGGAGACTGCTGATACAAAGGCAATCAGCGATGCTGCTGCTGCCGGAAGGCGTTCCCTCCCCACCACTTGGCTCCTTCAGGCGGTGTTTCTGCAGTGGCCTCGGCGAGGGAAGGGCAATGCTGCTGTGCTGGAAAGGAGGGGCACCCTGTCCTCTCCCACTCTGCCTGGCTCTTTTTGCCACCACTTGCTTGTGCATCAGCTTTTACACCTACTTCTAGTAGTATTCCTCTCAACTTCGCCAATGTCTCTACAACAAGCCGTACTAGAGAGCTGAGCTGAATTCATGACTTCATGGGCAAGTTTTCAGGGTAGTCGTCAGATGACTTCTCTGCTGTCACTATAAGGTGTTTGCATGAGGGAGTTGTTAAACTGGGAGGGATGCTGATAAGGGTGGTGGCTCCCTGAGAGGTGGGTTTGCTTGGGGCAGCCAAACAGCTTCAAGCAGTTGTGAAACCTCTGCTGCGAACTTGAGAACACAAATCTGTGAGGTTGTATTGGGTATTGCATCATGGAATAGATAAATGCTTTATGTAAGTTCAGACTCTTTCTGGAAGTAGAGCTGACTTCCCCTGACTGCATCCGCAGTGCAGCCATGGGGAGTTGTAATGCTGACTAAACTGAAGGGGAGAAATGGTGTGGGATTGGGAATATTATCTGAAAGTTAGAATCTCTCAGGATTGCATAGTGTCTGTTTGGTACCATGAAACCACAGTACTAAACAGCTTTCTCTTTCAGTAAACCTTGCACCACATGTACTTTCAAGTCCAAAGTATTGCGTGCAGTGAATTTGCTCTTTTTTTAATTCAGCACACTAAGTTATGATGCCAGTGGAAGAGCAGTCTTTATAAAGAAGAGGCACTGCTGTACTCTGTGAGCTTGCTGAACGCTGTAAAATCTGTAATAGTGGGTTCTTGCCTTTTTCCTCAGTTTACCAAAGCCTTCTGCAAATACCCACGTAAAATGGAACTCTTAACACTTTCAGAGTTGTTAAGCTGTAATCATTTATCTTTGAGATTTGCTGCTTGTCTGGCACCACAGCTTTTTACCTGCCCTCTAATTCAACACTTGGGATTTTTTGAATCCAGTTTTAATGAGTAAGTGTAACTTCGGGTTAAGAGAAGAATATTAATGTACAGTGTAACTGGGGCTTCTGTTCACTGTAAGGGTCTTTTGACCTGCTTATTAGTGGGGGCATTGTTCTGGTAAGCCATTCCAGGACCCATCCTGCCAGTCTTCTGCACAGGATTAATCATTTCCTCTTGACCTCCTGCTCTCTTTTCCTAACATGTTGCATTGATCAGAATCCTTAACTCGCAAGTTTGCTTCTGTTTTTTAAAAATGGGAGGAAAAGGAGGGGGGAAGGAATGCAAAGAAATTAGATATAATGTCTGCTGTTAACATTCTTAGTAAGCTTTATTCCTTTTTTCCTGCTTGGCTCCTCCCTTCTCCCAAGAAATCCCTTCCTGGTATGTATTAGCTCCAGATCTCAAGCATCTTGAGTGCCTGTTTCACTGGAATTACTTTTTTTGGGCATGCAACTTCCGGCAAGATCAGCTTTGCTTATAAAGGTCACATTTAAAGCTTTACCTAGCTGAAGCATTCAACTACTGATCTACTAGATTAGAGCACTATATTAATTTTTATCAGTAGTATTTCCATCATAGTTAAGGCAATGTCAAGAATACTACATGTGACACTTAATGTCCCTTTACTTTTTTTTTCAGTGCCAGCGGAGGAGGGTATTTATGGGATCATATGGGGCACGTCCTGGTAGAGAAAGCTCTGTGTTTGTCTTTACTGACAACATCTTTGTTATGCCTCTAAGGGAGCTGTTGACTTTTAAGGTACAAGGGTCTGCTGCCAGCCTGTCCCAGATTATATCAGTAGCAGAAAGGAATACTTGTTCTGTTCAAATCACCCTTGAGTCTCTGTATTCCCCTACTACCTGTGCTGGCAGCTGAACCAAAGTTCTCAGGAGCAAATGTCTCTAGACTTAAAAGTTTCACTTCTCCCTGACCTATTTGTTCCAACCCAGTGTGTCCAAGTGTGATACGGCTTTTGAGAAGGCTGCTGCAGCTTGTGCTTCCTTTTCTAAGGTGTTAACAGCAGCTCCAGGGGAGAGAGTTAAGCTGAAGAAAGCCAATGGGATAAAAGTGGGGGTCTGCTTCCTACTCTTCTGTGTGGCTGTATCAGAGGTAGCCTTCCACTTGTAGTCCATACTTAAGACTTAACATATCTTAGAAATAAATCATTTAAGCTGCATAATATGTTCTAGGTGCATGGCCTTGCTCAGATCAGGAGTGCTAAATGTCTGTACCTGTTCCCAGGGGTATCTGGTCTTTGTACCCCAGTTGAGGCTCAGTGGCTCTCAAAGGCACTGAGCCACGTGACTGACAATGCACAGACCTGAGCTGAGATTACTGAATAGCAGAAACAACCAAGCTAGAAGTATATGATGAGCTGGAAAGTAAAACTGAATATGGTTCTCCTATCAAAAGCAAACAGATTGGAAGCTCTATCTGTTTATCTAGTGATAAATTCATGGTTCTGTGGAGTGAGAGATCTGACTTGAAAAACCCATCCACTAAGCCCAGTGGAGTCCCAGCATTAGACACAATAGCCCTTTCTTCTTGAAGTTGTGGGAATTACTAGCTTTTGTTAACTGATGTTTTTGGAGGAATCTCCAAATTCCATTTTGTTTCCTGCCCCGAGACAGGGTTGTGGAATTGTCCTCCCAGTAAGAAAACTATATTGACTAGTAATGTCTTCTCACTTCCTACAGGTGCGTGTTTTATAGACCAGACAAAAAGACCACACGACAAAACAGTTTCATTGCCTTGTGTGCATCAGAAAGACTTTTGAGGCAAGAATTCTGGGATAATACAGGATACCTTTTAGTAGACAAAGATTGATTTTTATCTTTACTGACATAATTTTTATGTTGTTAGGCAAGGCTTTTCGCAAGAACACCTTTGTGGAGATGGAAGTGGGCCTCTTGTCTGCTTGGTAATAGGCAAATAAAATCCCTTGCATTCAAGGAGAGTTCAGGCTAGTAGTCTTGGCACTATGCATGGCAGTTCTGGGTCTAGCCATACATCCTTCCCGCTTCTGTCTGTGAGGTGGGGGTGCTTTCAGGCCGGCCCAAGACTTTGTATTAAGTAGCTGTTTGTAGCTGCTGTTGGCCACCACACCCCAACATCTAGGCTGTTGCCTCTGGCCGCTGCTGCTGGCTGTTGTGCTCTCCACGGGTTCCCATTGCATCTGGCTCTACTGATAAGGAACAGAGTAGCAGAGATGGAGGAATGTACAGTCACAGAAGGGGGCCTCTTATTTGCCCCTGGACCAGCCCCCATAGGTCTGTCTCCCTCTTCCTCAAGCTTCCCTGCAGAAGGTTACAAGGTCCCTTACTGTCGTTGGTTGATATCAAATAGGCCCCTTCAGTTGAGGGTGTGGAAGAGGTAGTTGCATAACACTACCCTTTCCCTTGGGTTACTTTGATGAACTGTGTTGGCAGTTATTAGCCTGCTCAGTCAAAAAAAAGTCTATTGACTTGTTTCTGAAACTTCAGTTGTGTGGGCATACGCACAGGGTTTTTTTTCATTGAGACTAGATGCTTGTAAAAAAGTGCATTGGTGATTGTTTCTTCAGGAGTTTCTTGGGAATGGTTTCAAGATTTAGGATGTCTTTCCAATGTGAAGTCTTAGTTCGAGTCCGTTTACACAGATGAGAATTGAGGAAAATAGTTTTTTTCCAGTGTAAGCAGAGAAGATATTTTTCAATTTCTTGTGGCAGGCAGAATAGGACTGAGGCAAGATCAGGGCCAGTCAGTCAGTCACTTGTTCCACTCTCAAGCCATCTTTTCTTAAAGAGCAGATGACTACCTGCTCTGCTGGGCCAGCATTTGCCTGATGATTATGGTCCAGGGAGTACACTTGAACCCCAGAAGATCTATAGAGCATAGTTGCATCTTAGTTCTGTTTATTGTTTGGCCTAGAAACGTCTTTTCCAAGAAAGAAGGTATCCAAGTATGTAACTGGATTTTATAAGTTTTTGTGGCAGAAGCTGTGTCAGTGAGGTATTCAATTCTAGAAATAGCCTTATTATCCATGCTGAAATCAGTGTAATTTGGTGACTGGCCTGCTTGTAGGAGAACTATTTTAAATCTACAAAAGTGTAGAATAGCTATTTTTAACAAGGCCTCTTTTTAGTACATCTTTACTTAGAGGGAGGTGAGGCAGTGCAACAAGGGGTATCCACAACTTCTCTTGCCCAGAGAAGTTGTGGATACCCCATCCCTGGAATTTTTCAAGGCCAAGTTAGTTGAGTCTCTCTCTGAGCAACCTGGTCTAGTGGAAGGTATGTCCCTCCCTGTTCATGGCTGGAGGGTTGGAACTAGATGATCTTTGAGATCTCTTCCAACCCAAACCATTTTCTGATTCTGTGAACTCTTGTACCCCTCTTGGGACCATAGAAGGTAGTGCAGCAACAACACTAAGAGTTAATTAACTCAAGTTGTAGCTTTTGGTCGTTCCCTGTTGGAGGACAATGCACAGTGGTAGACCCACTGGAAACAGTGGGAGCATGCAGGCTGCATGAAGTGAGAGTAATAATTCTGTGGTGTCTCAGTAGTGAGTTTTATCTTGTCGTAATGGGAGTAAACCAGAACACTAACCCAGAAAAAGAGTTTATTTTTCTTGGAATGGTGATGAAGAAGTAGGATGAGGAAGTCTGTGTCTTCTAAGTTGCTGTAATACAAAGCTTCTGGACACTTGTTCTGCTCCATCAGTGCTACCTGAATTGGGTGCCTGCAGAAAGAATTACAATTAGGGCCATCTGTGTCTCTTGATTTGCTTAATGTGTAAAGGTAGAAGTTACTTCCTCTAAACAATTGCCAGTGTGGTCTTTCAGTGTTCTTTTGGTAGCACTTGTTGTTAAAGCAGATTTAAATATCCTTTCAACTAATTTGAGCATTATAACATTAAGACTCTTTGAAAGTTTTGTTTCCTGCGGTTAGCTCAGTGACCTGCATACAACAGTCTACATTATATGTTCACAGTATGTTATGTTTATATTGGCCATGTGAGCTCCAACCTTCCTAGAAAGAAAGGGTGTGGGAACACAGGTTCTTCTGCTTATCCCTATTCGCTAAAGGTGTGTGTTAAGGGTAGTATGCATTTCACATTGCCAGCGAAAATAGGGATTGGATATAAAACCCCTCGGCTGACACATCTGTGTGGCTAGCAGCACAGGCATGTATTTTAGTGAAATCGTTAATGCCTAATTGCAGTTCGCTTGAACCCTCCCTATCAGAGACTGTGGGATGGGACTCAGTCCATGCCTAAAGTTATAAGCTGGTTTCTCACATGAAGAGTTTGTCGTGACTAATCCTGGGACACTGGCATAGGATGGGAAGTGGAGCTCTGAATGTTCTATTTGGACAACTTAATGCTGTTGTCACAAAGGAGGACAACAGCTTATAATTTTATTGCTCTTGCAATAAAGCATGGGTTGTGTGACCCTTTTAGACTAAAGAGATTGCCTGAAGTTGCTTAAAAAACAGACATAGCAATGTCTGAAATCCACATAGAAATATTTTAACAGCTGACTGCATGCAAACTGTTTTTCTGTGTGTGTGCATGTGCAGAGCTGCTAATGGAGGATCAGACATGCTTCTTCAAATGTACCTTTGTGCTGGAACCCCCTTTGATACCTGTACTGCTCTTTGCCAAGCAGCAATAAAACCAACCCCTTTCTAGGAACTTGGAAGCAGCCAGACCAGAACTCTGCTGCACGTACAGCACAAACATTCAGCAGAACAGTTTATAAGGACCAGTCGGGAACTCTTACCAGAGGGCAGTAGCAAATGAAATTTAAGATCATAGAGGCTAAAAAAAGACAAAATAAGAAACTAGCCTTTGTGTTCTTTACTTTTATACATAGCTGAGGTAGCAGTCGTTAGTGGGTATGCAGGTAGACTAGAAGCAGTGTTCAGTCCGAAGAAGCATGAGCTTTATCTCAGATATATTGTTTTAAAACCAGAAACTGCTTTCAAGTGTAATTCCTGAATGCCTAACTCATTCCAGGAAAGAAATAAAATATTCTACTATTCTCTGAAGTGAGTTCATTATGTTCTTCAAATTCCGCCTGCTGTCCCTGCTAGATGAAAGAAAGATACTTGAATGATTCAAATGCTGGAGTGTCTTTTCTTTAAAGCTCAATTTAATATTCACCCTTTACATTTACAGCTTCACAATGCAAATTTAGATAGATTAAAGTTAGTTTAATCTTTGTTTGCAAGCCCTTAAAACTCCTCCTTCCCACCCACCCTTTTCAAGGAGTAATATTCCACTGTGCCAGATTGCCCATATTGCCACCAGAAAATTGCTTGGACCACTTCTTACAAAATCAAAGGTCAACTCCATGCCTTGGTGGCAGCTGGGAAACTAATGATTTAATGCTGCTTTGACCTTTGACTTCCTAGTCCGTTTGAGTCTGACCCAATGTTTTAATTTTCCAATACTGCTGGGCAGTTGGCTTTTGTCTGTTTCCAGATGTAACTTGCATATTGAGGCCTGTTACTGAAGTGAGAACAAAACAACAAAACATCTCAGCCTGCAAGGGGAAGGAAAAATAACAACACCTACTTTTTATGCTACAAAAATAAGCACGTGCGATGATGATACTGACTCTTCTACAGCTAGCAAGGTCAGGTTTAGAATAACATGTGAATATTTGTCCCAACATTCACATCTAGACTTAAAATAAGTTAACAGCAGTCTTGCTGAAATGCTGGATTTTTACAGGTCTGTAAAAAGTAACAGTTAAAGCACTAGCTCGTTCCCCTTTTCTGCACTCAATCTTTCAAAACAAGCATTTGGGCTTTTTCCTCTGAAAGAAAAGTCAGTGTTCATTCTGATACTGGGGAATACTTACCAGAAAAATAACCAGTTGATGCTTGAAAATGCATGTGCTTGCCATGGGTAGGGGCATTGGAGTAAGTGTAAAGTGAGATGGAAAGCAGTGCTAATTTACCCCTTTAGTGCGGTCAGGAAGTTCCTTTTTTCCCCCTTTCCTTTAATTTTTTTTTTCTTTACGTGCTGCTCAAGAGCTCCTTGTCATGGATTTTTTTTGTGTACACACAAGGTGAGGATGGCATTAGATTTTTGCAATACCGGTAATTTTGCAGGCATTGTCACTATGATTTGCTTTTTTGCTGTTAATGGTGTGATAATGGTGGGGAAAGAACTGAGATGGCTCTCCTTTTCATAATGAAAAGACTGCTGATTGCTTGGGAAGCTCCCCCTTGAGTACTGATGCATATGAAAAGTCTTCTTTGCCTGAAAATGCAGATCTCTTGTTTTGCCTGGTCTGTGCACCCATCGCAAGTACCGATTGGATTTGAATCCTGCCTTAACTACTCTGCAGCTCCCAAAGGTCAACTCATAGCTGGGCTTGTGTGAGAGGTTAGTTTTGCAGAGCAGATGGGCTCCTAAAACTTTTATGGTTTCCAGTCAAATCACCTCAAGCTGTAATCTCATTAAATCTTAAGTGAATCAGTGGGTCTGGTTATTACTTGAAAGCAGTGTTGCAGGAAGTGATGGTCCTGATGCAGTAGGTCTGTCTTGGCAGTAAGCTGCCAGCGGTACTTGTATGTGGGTCTTAAAACCTGCTCCCTGACTTTGTATAGCAAAGGTGGTATGTGAGGTGCAACAAATGCAGCTTTACTAAACTCTTTATTATCCTGACTGAGGGAACTTTAACTGTTCCTCCTATTTCCTCCCATTTTTGATCACATACACTCATTGCAATGTCCCAGTACTCATTAAACTAACCTAATAACTTTTATTTAGGAAATCAGCTTAGTGCTGTGCACATAGTTGCTGAGAGAACTGAATGAAAACACCATCTGAGAGCCTGGCCTTCCTCTTTTTTTAATTCAGCGTTATTGTCTTTGGGGACAAAACAACAGTAGAGTAAAAGGATCACGTAGAGACATTCGTTGAAAGTTGCTTGGTCAAGCAGGCTTGACTCAATTGGTTAATTTGTCTTGTGCTTGGAAATCTGGTTAAGCATGTTTTGTTCTTCTGCGTAGATTGCAGAAAATCTTTTTCCTCTTTAGAGAGAATAAATCTAATCTATAACCTCCTCAAACTTTCTTCTCAGCAGACAGAGGACATGTAGGACTAGTTTGGCAATACATAAAAAATTAACAATCATAGCACAAAATGCAAGACTTGTGTACACAAGAGTGTTCGTAAAAACAACCTGCTGATTGTGCAGAGATAATAAAATTCCATAGCTTTGCTTACCTGTTTCCTCCCTCAGGATGTGTGTGTGGTGTGTGAAACCGGCCTTTTGGCTAGTTCAAGTTACCTACACTGAACTCCTGTTGATCCTTCTCAGAAGTGGCTTATTTCTAATTTAGATGTTCATGGTGCACTTTAAAAATGTCCCCTTTGTTAGAATTATACATAACAAGTCACAGTGGATGGGGATTTTTTGTTTGTTTGTTTTTTGTAGTAAGACTAATGTGTATTTTTCTCTTCAAGAATTGGGCAAGGGTTTAACCTGCTTAGCCATCCCTACTCTTTTCTTCCTTCCTTTGGTAAAGTGAGTCACATTTGAGTCTTCCTCTCTAATTCAGCCTGGATAGCTTTTCTTCCCTTCACTGCTGATGGAGGAAGCCTTCTATATTTACATTTATCCTGATTTAAAAGCTTAACCAAGACTACAGTTTAGGGTAAGGCTAACGTGCCTGCACAACGCAGAAGCAATCTAAAACTAGTGTAGAACAGTGGATGCTGCTATGGAAAAGACTGGTGCTTTCACCAGAGTGTTCAAAGTATTTTAAGCATTTTAAAAATCCCGAATGCTTTGAAATCCGTATATTGCTGAACCATGACAGGGAGTCATTATGCTGCTACAGTTTGGTTCCACCAAAGCTGTAATGCTCTACAAAAGTCTTTGGTGGCTGAGTGAATGTGTACTCTGTATATTTGATCTATGGGAGCATCATGGAGTGGATTAAAAGCCATGTGTATCAATCATAGTGTAAACCTTTGGGATGGAAGATTATCCTCATTCTCCCAAAACTTAACCTACTACTCAATAACGGCATTTACGGCGCAATGGCAAAGTGTAGTTATTAGTGGTTTTTATTATCTATATGTACTTCAAATCTGTCCTACAGTTTGAAGGAGTAGTACGTACTTGTGCTCTGCTTCTACATAACTGAGTATTCACCCTAGAATGCTTGTGTTCCCACCTTTCCCAAATTCAGAGAGCAATCTTCAGCCCTCTCAGTGAGGAAAAGGGCTGTTGGAGTAGGACACGGTGCAGCAGAAAGTACTGCTTGCAGAAGTTTAAGAAAAAAAAAAAAAGTAGTCACAAACAAGAAAGACCACTTGAGGGAAGGCGGGGTGTGGGGGGGATGGTGCCACAGGCTTCTAAACTTGTTTGTACATGTATTTTGCCCATTTGGACATAAGTATGAGGTGGGTAAGTGATTAATTTACAATTCTGTAACTTATGCTTCTTCTCTGTTCTCGGATAGGAAAACAGATAAATGGAAGACACACTGAAGCTGTCCATCGGGACTTGTCTTAAATTTTCATATATAAATAAAAATGTCTCTATTTTTTGTTAATAGCTTGTAAGCAAAATTTTTCTGTTGTTCTTGCTCTTCTATGGTAATGGAGAAAAAAATTACTCTGAGTAGTCACTTTCGACTTCCTGGAACAGCTCTTCTTATTCTTAGATGTCTTTCTTTTATGATTTACAGTACCTTTCTGGCAGTAACTACAGAGCTGTGTAATTATATGATAGATGGACAAGAATTTACTCATTCACTCACGAGGGATTAAAGAGTAATGTGCAGTAGTGTTTGTTATATGATTATTGAAATGCCCTGTGGCTGTTAAGACAACTAGGTCTTCCAAAACAAACATTAAATACTGGAGTTCAGTTGGAAGTAACAGTGCACTAGCACCCATAGGATAACATTGCCATGAAGTCTTTCATATAATGTGATTGTATAACCCTCCTTAAAATTAAGAGGAATTGTAACAAGCTAACTGAATGTAGTCTGACATTCTACTAGAAGCAGCAAAGCTTTGCTCCTCAAGGACAAGGTTGTTTCTCTAAAATACTCTAATGCCAAGTCCTATGGGAGCAGATAATCACTATTTTGGGCATGGGTAGTACAATTTGGTGGTGGTATCTGAGGAAGCCTGATACAGTATGTATGTAATACGCTTTTAGAAGCTACTGCTTGGATCTGGAGCAAACCAATTTTGGTTTTTTTCTTTCAATACCATTCAAATTTGGCTTTGCTTCATTAAGATTCCTCATTTATGAGGAATCCCAAATGAAATCTCAACCTGCTGTAACTTTTCTTCCTGCTTTGAAACATGTGCACTTCAGGTAGTAAAAAATTTTACACTTGCGTATTTTTCATGTGTGACCATTTAAGAGGATAGAGCATTTAAGAGGGGTAGAGCTTGAATAATTTTTGAAAAGGTATCTTCCAAATGTTCATGTTATGGCTTTTTTTTTTTTTTTTTGTTCAGTGAAGTTCCCTCAAAGGCCCTATTCTGAAAGGACTTGGTATGTGGGCACATAGTTGTTGTAAAAATAGTGTTTAGGGACAGAGTAAGACAGGAGAAGGAGGGGAAGGCAAAGAACAGAGTGGGTCAATTCAGTGCTGCCTTTGTGTTTTCCACAAAAGCTGTTCCACACAAGCAATAACCAAAAACATTACAGTATAAAACACTTGGAATGGGTTTATATGTCAGTTCTCCCAGACAAGCATCTTGCCTGTGTTTCCTAATAAAAGGCTGTAGTTGGTCATACTCACTTTGACCTGAGTTTGATGTGCATATGGCACTGGTAGTAACTGGACTTGTTTAATAGGAATGGATTGTTTCACAATTAAGGAAAAAAACCTTAACAGTTACCGCTGTAGGGGATCAGTACCGTGGCTGTTCCTGTTGCAGCTTTTCTCTGAAAAGAAATTCAAGGCAGAAGTGGGAGGAACAGCGGAGCTGCGCTGCTCACTCTAGATATCCAGTCTGCGGCAGTACCCAATGCCTTACGCTGTGCTGCCATGGTGTGGGGAGGAGAAAAGAGTGGCACTGCTCCTCTCCCGAGGCTGCCTCACAGGCTTGGTGGGGTGATTTCCTGCTGAGAAAATGCATGTTAAGGGGTAGGAACTCTGTGTTATAGTATCCTAATGATCCTTTTACTCAGCGTAGAAACTGCTGTAGGATTGCTGTGGTTCTGTTTCTAAATTTAAAACTGACAGAGGTATGTATTTAACATATGTAAACGCTTCAAGTCTCATTGGGAGCAGACTAATCCCTCTTCAGTAATTAATTGCTATGCTATCTCTTTAGTGATATTGAGTAATACTGGGTAACTGATTTTGCTTTCTGGGTAGTGACTCAAAGTGGAATTACTGGAGTCTAGTAGTGGTGGTGTGAAATGTCTTGAATGCCTTGTTTTGCTAAATGTGTACTAACAGCCTCTAAGAGCTTTGAGATTCTGTTAGTCTAAAAGTTTGTTTCTCTTTCCCACTCCCTTCCCCCGTCAAGAGAATAAGGTTTGTCTCCAGTATATTGACAAAAATGTTTTCTAGCCATTTCCTTGCAAGGAGTGTAATGGCATCCTCGCCATCAGGTTTCCACGCAAAATTCAGTTGCCAGGTATCTGAATGGACAGTGTTCTCTGCAGTGGTGTAGAAGCAGCAGTGAGTTGAGGAGTATGGGTTTTGAGCAGAGGCCTGTAGTCAGAGAGGATGTAGGAGCCTTGAGTGTACCCTGACTCCTAGTCTAACCCTTCCTGTGCACAGAAGGAAAAATTTCAAAATCTCTGATGCTGAGCTGTGCAGGAAAGTGGAAAACACCTTATATAAGGAGGTGGTAAGGATGTTAAAGTTTGATTCTCTGTAAAATACAAAACACTTTGTGCAATAGCAAAGAGACTGTCAATCCTTTTCTGTTTACAACATCACTGAAATCATGGCCAGGCTTTGGCTGAGAACTTTAAAACCCTCTGGCTTTCAGAGAGCTGAAGAGTCAGGGAGGCTTGGTGAAGGATTTGCCAGGACCTAAGAGCAGTGACTCGGACAGATGGGCTTGAAAGTAGAACTGGGACCTGACACTCTAATGTCTGTTTCCACAGCAGGCTATTAGCTTGCATGCTTCAACTGTTGAATATTTGGATCCACCCACTGTCCCCTGTGCCAAGACCACCCTGCTGCTACTCGTGTCATGCAGATTTGGCACAGAAGCTGCATTTAAACAGCTAATGAGTTGCATGTTGAAGCACAGATTGGTCTTCCCTATTGAAATCCCGTAAAAGAGCTGTGACTTATCTTGGGTTGAGTAATCTGCTAGCTACTGATACTATTGCATCTTTCTATAGACTGGCTAGTTTACCTGCTTCAGTGAAGAAACAGATGCTGTGAGTTTTTAAAAACCAAATACAGTTTTTCTTCACCCAATAACTTATTTAAAATAAAAATGTTAAATGTAGACTTAACTGCTGTGTAGTAATTGAATGATAGCCCAGTGTGGGATAATTATACCTGCACCGCCTCAACATTGACATTGGAAGGAAATTAAGCCTTGCTTATCCCTATTTAGGAAAAATTGGACAGATGAGTTAAGTTGGATTTGAGATGTCCCTTCTAGTCCCTCAATAACTGGCATCTTAGAGAGAGGTAGTGCATTAGATCAGCTGACCAGGTTACCTTGCACACAAGAGCTTCTAGAAAGTTGGCTGATAAGGTGGGTAAAGTCCAGGCAAGTGCTGTGGTGCTCCTTCAGTATTGAGAGTAGATGAATGAGGCAGGGGGACAGTGTAGTTGGCAGAGGTGCTGCTGACAGAAATACTTTGGATGTTGCAATTTCAGGTGGATGCCTGTAACTGGGAGCTACAGTCATCACCTGAAGCCTTACTTAGAAGATTTTTTAAACTTAAAAACACTGGAGGATGCAATTCTGTAGTAGGTTGGAGCCAGCAGATCCTTGAAACAACTTCGTTAGTGGTGTAACTTCCTGCTTTCTACCCCCAGTTGACAAGCTTGTTTTCACACCATTCCAGTGATGTTGTGGCCTTCAGAGTGAAGTGGATCTCGACTGTCACTTCTAACCCAAAGCCCTTTGAATTTGCAAATGCTGTTTGCATTGGCAAAGACAACTTAGAGTCTCTGCTCTGCTCCCAGCTGACTGTTAATACTTGTTGGGTCTTCTAAACTTGATTAATAGGACTGTGTTTTTAAAAAAAAACTTTGCTTTTAACCTGGATGATTTAACTGACCCGATGTCACTGATTTAACTGACCCCACTCTAAAGTATGCAGCTGATTTTACTGGCTTCATGATATCACAGCAGGATTAAAGATGGTAAAAAGCAAGAATTTTAAGAGTGTGGTAGTCTGTTTGATTTAACAGGCTCTTTAACTCAACTCCGGTTAGATACTGTTCGTCCAGTTAGAACTTGAGACTTGAATGCTATCAGTGGGAAGACTTACACTGATTTCCAGCTGTGAGGTTGGCAAAGTACCAGATAGTTGTCATCAAATGTCTCTATGCCCTTAATTATGGATCCTTCCTCCTTCCTTGTGCTGGTCATACAGATCTTCTAATCCGAGGCTCAGATGATAAGAATAGTTTATTCAAAAATTAATTTTCTGCTGTTTGTAAAGATACTCAAGAAGAGGTATCGGTCTTCCTCTTAGAGCAGCTATCAGTTTAACTGTGGAGTGAAATGAGCCTTGAGCTGTGTGGTTTTGTATTTTGGGGTTTGTTTCTGAGCTTCCTTTCCCCTTTATGTGCTGGGCCAGGAGATACCTGTGTGGCTGAGAAACAAGGAGCAGAACCCACTGGAACGTCTGAGGAAGGAAGGGTGTTATCACTAGTGCCAAGGAAAAAAATATGGGGCATTACAGCTTTATTTCCTACAAACAAACTTGCATGACCCTGTTAGCTGGGCTTTTATTATTCCAGATGGGTAAGGGTATCAGAGTGAATTTAACAGAAGGCTCAATACTCTTGTACTTGATGAATTTCTAAATGGACCAAATGCCATCTCTGCTCATCCAAGAGGCAAAGGAAGGTAATAGTAAACTAATTTCCCCATTCCCACTTGGAACAACTTTCTGTGCCTGCTGAACCCCTTAGGTCGTATAGGCCTGTAATACTTTGAGGTGCCTGTATTTCTGTAAAAATTTTGTTAGAATGCTGAACTGAATTTGAGAAGTAACTCTCTTGTCTGCTGTGGAGACCTTTTGGAGTTCATATGCAATTTCCTTTTACCATTGAATGCAGCGAGGAAGATGGGTGTTAGGCCAGTCTTTTACACCTCTTCTGCACTAGAGCAGTCAAGTTAAAATACAAGTTGTAAGAGCAATATGATCATTAACTGGTATGCAGAAATGTGAGAGTTTTAAGTATCTCTGTATGCCAAATGTTTCTAGTATACGGGGAAATAGCCTGTACCTGTGATGTGTATCACGTTACTTGTTCATATCTTAAGCTCTTATTTAGCATTCAAATGAGCATTCAAAGGCTCCCTAAAGTATGTACTACTCTCATTGTGGTGTGAAGCAAGTTAAGTGTCATGAATTGCCATTAACGTGGAAACTAAGGACCAGCTTCCTACAAGGTGTGAATATTACCTATTTTCACTTAAAACCTGCAGCAGTTATCTGTACCAAACTCTATACCACCCAGGATGACTGGTACATCTACATTTATATGCTGTTAAGAAAAAAAAATGCAGAGAGGCGGCTTTTTCTCCAGGGAGGGACAAAAACAAACCCCAAACAAACAAAAACCCTCAATGCCCACAGTGCTGAGGAAGTAGGACCAAAATTAATCGGAAAATTACTTTATACTAAAATCAATCATCTAAGCCTTACACACTACCTAACAAAGCCGCTGGTGTTTGAGTTACTGTCAAGGGAACTTGATAATAAAACACTTTTAGGAATGGAAAACCTTAAACTGACTATGATAGGTATGACTTTTGGGTGCTTTTTTTTGTCATAAGAATCAAACTAAATTAACCTCCAAGTGCCATACTGAAACTTTTCCAAAAGCGGAAACCAAGAAGCCACTGTTTTGAATGTCTGCTTTTTTAAATTGTTGTTTAAGATTAGAGTATTTTTCTGATGCATTTTAGAGCATCAAACTTGCATTTTAAAAGCAATGTGACTTTGTGTTGTTGCCTTATACAAATTCCTAACACTGTAGGCTTAATGAAATGCTTGCTGAAATGTCCTGACAGGAACAAATGTTTTTAACGTGACTAGATTCCCCACTGTCGATTGCTTGCATGCTCTGAAAACGAGAGAAATGAAGTGTTTGCAAGCTGGGAGGAGAAGGGCACTGTGTGTATTGCTGAAAGAACACTTATTTAAATACAGGTTAAGGATAAGCCTCCTCAGATTCTGTTTCTGCTGAATTCTCCTCTGTCATGGTGCCTACTACATTCCATTGCTTTTGTCTGTGCTTGGTATTTGGGAAATTTTGGTTAGGGCTGGAAGGGGGAGGGCGGAGGGGGGGCACGCTGGAAGCTGGTCAGCAGTAAGGAGAGAAGGGCTGGTGTGGGAATTGTGGAGTGGGGTCAGGGTTTAACTTTAGTGGCCATTCATCAGATGATGATTGATTGCTGTGCAGTCCCAGGGGACGTTTAACAACATCTCCGCCCATCCCCCTGCCCCCTTTGAAAGCAGATGGACCAAAAAATGGGGAGAGCGACACCCAGGAATTCCTGCTGTTGTAAAATGTTTTTACGGTGCACTGTACAGCCTTTCCTGAAGCAATCACATTTATGGCCTTGCTGTTGTATTTCTTGGGCTGCTGTGGCTGTAAAAGATGAATAGCCCTGTAACATGGTTCACTGATTCTGTTTAAATTGAAGTAGGCTCCCTTTATTGTTTTGTGTCTAAAATTGTATGCCACCAATTCAGGAAATATTTCCTGTTTGGGAAATAATCAACCCATAGCTGATTTATTTTAAAATAAATCACTTAACTATCTCTAAAACTAGTCTCCTCTTCCTTCGGACTCCTATCTTCATTTTATTCTGGTAGAAATTCTAAAATGCTAATTAATGTGGGTGGAACTGTTTTTAAAAAAACAATACAAGAGGTACTCAACTTACTATTTTTTTCCCCCCTTAGTGGATTGTAAACAAAACTATTTATCTTAACAATTTTATTTTTACTTAATTATTTAATAATTACTACAGAAAGAAACAATTTGTTAAATGCAACTTACACTGTTGTTAATTTCTTAGAAAGGAGAAATCTGTCTCTGCTTTCTTCGTTCTTTCCATGCTGCCCCTGAAAAGATTCGTGTGGTTTGGAAAAACAAGCATGTTTGAAGATGTTTGCTTACCCAAACGTGTGAAAAACTGATTTAAAAGTAGTGAAATTGAATAGGACAATAGTTAATTTACAGCTTGATGGATCTTTTAGTTATATTATCTTTGCCTCTTCAGATGCGAAGGGAGAAATCTTAGGACTTTCCTCTGTTGGGTTTGTTTGGTTTGTTGCAGGGTTTTTATGTTTGTTTGGTTGGGGGTTTCTTTGTGTTTTTTTGTTGGTTTGTTTTGTTTTGTTTTTGGGATTTAAAAAATAGTAAAGCTGGGTATTACAAGCTGATGTCTGCTAAGAAAGACTTCAGTATTAATCTTCTTTTTCCTTCCTACTGTTCCTGCCCATCCAGACTTGAAGATTAGTTTTGTTATGTATCTTACAATGAGCATAGAAGGAGCAGTATGATGCCTTAGTAACAGTGCAAAATCAATGTGAGAAGACCACCCCACATTTCATAAATTGGAATTGGAATATCTGCCAACATTTTAGGTACGATATACATGCATCAGTTCTGAACTGAGAACACAGTTGTGGATTGTCCTACATACATGGTTGGTATGATTTTTTTTGCAGGGAGTTGCTTGTTTGGGGGGATGGGGGAAAGGGGGAGATCTGGCTTCCTCTCCTCCCCCAGCACCACCTCCTCAACTTCCCCCTCCTTCTATTTAGAAACAGGCATAGAAACTTAATCTAGCAGTATGTGACCTTTGTGGCCATGACCTAGGGACTGGGATGTGAGCAGGCTTGAGCTTAACAATAAATGCCTGGTTGTGGTTGGAAGTGCAGGCAAGCTGGATGCTGTGCCCAAACCCACCTGGCACAAATCCCTCTTGCTGTTGTGCCCTGCACAGCTGGGAACTTCCCAGTTTTATTCTGTGGGAGTGTGCCCCCTTTCCTGGGTAGAGCTGATGTACAGCCTCTTGGGTGCTCTTGGCAAGTGAGTGTATGAGATGGACCACAGGAGGAGGGTTGTCCTTGTGCCTCTGCCAAGCTGGAGGATTCTGTCGTAGTTTTGTGTCCAGAAAGCAGTTTTTGGGGAGTTGCTAGTTCATCTTGAAGCTGCTGACTCTTAATTCTCTTTTGGTGGCTAGCTCCCTACCCCACTGAGAGCAGTAGGGGGTTTATGCATCTGTGTTTTCTACACTCTTGTGTGTATTTAAGGTAATAGTGTAATGATGGAGATCAGTCCATCACTGTATGCTGCTTTTTAGTCTGAGCCTTGTTAACTCGTTTGCTCTTTGGTAAAAACAACCTAGATTTAAATATTTTTATTTTTAACTAAGAAGCAAATATGAGGCTTTATCAATGACTTTGTAGTGTTTACCCAATACTTTCCCCTGTCATGTCCTGTATAATCTGCATATTTCTGAAATAAAAGTATGGGTCTTGTCACTTTTCATTCTAAATTCAGGAGTGATGTTTCCCACCGCATTTTGGTGGGTGGCAAGAGGCAACTAAAAAGCTTAGAAACTTGGTTTTTCTTTGTACCAGTGGATACTGTTACCTTTCAGCAGGAGTGCCTGGGGTGACTCCTTGCAGCAGGAGTGACCTAGCTTTTGCTTCTGGTATTGACTATTGTGGAGGACTAATAACAGATTTAACTTGCTGCTGGTCTTCTGTTCATATGGTCACCATTTTCCTTTCAGCTGCTCTGCTTGATTGAGGCCCTAAATCCCTGCTGTATGTTTTTAAAGTATATCAGATTCATATGACTAAATTTGATACCCTGTCTTTGTTTTCATTCTCTCTCAACTTCTCCGTTCTTTAAGTGAGTTATTCAGCAGCATGTAATAAACATTGCCTGTAATTTTAACAGAAAAATTACTGTGTGGGCAAGTGAACATTGTATATGGATTTAGGCAACAGCAGTGTAAAGACAAGGAGCCCTCTAGTTGAGGAAGGTGATGCATTTGAAGAATGCATTTCAGAGCCAAGGCAGCTTTGTACTGGTTAAGCTGGAGAATCTGAGGCACTGCTTGAGGATTTAGTATTTGAACAGACTCAAAACATAAGGCTGTTCCAGTTTCCTTATAGCAAAACTTAAATTTAAGGGAAAGTAGGGATTTTAGTAAAATCTGACATGCACACACATCTACTCCTTTGAGAAATTAATTCATAGACCACTTCAGCTGTTGCACTTACAGGAGCTTAAAATGTCACTTCATGCAGCACAGGCAATCCAAGGGAATCACCTGTCCTGTCCTTCCCCTTCCTTTTGAGAGAGAATGGAAACAGGGATGGTTGTGCATCATATCTCAAGTTGTTAGTTGGAATTGGGGAGTGTCTGGATGACAGCTGGGAGAAGACAGGCATATAAAACACTTGTCCAATCTTTGCTCTACTCTTGCTCCTTTCTGTGAGGTAGGCCTGAAATATCTGGTGGTGGAAAAGGTGTAGCACCAAACCTTGTACCATTGTACTTTTCCCTGGTAGTCTAGATTTTTCTAACTTTGCACTCTTAGAAAAGTAGCGTGTGTAGCTAAGGGCGAGACTTGAATACAGAATTTTCTTGTCTTGAAGTGTTGTACTCTTTCATTTGCATCTTTGAAAACAAAAAACAAGTCAGCTCGTCTCTGCTCCTCTGTAAGAAAACACACTTCCATGGAAGATGCTACTTATTTCTGTGTGCTACTTCCCTCTGCTGGATGGAATGGGAGCTGTTACGGCTGATGAATGAATCCAGCTTTCTTGGTGTAAGACTTCCAATGTGATTTGAGTATAGGGTTCATACATGTTTCGTGAATGCAATGGCATTTCAGTGGTTACCCCGCAGTTCACTGTAGCATTCAAATGATGGGCTTGCTAACGTTCCAGTCTTTTTTTGGGAGCTCAAGCATCTTGAAGCATCACTAGCATTGAAACACTGTCATAGCAAAGCTTTTATCCTTTGGGAGGAGGGGGAGGAGAGCTTTGCCTAATATTGTCACTGATCTGAACCCGTGGGATTTGCATATTTTGAAGACACAGAGGATGGTTCTCAGCATGCATGATTTGTTTTCACTTTCTGGGAAGTGGGAGTGCTGGTGCTGTGGTTCTCCAGTGTATTGATTATTGAATGATCCACTTAAGAGAATGTGGTGTTTGTGTATGCAGGAAAAGTCTTCACCTGAAACTTGCCATAGATGGCATCTCCAATGTGCAAGTGTTGGCAGATGTCTTCCGCTCTTAAGAGGAGCTGATGTGGACACTCTTCCTAGTATTGTGTTGCAAAGAAAACAAGGACACTTCCATCTAACTGTTAGGGTATGATTTGGAGTTTACTGGGAGGGATAGCTCTTCCTCTGTCGAGAAACTATTGTGAAGTCCCTGCCTATTGCTACTGCCTCTAACCATCCATCTCCTTTATAGTTGAGCTTTTGGATTTTTTTTACATCCTGGCTCTGTTTTATTTTTAATCATTCAATAGTGATACAGATTTATTTTTTCATTTTTATAGGTACTGCATTTCTACTGTGATACCTGCTCTGTCCCCATATGTCGTGAATGTACCATGGGACGACATGTGGGTCACAGCTTTATCTACCTCCAAGATGCTCTGCAGGATTCCAGGACACTCACCATTCAGCTCCTGGCAGATGCTCAGCAAGGACGACAGGCTATTCAAGTAAGATACTCCCAACTTGAGTACTTGATTTCCCCCTCCTTCCCCCACCCCCTACAGCTTGTCTGTTACAGGGCAAGGTGTCAAGGCAAAAAGCTCTCTGCTTCTGCTGTCAGTCTTCTCACCCCTTCTGTTTTCTCAGATATCTGACAGAAGTGGTGGTGGAGCTGAAAATAAAGTGCTGTTACATGACTTTTGCATTCTTGCAGCATACATTCTTACTCCTGTCATGTAAATCACAGTATATATGAAGATCTGTACAAATTCACTTGAGCATGAAACATTTTGAAGAAAGCTCTGATGTTGTATAGTGGCTCCAACCCTGGTTTAGTTTTTATGGCTGAGACTTATTTTCTGTGTTTTTTTGCCTGCACAGCATCTAGCACTCTTAAAACTACCCTTGAGTCTGGTTAAGTCTTTAGTGTTGCCACCAAATACAAAATACTAATCAGCTATTGGATTAGTGTGGAATTTCTAACCCGTGTGTGCAGAGGATCTAGAGCTATCTCCTTTCAAGCATTACTCTGCACACACAAATGCATACTATGCCTATTCTGTTCTACCTACCTCAGCTATGTTTAATAATGCAAATATCTGTCAAGGACTGGAATGAGGGTAGTATAGTGCATCAAACAAGAAAAGAAAAGTGCATAGGGAATTAAGCTGCAGTGGCATGTAGATACTTGCTTTTGCTGAGTAATACCTAGTGGTAAACATTAGCGGTAGTTTCGTCCGTATAGAGAGATTTTGGATGGGGAAAGCATAGTGGAAAGCTTCATTCCACATCTGCTGCCTTGTAGTTTTGTTAACCTCATGCTCTAAATTTGAGCTGGACAATACAAACATCAGCAGTTCTATGTGCTTTAACTAATAAGATTTTTTTGAGTAAACATTTTAGAATGTAATGAATAGGAAGTGTACTTACTTTCTGAATTAGGTGGGCTTTCCTGACATGTGTGGTACAAGCAATAATGAAAATACCCAAAGGTCATTGTCTACCCATCGCTGGTTGTTTCTAGTATGTAGATGAGGGCGGGAAGCTTGCTTTCTGAGGCAGGAGCAGGTAACCCTTTGCTCATTAAGTTTTTGCAGCAGAATTTAGCTCCTTTGAAGATTCGTTTTAATCTGAATCATAGAGCTCTTCAGCAGTATCCATACTAAAATATTTAACATATCCCTGAAATGAGCAAGAAAGAAGGGATTATGCTAGTTTAAAGAACATCACTGTTCAGTGCAGTGGTGCAGTGTTCTGAATTTCTCTAGGCTGGCCTAGACAAGGGTTTGTCTGTTAGTAATTAAGTTACTGCTTTGGGCTGCCAGGACTCTTAATCATCTTACTGGTGTGGCTAAATCATCTAAGAAGGGACTGTGCCTTGCAGTAAGAGCTAGCAGGACAGCACTGAGTACCATTCTGCTACTATTGCATGAATACTTTTGTACCTGATTTCCCTCCTACGAAGTTTGCTTTGCTCATTCTCTCCCATTTTTTCCTGACGTTTATGCTGGAGGCTCCTGCCATTGCAGTGAGCTGATTATTATATGGTGGGGCAGATAAAAGGTGGGTGGTACTGGCTCATGTAACTTGAACAAGGAGCTCTGCTGAGCTTAGTTTGTACCATTTTGTCCGGGTCTAGCTGCAGGCCATCCAGGTTAAGAGGCTGTCTTGGAGGTTTTAAATGGGCAGCTCATCCAAGGATTTGTAAAATGAACCAGGTGTTGAAGAACTGAGTTGTTAGTTCAGTGGGCTTTTTAATCTGAATTACTGTACAAAAGAAAGGTGGTGAGCAAATAGGTCAGTGACAAATTTGAGGGGATGTAATCTGTTTGTGCATATGTAGGAATGGGAAGATTTTTCAGCTCAAGACAGTGAAGCAACATCAGCAGCAACTACACGAGCATGTGATGCTGTTAAAGGCAGAGGTGCACAACTCAAAAGGTTGCTGCAGTGAACCTGCATTGAGTTCTCATGGAGCAGAGGGTTTCCTTGTTCCTGGGATGATAGGGCTGTGAAAGCTATGAGTTTATCCTAGGGAGGAGACAGCATGTCAATATGAATTTAAAACAAACCCTGAAGATAACTAGACTTTAAATTAAAATAAATTGGCTTGAATGGGTTTTCTTAAAGGATGGAAGTAGTCAAAAGAGAATTAAATGACAGTACAAGCTGTAATATAAGGAACATGAGGAACATAGACTGAAGCTCTAAGAGGCTTGAAAAGTATGCACTGTAGTGACACTTCTTGGTTGGACTGATTCATAATGTTGTACTAGAAACTCTTTATAGGGTTTGAAAGTGATAGCTCCCTTGACATGAGATGTTGAGGACTGATGAGGAGGGGTAGTTGGGAGTAATGGGGAAAAGGTGGAATTTGAAGGGTGTTTCAGGAGAGAGGAAATCAAGCCATGAGTCAACTGGAGAGTATCTGGTTAACCAAAGTTGAAGGCTTTTAGGAAGAAATGTTTATTTAAACTCTTCCTGTGGCTTTGGAGGAAAGATTGTTTTTCAGATTTAAAAAAATTGCTGTGAGTTGGGATACATTTCAGTCTCTTGATCCACTGAAGTCAGTTGGAGTCTGTCACTCCAGAAAAGTCCAAATCTCACTTTTCAAAGGCATTGAAGTCCTCTGTAACACATAGTAAGCCTGAGAGCAAGAGGCCTGCTTTTTTTTTTATTTTTAAATCAGAGAAATTCTGCAGCAATGGAAAGCTTTCCCTGCTTTTCTGTGCCACAGTGGTCTTGGCCTGGATCATGCATTTCTAAGCCTGTCCCTAACACGAGAAACTTGTGCTTGTGTGCCTGTGTGGTGAGCTGATCCAGCTGAAAGGGTAACCTTTCTGTGGCATTACTTTTTTTTCTTTTGCTTCACCAGCTCCCTGAGTGGTTCAGTGCAGTGGACTGTTGATGGTGCCAGGGAATGAAGCAGAAACGCTCAACTCAATGGCTTGTCAGACCTCTTCCTATCTCGGTGGAAAGTTATCCTCCTTGCTGGGATACTTTTCCAGCCTTTCCAGGGAGAGCTTCTGATTCATAGGATGATATGGAAGCCAAAGTTGACAGTGGATTAATGGGGTGGGAGGAATCAGGACTGCTCCCTTTTTATATGGGGAGCATGTCCTGCTGCCTTGTTTTACCTCATGAAAGTGCACACTTAGCTGTCTTCTTTCAGAATTTTTTCCAAGGACTAGGTCACAAACTGAACGTAAATCTGTTATGATGAAAGATAGATGGCTTCTTCAAAATGTCATGTTCTTAAAATACATCTATACATGTGTAACTGTATATATGTATGTATGTATGCATGTAATCTAATGCACTTGCCTAATAGTAAAGCACCAAGCGCTCATTCCCATTTAGGGTCAATTTCCAGGTGAACATGTTAAAATGCAATTTGGTTTGTTCATATCAACTGTCTTAAAAGTGGTTTTATTGGAAAACAAACACTTTTATAACTGAACCTGTAATTGGTTTTTCTGGGATGTTTGACGCAAACTTCTCGCTGGCCCGTGAGACTGGTCATGTGCAGAACATAGTGGGAGCTATGTTCTCTTATCTGCCGTCATGAAAGGCTTAGGAGCGGGTGGTGAGGCAGGTCAGACATTGAGGCAATGCCTCTTCCCTCCCAAGTTGTGGGGGAAGTGGTATGAAATAGATTAACGCCTTTATGGGGGGTGAGTGGGTACTGTAAGAAACCCAGGCAGCCAGAGGAGGAAGCTGATCTGTTTCCTTGAGCCTTTACCCTTCAGTGGAAGCTTCCCTGTGGGTTGCCATATGGATCTGTGCTGCTGGGAGGTCGATACCTGAGAAGGATGGCACTGCTGTGCTGCAAGGGATCGTTTTGGGGTTGTCACATTGAGTTAGCTCAGGCCCCCTTGTGCATGGCTTTGAAGTCAGGCTTGCAGGTTTGAGAATCTGAAATGAAGCTTTGTAAACAAAATTGAGTCAATTGTGCTTTTCTAAATCTGGGATTTGTATCAATAGAGGCTGAATTTCATCCTACTGGTAGTTATTGTTTTGTGTTGTATTTCAGTGAGTTCCTTAGTGCAGCGTATGAGCAGATGGTTATTGGAGAAGATGGATTTGACATGTGTCACTGTCCAAACGACTGTTCTGCCTGAAACTGTAGGCAGTCTGTTCTTGCAGTCCAAACCAAAATGATTGTTTAGTGCTATCTAACATCAGTTAACCTGGCCTCTAGCCCTCCTTTCATCAAAGCTTCTTTTAAAATTACCTTTGTGAGAACCTTTATGGGAAAAGGTTTTAGTGTTTATTAGGCTGAAACATTTAAATTGGTTCAGCTACTGTGATCTGTGCTATAGTTGCACCAATATTACTGCAAAATCACTAAGCTTGTTAATCCTAGTGTTTTAACTGCAACTGTATAGGATCTTCCAGTTATTTTTTTCTAGTATAAGAACATTAGGAAGTTTGTATCCTGTTCTTGATGGTGGGAAAAGACAGCTGTTATGCCCTGGTTGTTTTGTCCTGCTCTGAAACGGTGATAAGTAGCTGGAAATTCAGTGAAACAAGCCTACTGTATCTTTTTGTTACCATAAGGAGCTGAAAACAAACCATTTCTGGCTGGATCACCTTCCATTTTGGTGGAAGAGGGCTAACTTGAGATATACAAAGTGGTTGGAGTTTTTTATTATTGTCCTTTTAAAACCCAGAGAGGAGTTTGTTAGTGAACAGGCATCTCAGCTTTTTTACCCCTCTTAAGTAGAAGGATAACTTAGTCTTAAATTCCTCAGTATTTAAATTATACATACTCCCTACGGGAGTAGGGAAGTATATGCTTATGATTCTTTAGCCAATACCTGTGGTCCATTCACTCCTGAAACACTGAAGAATTCTGCAGAAGAGAACATAATTTTGCTTTTAAATTTGAAGAGGTTTGCACATACATTGGGAAATTTAAGATTAAGAAACTTAAATATTCGAATAAATACCTGAAAAATTATGCTTCCTTTCGTCTTCAGATGGACATAATAAAAAATTCCTGGAGACCTTTCCAAAAATGTTCATGCAAGCCAGCATTGATGAGTTCCAGTACAGCTGCCGTAAGAGGCCTTTACCAGTCTCACGATGCTGGCAGAGTAGCATGTTGTGCTGCAGTTCGTTCAACTGGATAATTTTCAGAACTGAATTGCTATAACCTATCATCATGGCTCAGCATCTGGATTAACAGGCTCTGCTTTTCAGAGACCTACATTATTAGCCTCCTCAAATAACTGTGTGGTGTGGACATAACTGTGGATGTACTGATTTAATTTGGGTATTGACAATGGAAACCATTCAGTGAGAGCATTGGCACCTTTACTGGTAGCTCCATGGTTTGTGTGTGGCATCTGTCAGAACACAAGCTTTGTAATAGCTTTTCTTCTGGTATATTGTATGTTTCTGGTCATAATTTTTAATTAAAAGAAGAAGCATGAGTGAAAACTTAGAGCAGTGGTACTTCTAGAACACTGAATGTTCCATAGGAACATTTAAGCTAACATGAAATTAAAGAAAGTTTTTTTGTAACTCGAGGCTCCATTTACCTTAATGTCCAGCAGAAGGCAGAAAATGTGGAAAAATTACTGAAAACGGCCATTCTACAAAATGACCTCTCTGTATCAGCCCAGATATCCAGAAGTGCAGCCAAGTTCTATGATGCTACTTTGCTACCTCTGATGCTTGGAGTTGATTTCTTCACGATTTGTGTTACAGCATCAGTTTGCTGTGTCAGAATCACTGTAGGAAGATCGTTACTAGTTTTTCCCTCAGGCGGTAAAATGCAGATAAAGGAGATCTCACAGAAGTGCCCACCTAAAGGGAGCTTACAAAGAATACTTGGGTTCCAATACAACTTTGCCCCTTCACCTTTTACTCAAAACTGAAATGTGCTGGTAGCAGGAGATAGTGGTGGATGTCTGCACTGCTTTCCTTTGTGAGAACAGTTTTTTCTGCTCCACTGGAAGCAATATGTATAAGGTTTCCTTGTGTTGTGGCCCTCTAGAACATATCACCTGCTCCTACTTAAATTTTACTCTGAGGAATTTGAAGTACCACTTCCAACCCTGAAGTTTACAAGATACATTGCAAAGCACTTTACTACTCCTTTTTTTCCCCAAACACAAGGCACTGATGATATCTCTACTAGAATGGGAAGTGGCATTGGCTGTTGTTCAAACCCTGAGGAACCAACCACGAGTGAATAGGTACAGCTGCAAATAAGGGATTTACTGTACTGGCCAACAGCAAGAAACAAAGCACTTGTTCTGTCTTGCATTCAATAAACCAGCACAATTCTTGGCTAAACACAGGCCTTGCCTTCTGTCTCCCAAGCGTGTGAACTGGTTGACTGTCTAATTCACTAGTGCTGGAAAAATTATGACATACCATGAGGAGAGTGCATCATAAAAGCTGTTTTTCTTTACAAGAAGTTATTGTTAAAAAAGATTCTGTGGTGTCTGACCAGAACGAGAAATGCTGCTGAACATGTTTCCTAAAAAGTTGACCTCTTTGAGACAAGTTCCGCACAGGAAATGCCTGCAGAACAGCAGGAGTGTTTTCATGGCAGAACTCTGGCATCTTACAGTAATCAAAGCGAACAAGAGACTTCCATGTAAAGAAGGCTCCCAGAAGTTGTATTTAATGCTCTTGACTCTAACCACAGATATAGATAACTTGCCTGTTGCTGTTCTCTCTACCTTACCTCTGTATATATGTTTGCTGGGCAGCCTTCCTAGGCTGTTGTAGCCTATTTGGACAGAGTGCAGCAGCATCTGAATTTTACCAAAGCTTTATCAAGATCCTGGATGATATTGGAGCCTAAGTGTTTTGGGCATCTCTCAAACACTTATCTGAGCTGCTCACACTTTGGATTTACTTTTACTTGCCTGATGATGATGATGATGTGAATTGTTGATGGGAAAACCTTGTGCTATTGAGTTTAGTTACTTGCCCTACCATAACTGGTTCCTACAGTTGAAAGGTCACAGCATCCACAGGGAATTGCTACCTCTCCTGCTATGGTGGAGTTCTTGAAAGGTGGACCCTGCTTTTAGTGGAGAATCATGAGGGAAGTTGGGATTGCTTTTATCTGTAAGGTATGAGGGAAGTGTATACACAGATCATGGCCCTAATGGGTACTACTGTACAAAAAGCACAAATAAGGAACCCAGACTTATGCTGTCACAGACATCCTTGTTGGAATTGGAATATGAGTGGATAGCATAGTTTCCCTAACACTTCTCAAGGCCAAGCTTTCTTTGTAAGAGAATGAGGGGTTTTTGCTGTACTTGATGGGAATCCAGGTCTGTTTTGGAAGAAATGCATAGGTTTTCCCTGCAGTAGAAGCAGATCTATATTTGTATGGCAAAGTAGAGGTGATGGAGGCATGATATTCTTATACGTGGAGTCTTCCAGCTAGGTCCAAGAATTACTGGCTTTTATGAAGCCTTAATCTGTGGCCAGTTGTGACTTCGTGTTCGCTTTGCTAAATGCTGTCATGAGATTTTCTTTTTTTTGTCAGCTTAAAGTGTTGAGTTAAATGTACCTGCCAGAAACTTAGTGAGAAGACAGGTTCAGGTCTACCTCCAGTGGGACTGGGATATATAGGCTGTCCATGGGTTTGAAGACATTCCCTGTTAAAACTGTAGTGAGGGCAACTCTAGGGATTGCGTGAAGGAGGAAGAACTGAAAGTCCTGCTCCTCATACTGATGCCTGGGCTGTGGGGTGGCTGTCAAACACTCCTGTTTTCCTCTGGAGTAAAGATCAGAAGCATTGTCTTGTTTGATTTTGCCAGGGTTGTCTTCAGCTGATCTCTGGAGACCAGTCACCTGCCAAGTTACCTTACTTTTCTGAAAAGAAAAAAGGATCTCCTACTTGACCTGGAAGAATACATCTAACTCAAACTAGCTGTCTTAAAATAACTACCTGGAATGAAAATATCCAAGTAACACTACACTTAAACGTTTTTGTGGTTTAGCTTTCCTATTGTTGGTGTAAGTTAAATGCTGTGGAACTCAGACTTCTAAAATATAAACAATATTGTGAAAGATAACAAAATGCTGTCTGAGTTTCTAGACAATGCTGGGTGCTTCATAGATGTGGTTCTTAGATTGGTACATCCTAACATATAGAATTAAAAGGAGGATATTTTCCATATGGCCCTAAATGTACAGTAAAGCCCTTAAATTACATTTTTGCTCACTTTACTAAGCCTGCATTTCTGAAAATTAAGTATGTTTTTTGTCAGAGTGATTCCGTGGCTACCTAGTCTTAAACAAGCTCAAGTTCTGTAATGGAACGGTTCCTCAGATGAGTGAGAGAGACTTAATGCTGATTAAAAAGAAAAGCCTGTAGCTTTCAGTATGTAACGGAGAGTATAAAGGTGTGTTTCAGTGACCTTCTTGCTGTGTTTCAGTTACTTTCTTGGCTGTCAGCAGTTTACAGTTGTGTGGTGTGTTGGTAGGGGTTTAGATGCCTTGTTCTTTAGTATTAAAATTCTAAAGCCAAAATACTGAGAGGCCACGCTTATGAAAAGAGAACACAGTAAAGGCTTGATGGTATAATCACAGACTCACAGGGTGGTTAAGGTTGGAGGGGACTGCTGGAGACCTTTTCCGACCTCCATGCTCATCCTGAAGCCAGTTGCCAGGACCTTGTCGAGCCACCTTTTAAATATCTCCAAAGATGGGAGACTTCACAACCTCCCTTGGAAGCCTATACCAGTGCTTAGTCACCCTCCCAGTGGAAAAAAGTGTTTTCTGATGTTCAGAGGGAACCTTTGTGTTGCAGCTGGTGCCTGTTGCCTCTGGCTCTGTCACAGGGAACCACTGAAAGAGCCTGTCTCTGTCCTCTGTGTGGCCTCCCTTCAAGTGTTTGTGTAGATTGGTAGGATCCCCCCTCATTTTAAGGCTAAATACCTTTGTAGATCATAATTTTGTTCTGTAATTTTGTAACTAATAAGCTAGTATCTTAACCTCTCAAAATACCACAAGCTCATCTGCTGCTTGACAAAGCAGCAGACATGTATGACACCTGTATGACAAAGGTGTTGAAAAGTAGTTAACTGGTACTGTTGAACCTTTTCCCTGTGATCCTTTAGATTTGCCTGCTCTGATTTTGTGCCCCTTTCTGTAATATTTTATGAAACTGGGAGTAGTTTGGGAAGGATTTTTCGAGGAAATAGTCTTCATTTGAGAGGAGAAAAGAAGACATATTCCTTCTGTGTGCATTCTACATATTTGCAAATTACTAATACAGAATGTTTTTAAAATGCTAGTGTTGAAGGTTATATGTACTAGGAAGAACTTGGTCTGTATCTGAGGTGTGAATAACTGTATGAACGCTTTTTAATGATAACCACCTGATTTTAGCGTTTTTTCTTTTAAACTGTTTAGCTTCACATTCAGTTAGGGGTATTTTTGTGCAGCTCAGATGCACGGACAACACAGTTTCCTTCCTACAGTGTCATTTTTTACTAGAAGCAGACTCAGCGCACGACAAGAGTGTGAACCATTTCGAGGGAGTAGACAAACTAGGTTCTCTATATGTAGCAAAACATAGTTTCTGTCTGAGTTTCTGTGCAAGTCTCTTGTTGTCACTTTATGCCTTCATCTGAAGAGGAAGTGAAATGTAAGCAGCAGTCTGATACATTTTTAATTGGCTTGGTTGAGCTTTAAGTGTGTCTTTTTTTTTTTTTCCTTCCCCCCCAGCTGAGTATTGAACAGGCCCAGGCTGTGGCGGAGCAAGTTGAGATGAAAGCAAAGGTGGTACAGTCTGAAGTCAAAGTTGTGACTACTAGACATAAGAAGGCCTTGGAAGAGCGGGAGTGTGAGCTGCTCTGGAAGGTATGCACCCTTACATTTGTACTGCTGACCAAATGCCTTTTCGAACTGAAAAAATAGTTAAAACTACTAGTGCATAGCCAGATTCTGATAGCCAGTGAAAGCTGAACTGAAACACTACAGTTTCTTGTAAACTCATTTTGATGCTGGATTCTGGCCCTGGTTGGTTTTGTGCTGAAGGTTCCTCTTTGAGAAGCTGGCAGGGTTTTTGTAGTTGCTGCTGTGTCCTCAGAGCAGTGCAGCCCCACGTGTGGGATGGGCACTCCCCCTGCTGGATCAGCAGCTGGCCTCTGAAGAGATCCCCTTTAAACGTGTTAACGATGTCTACAAAACATATTTTATAGGTTGCTGTAGAATTAGGTATATAGTATATGAGGTTTATGATCCACTTCTTGTAAAGGACAGGAGCAAAGCTGTGTATGCTATCTTAAAAAAAACCAACATGTAGAAATTCTGTGAGACTAGCTTTCATTGTCCGCATTCTCAATTAAGGTAGTGTTCTCCCTCTGATTATTTTTTAAAAACTGGTATAAGGAAAGAACAATCTCTTGCATGAGTATCTGTACAATCCCCAATTTGTGTGCTCATTTCAGCCATGATGGATGCATGGTATTTCTAGAGGAGGAAAGAAAGTAGCAGCCAAGTTTCTTATTCAGGAAAGGTAATGCAGTGCTCATGGCTCTTCTCTGGTTGTTTAGCACAGTTTGGATTGACCCTTTGGGTCCCACTTAAGAATGGAACAGAAACACACTCTCTGCTGTAGGATTAGGATTTTGAAATAAGTGAGTCAAGCTGACTTGCCCTGTGACCACATGTTTGCTAGGAGTAGTAAAGGGGAGCAAAAATGTGTGGTCAAGATGAGAAAGGTTTACGAGTAAACTGAGAATGCTGCTACAATAACCAGCTGCAGCAGATAGCGTGGCTGGTGCCTGTACTAGCAGAGCCCAGCAGGATGACATGTACGTGTGCTTGGTGAGGCACCTGCTGCCCAGGAGCAGAGCCATCCTGCTAAAGCATTTCTCCCTTCTTCTCCATCAACATGAATTGGAACAGTAGCTTTCTGTTTTAGTATCTGTTGCCGCAACAATCTGGTAAGAGGTTATTGTGTAGAACTACTTTAGCTGCAGTGAGACTAATCCCCTATAAGAGAAGTTTTGTGTTTCTGTAGCTCTTTTATGAGCATCAGTGGCAAGATTAAAAATACACTCTACATAGTTACTGTAATTCTAGTACTGCTTTTTCTGAGGTTTTGGATTGAGGGAGATGAGTTCTCTTTCCATTGTTAACCTTCCCCAAGAAGCTTGTCAGCTTTCTCTTTTGAAGTATTGCTAGTACAAGAGGAGTTAGAGCTGCCCCTAAGCTATTTTTATCCAAAGAGGCTGTATAAATGCACTTTATTGGAATGTCTGCACTGAGGAAGTTCTCTTCAGGTTATAAAATATTATTTTAAGAAGGAAGCATCATGGTGGTGGTAAATGATTCTAGAAAAACAAGCTGAGTGTATCAAGCCCTTCTATCAAGTGTGTTAACAAAAAATTTCGGATACCAAAGCTGAGTTTTAAGGATTAAGCTGAGCCCAAAGATTACTAATCTGCTTTGGAGTCTGTTGGATGAAGCCTCTCTTTAATTTTTTTTTTACAGTTGGGTAAAACCTGCATACCAATTTTAAATGAAATGGTATGTTTTTACATATGTCATCTAGTCAAGTATATAGCCAAGGAGTCTTCAGAATACATTGCAGGCGTTGTTCTGCAGCCTAGCAGGTATTCAGACATCAGAAAATGTATTTTTGCAACAATAAAGAATAAAACCATTTCATTAGTTTCACAAAGCAGGTGTCTTTGCCAGATGGTCCACAGTGGTTTTTCACAAGTAAAGATAAACACAGGCTTATATAAAGAGGTTACAAACCAACCATTTTTGAGCAAAGTTCAGTCCCTAAAGCAGAGACAGGCAGCAGCCTTCTGTGTCATTTGAAGCGACATTTACAAAGCATCCTGTTGTAAAGCAGGAGCTCAGCATGACTTTGGGATATACAAGAAAATATTAAAATAATTTGACCCTAGAAATCCCTGGAGATAGATGTCTGGTATTGCCAGTCACATGAAAACATGAAAAATTTCTGATAGGCAGGGAAATGACAGGAGCCCATGAGCATTAACTGGTGCTGACTCCCAGCCTCAGCTCTATGTGATAACAGCCCACTTTCTGAAATTGGTCTCAGTTCTGGTTAGTGAAGCCTCAGCCTCTGCTTCTTCTCCAGAGCCTGCTGTAACCTCTGTTCTCCCTGGGGGCTAAATGAGATGTGCCTTTGGATGATGTGTCAAGTACCTTGCAACTAGGAAGCATAATAGGTGCCATTTGAGGAAGCAAGTAGTTACTAGTAAGCAAGTGACTCTTGTCTTTCAAATGGCACTCTGATGCAGTGGATCTGCAGGGTAAGAACATTTGAGTTTTGCCTGGAGAGTAGAAAAGAAAATTTATCTAGGAAAAGTTATCTTGAATTTGGATAAATAATTAGTTTTCCTCATTTCTACTTTCCTGCATCAATGGCATTTAGAGGTTTGTTCTGCAATTGTGTTGTGAAGATGTTGTAACAACTGCTCAACTGCTTTTTATGTAGAAGGGTGACACTAGGAAATGTCTGTGTTGTGAATGGTCTTTTCTGATGTAAGCCTGCTTTTCTTCCCCCCCTGTCCCCTGCAAGGTGGAGAAGATTCGTCAAGTCAAGGCTAAGTCACTCTACTTGCAAGTTGAAAAGTTACGTCAGAACCTAAACAAGCTGGATAACACCATTAGTGCTGTTCAGCAGGTCTTGGAGGAGGGTCGTACCATGGATATTCTTCTGGCTCGGGACCGCATGCTGGCTCAGGTGCAGGAGCTGAAAAACGTGAGAGGCCTTCTCCAGCCGCAGGAAGATGACAGGATCATGTTCACTCCCCCTGACCAGGCATTGTATATGGCCATTAAATCAATGGGCTTTGTCAGCAGCGGGGCTTTTGCTCCTCTGACCAAAGCCACCGGGGAAGGTCTCAAGCGTGCGCTGCAGGGCAAGGTGGCCTCTTTCACAGTGATCGGCTACGACCATGACGGTGAGCCTCGCCTTTCGGGAGGAGACATGATCTCTGCAGTGGTCATGGGTCCAGATGGAAACCTTTTCGGGGCAGATGTGAGTGATCAGCAAAATGGGACCTACCTGGTCAGCTACCGTCCACAGCTTGAGGGAGAGCACCTGGTGTCTGTGATGATGTGCAACCAACACATTGAGAACAGCCCCTTCAAAGTGGTGGTGAAATCTGGGCGCAGCTATATAGGCATTGGGCTGCCGGGGCTCTCCTTTGGCAGCGAGGGAGACAGCGACGGGAAGCTCTGCCGCCCCTGGGGGGTCAGTGTTGACAAAGAAGGTTACATCATTGTTGCTGACCGCAGTAATAACCGCATCCAGGTGTTCAAGCCATGTGGGACCTTCCATCACAAGTTTGGCACTCTGGGCTCCCGGCCAGGCCAGTTCGATCGCCCTGCCGGCGTGGCCTGTGACATTTCACGTAGGATTGTAGTGGCTGACAAGGACAATCATCGCATCCAGATCTTCACATTTGAGGGGCAGTTCATCCTGAAGTTTGGAGAGAAAGGAACAAAGAATGGGCAATTCAATTACCCATGGGATGTGGCCGTCAATGCAGAGGGCAAGATTTTGGTCTCTGACACGAGGAACCATCGTGTTCAGCTGTTTGGGCCTGATGGTGTGTTCCTTAACAAATATGGCTTCGAAGGGGCACTCTGGAAGCACTTTGATTCCCCCAGAGGTGTGACTTTCAATCACGAGGGCCACTTAGTAGTGACAGACTTCAACAACCATCGCCTTCTGGTCATCCATCCAGATTGCCAGTCAGCACGCTTCCTGGGCTCAGAAGGCACCGGGAATGGCCAGTTCCTGCGCCCGCAAGGAGTGGCAGTGGATCAAGAAGGGCGCATCATTGTGGCTGACTCCAGGAACCACCGGGTGCAGATATTCGAGTCAAATGGTAGCTTTTTATGCAAGTTTGGCACTCAGGGAAGTGGCTTTGGTCAGATGGACCGTCCTTCAGGTATAGCTGTCACCCCTGATGGCATGATTGTTGTGGTCGACTTTGGAAACAATCGAATTCTCGTCTTCTAGTCTGTGTTTGAATTAGGAAGAAACTGTCTCAGGGAAATTCTTCTTCTAAGAGAAAATGAAAAAATACAACATTAATTCAAACCTACCTCATCTTTAATTTTTTTACAGATGAATGTACTTATCTTTTCTGCAGGGAGTGAGCCTGTAAAATTGAATTCTATCTACCTCATTGTCCTCCCTTTCCTCCCCAGTTTCTCACCCCCTCCCCATCCCCACACACTCATAGTTCAGAACGTTTTACCTCTTCCCCCTACGATGGGGTTTCATGCACAAACAAGTGTTGCTGTGCACATTAGGTGGTTTGTGTGGCAAGTTCTGTTAGACTAAGCCAAAAAAGGCGCTATGTAACTTTTTAAATGGAAAAAATGGTAGTAGGTGTTTGTAGAGAATTTGTGTTCTTGACCATACTGCAGTTCTGTGGGTGGGGATAGGGGAGGGGGGGGGACTTTTGTTTTGTTGGGTTTTTTTGAATTGCTGCTGCAGCAGAGAACTTTTTCCTGTTCTCCTTTTTATACCTCAGTGTGTTTGATTTACTGGTGAACACAGCATCTTGTTCCCAGACAACTTTGAACATTTTGTGAAAGTGAGTGGGATTAGCTCACCAGAAGGAGCAAGTTTGCATCTTTTTTGGCATTTCTGTGTATTTTTTTTCTGGACGACGGTAATTGAACAGCACAAGTGAAGCGTATGAAAATGCACAAAAATTCTTTTAAGTTTAAACCAAATTGTTCATTTTAGTGGCTTAGTTGTAAAGTTTAGGTAAAACGCAAGGCTTCCTTTAATGTGTCCTGTCATTGAGTATTTCTTTTTGCCCCTTTTCACCTGAAAGCTAAATTAGTTTTAAAGAAGTTACTGTTTCTTTCTACTGGTGCACCTCATCTGCATAAAAGAAGAGGTTACAAGGAGCATTGAAACGGGGAAAATCAAACACTTTTTGATTTACTTTCTTGTGAAATAATTAGCTTTTTTTTTGCCCTTCCCCGTAGAGAGACTTTAAGGGAATAACATTTGAATTTGTTAGAACAGAAGTGGTACCTTTTTCTGAAAGTAAGAAATAAGCACAGCTTTGGAGATTCAGGGTGTCTTTTTGAGAAGTCAACAGGTTGGTGGTTTTGTGTTTGGATTTTTTTTTTTTTTTAAGAGGATTGCAATAACTCTATCAGTGACAGAAGTATTTTTTTTTTCATCTTGCGGCTTCCCCAAAAAACTGGACTGAAGAATTTGGGAATGCCTACTGTAGCTCCCATCTACAGGATCTCTTGCCGCAGATCCAAGTGATGAGTTAAGAGTACTGACGTAAGGCAAACTGCATCAAGGTGGAACTATGCTGCTTTTTCCCAAGGGCAGTACCAAAGAATTGTTCGTAAAAAACAAACATATGATCCGTACAAGCTTGGAGGCAGGGGGAGGTTTGCCCTTTTGGGGATATAAAAACAGGTTTTCTGAGAAGCAGAAGCTTTGGGGAAAATAGAGATCTCTTTAGCAAAACGTGACTCTTGAGTCCCTGGAAGGATTTGGTTTTATTCTTCAATTTCTTGCATTCCAATTTAGGCGTTAATTAATGCAGATATGATTTCTGCAGTCCCATATCTTCATCTTCTTGTGTTGGCAAACAACAGTAGTTAAAGGACAGAAGAGAGGGCTCTTCTTTCTTTCTAAAATGGTAGAACTCTTGTATCAGTACTCTGAGGCTTGGAAATGCCGTCAGATTTACGTTAACGTTTGCAAGAGAAGATCTCTGAAACAAACATGTCAAAAAGTCTGAAGAGCCTTAACCATCCTCCAAGGAAAAGGGCTCATCTTTCTGCCAGCTGCCATGCACAAAAGTGACCTGAGATTGAAAGGCTCTTTACAAGTTTGTGAGAAATCACAAGGTGCACTTTCATTCTTGCTGCTTTTTCCCTCCAAGGAGAGTTGACTTTCTGGATTTTATAGAAATACTGATGATGTGTGCAGACAGAGGTAGCTGCCACTTTAGAGGAGGTTTAAACTAAAGGACCAGAAAGAGACAAGAAAGATTAATGAGATGGCAAAATCTCTTTCAAAAGAAGGGTGAGGAAAACCACCTAAATCAAACGGGATAAAACAACTGTGCTGCCTTTCAGCCAAAGCCTCAGGGAAGCAAACTCTTCAAAGCAGTGTGTTTCAGTTAGGCTTAATCTTAGGATGGCATGGTTTAAAAACAGTCTTTAAAGGATAATCTTTTGTACTGTCTGTCATTAAATTTCCTGGCCACTCAAAATATGTGTATGAGAGAAAGCTAGTTTATCTTCAGCTTTTGCAAGTTTTGCTTGTGAGCATGCCTCTTTACTTGAGGGTGGCCTACATTTGTGACAGATGTCCATGTTTGTCTTGTATTCAGCCCAAGAATAATTTGTAATGTGGGCTGTGAAAACTAATAGCTTGCAGGATCTAGATACCAAAGAAAACTGGTTTAGAAAGCTTTAATGTTCAGTCTGCAGCATCCTTGCATTTATCTTCTCATGTCTTAATGAAAATGTCAGGTCTCTTAATTCTTTGACCAGAGTGACTGAGAATGTTGGAGTGTCCTAGAAATGCTCTCATGCTTTAATGCTTGTTGGGTTCACCTTTCTCTGGCTCTAGAAGGAAGGGATTTTTTAATGCCTGGAAAAAGCATTAAAACAAAGTGTTGAACTGGAGGAACCCTTTGCTCCTATCCAGCCTGCCCAGGGTAGAATGTGGCAGACACTGAAGTTGCCCTGTGCTGTTTTTTATGGAGTCATTGCACAAACCCCCAGTCCAGCTCAGTCAGGAAGAGAAATTACTTGAACTCCTTGTAAGTTGCTATTTAACTCAGTAGGATTTGCTTGCAAACTGAATCCCAAGTGTTTGACCTCATGTGTTGGGGAGCTTTTTTGTTTTAAAAACACTACTGTTTAGCTACCCAAAAAGAATTCCTTATCTTTGTCATAGATGGTGCTAAGCACACTTGGTCTCATTGAAAAGTGGTAGTGTAGCGTATAAAACGGAGTGGTTTATATGCAATGAAAAGAAGTAGTGCTAATGTACAATGCCAACATCAGATGCCCCATAGGGGCTTTTAAAAAGTAATAGACTTAAATGAGATTTACATCTTGCTCTGCTTTTCCATGCATGTTCTCAGGTTAATGCCCAAGTATCATAACATTACATGCACAAAGAGAGGAAAAGCACAGCTTGGAAGCTGGATTGCAAACCAAACAAGCATTCAGAGTAACCTTCCGAACCTGGGGGAAACAGCTTGCAGAAAGGTGAAGTGAGTGTGTGCCTCTCTGTTGGGGAACGGCAAATGTGGGTGACAGAGCTGTCTACTAGAACTCGCAAAGGATTTTCATTCTGCCGGGTTAAACCAGTGGCTCTCAGTAAACCTTTTGTTTGACAAAATGTTATCGGCAGTCAGGATGGCTGGTTTGGGTGTCCAGCCTATGGAGAGATCTTGTCCTTTCTCAGAATTATTTAAGCAGTAACTTCAGTAGCAAACTGAAGCCAGTTCAGTACTTGATAATGCAGGTCCTTCAGATAATTCACTCCTTTTTGTTTAGTACCTTTTAAATATAATTTTCACTTGAGGAAGCCCATAAGCAATTTTTTGAAGAAAGCAAGGGAACAAAGAAAACACCTGAAAACTAATGCATGTTGGGACCAGACATAGTCAAGCTGGGAGAAAGAACAAGGCGCTTAGATGTGCCATTCCTTTGGAATTGCAGGAAAGTGGGCCCAGTCTGTTACATTAGTTAAACCAAAATTAATTTCTGAAGAGAGAAAGTTTTAGGCTCATTTTGCCATAACTTGGATCATAAGATTTCTTTGTTCAGTTCTAGTTTAAAAAAATGCTGTGCCAAAGTTTTGTTTATTTTTTAAAGGAGTGTAAGCCAATGGTGCCAAAAGGTAATAGGGTATTTAAGAGTAGAGATATTTAGACAAACAGTTTGGAACTGTATAAAAAAGAAACACTGGTACTTGCGTTAGACAAATATTGTACCTTTGGTCTTTGAGTCCTTGGGAGTTTAAAACCCAGTTTGCTGTGGTACAAAATGCACAACTGGAGATGCCACTGTCTTTTGTCTGATGTTCTACCTCACTTTGCAGAAATAAATCATCTACCTCAATTCAGCATCAGACAGGTTTGAGAAATAGTTGATAATCTGCCTGGGGGAAGGATTCATCCTGCCTTTTGGAAAAACATTTTATTTGAAACAGATACGTACTAAGTGTGTACTATGTGGTGACTGCTTGCTTTTGTTTGCTTTTGTTTTTGCTGCCTGCCTATGGAGATACTAAGCTGCCTTTGCTAGAGAATCTGTAAATAAAACCAAATGTTCAGGCAAACTGGACTGAGACCTGAAACACTTCCAGGTTTGTTCTGGTGTCACTGCGAGGTATGGAAGTGTAAACTTTTGTTCAGTATTATGACACTACTAGCTGACATGACATACTTCATGTTCATTTGCAGTGTTCTGATGTCCATAAGACCTTTAGGTCTTCTCTCTACAAGAGAAAAACTTTGCATGCTTACCAGTGTGTCCTGTTTGGAAAGACTGGTGTTAAGGATTGCTGTAAACACAGTGCTATACCAAATGCTGAAGGGAATAAGATCCTGATCTTTTTTATTGACTTGGTGATTGTATTAGTAGCTTTCTTGACTCAATGGGATTTTTCCACCATGACAAAGCAACCAAGTTCCTATTCCTGGAGGGCAGTTTAGGTTCAGACATACTCAAGAGAGGCAGTTTAAAACCGCTGTCTTGGGGTTTTATGCGACCTCAGTAGTGACATGCAACATACCCCATGTTTTACCTGTGAAGTAAAGTTGCAGAAGCACATTTTCAGACTATTCCTTTTTTGGGGGAAAAACCTCTTTTTCTTCCCCAGTTCCTATTAAGGGGTGGCAGAAATGGGTACAGGAGACCCCTGAGAACAATAGGCTGTGTTGGGTTTGGTAAATGTTATGGTGGAAAATGTACATTGATGTCTCTAAGTGATCTTACGGGTTAACAAGCCAGACTGGCATCTTTTTCCATCATTGTTCAACCAATAATGGTTCTAAAAATGCTTTGTGTACCTGCATGGTCTTAGACCTTCTATTAATGATTGTATCAACTTACAAACTCAGGTAGATAATTTTTTAAGCTCTTTTGGTAGAGCCTTACTGACTGAATGTTAAGTGTCTGTGTACTGATGTAGTTAAGTAACTTCCTTTTGAACTACCAGACTAGTTAAAAAAAGAAGTCCTTTGATAGGTTTGTAGAATACTTTTCAGACAATGTAGTAGTTTTTCCTTCAGAGGGAGAGATGTCTGTTTCTGGGTTTTGGTTTTAGGTTTTTGGGGTTTTTTTCCCTAAAATGAGTTTTTAACTAGTTTGTAAGGTTTGCTTAGTCACCTGAGTTGGTGGGGGTTTCTTATGTATGTGATTCGTTTGTACCGTGCATTTCCTGTCATGCGCTGCTTGGTTCATGCACAGTTCCTTGGAGGAGTTGAGGCTGTTGAACACATGCCTGTAATTGAACCCAAATAGAAATTGGAAGCCTTGAAGATGATAAAGCTCATCCACATGACATCAATGTCAAACATGCATTTCTCTTCCCCCCCATCCCTTCCCCCGTCCCCTTAATTGACTGTGGATGACCCCATCTTAAAGAATTTTCACTACTGATTTATAAGAAGCATTGCCTTGGTGTAGGTTTGCATCAGGATCCAGGATGATTTTGTCAGTCCTTGAATGTTGGGTGTCTTGAGTTGAGTTGGTTTTGTAGTTTCCTTTTCTGTTGCAGTTGTGTTTTTCTTACTCCAGTGATTAATCATCTCAGGAGAACAGACAGTGCTCTGCTTTTAATGACCTGCTCAGAGCTTTTGAATCTAGTTGAAAATGAGACAGGCTGTGAAAAGAACTGCCATATTCCGAACACGGCACATTTCTACTTGGACAAAAAGTGACATTTTTAGTTGACAGAGAAAAAAGCATGACAGGTTATGTGCAAACCTTTACATAGAATAAGTGAGCAAAATGTTAGAACCCTTGTGTTAATGGAGGCTTCTGAATGTATCTTTGTGGTCCATAGGGAAGGCTGAAGGATGTAGCAAGGAGACGATGTATCAGCTACTGGCAGCCTTAAAACAAAGTCAGTGTCTCTCTGGACTTTAAAATGTTCCTATGCAGTTTATTTTATTTTTGTTTAATCAAATAAATGTGAGTTTTTTTCCATGGCAAACCTGTGTATGTGTGTTTCTGTATTACCCAGCCATCTCTTCTGTTAGGATGCAAAAAAGTAAAAACCCTTGCCTGAATTTGAACCTGGCTGTCTCCAGATCTAGTGCCTCCTGAAAACTTCAACCAGAAGCATCTGCTTTGAAAGGGGAGAGGAGGAGAAATGTTGACGTGTGTTTACAAAAAAAAAGTGTTGATGCTGTGTTCAAAAATGTTCGTTAGAAAAAAATTCTAACTGTCTTGACTGGAGGAACAAGTTGTGATATTGAACATACTGTAAAAAACACATGGAGTTGCAGCCAGTATGTTGCCAGGAAGTTCCTAGTTTAGCTTTGTTAGATCCAGTTCTTCACCTCTGCAACCATGAAGGAACGCTGCTTCTGAGTGGCAGCATAAAGCAAAGCCACCAGAATGCTGGCACCTGGCTGTGCACACTGCCAGCACAAGCTGGGTAAGTGGAGAAGGTGCTCTTTTTTCCTCCTTACCGCTTTGGGAAAGGTTTGAAAAGAAAGGGTGAGCATGGGAAGATGCTCTTCAAGTAAGGTTTGAGAATTAAGGCCACTGACTGAACTCCCAGTATGGGCTGCAGTGGAGGTGCAGTCGAGGCTCCAGAAGTGCTGGCTGCTTTAGGTATTCAGAACTGTACTGTTTTCTCCCATGATAAGCATTATTGAGTTTACTAAACCTAGAGCTGAGCCTGTGTTGCTTCTGCTCCCCCTGCTTCTAGCTCAGGACAGCTTGCAGTACTATCAGAGCCTAAAAGAAACTAAGGGCTAAGAAAGTGAATTGTGGCTTTATAGCAGGGGCGAAGAGGAAACCAAGTCCTTTTGCTTCTTCCATGGCCCTGTTTTGATATTTTTTAATTCGGTTAATAATAAGCTATGAAAGCTGAAAGCCACATCTCCACTCCTCCCTCCCGCTTCCAGTCGCAGTGAATGAGGGAAGGGGGGGGCAAAAAGTGCAGAGCTGCTGCGGTGCCTGCAGCTGCCCTAGGGCAGGGGAGGGAAGAGCTGGGGCTGAAGGCTGCGACTCACATGCAAATGCGGCTGCGATAAGATGCCCTGTTATCGGGGGAACAACAACCGCATCCTTCACCGCGCCGGGGGGAGTGCCTTGCAGTTGGAGCAGGGCATAAACTTTTGCATGTGAATACCCCACATTCCTAGGGGGGCGGGGAAAGGCAGTGAAGAATCTTCTCTATTCAGGACCCAGGACCACACAGGGAGCATCTTTAACCTTTTTTGTATTTATTCAGTCAATCTACTTTGACTTGAGGGATGTTATCAGGTCCCTTTGGTTTTTCTTTCAAAAAAGTCATCTCTGCCTGCTTTTTCCTTTTTTTTTTTTTAAATTTATTCCTAGTATGTATTTCTAAAACGCTTGGCCCTACCTTCGGCCAGGGTGCGTGCCACCTCCTGGAGTGATAGAAAAGTTCCTGACAGGGTCAGCTACTTGGTTACTTTGCAAGGCTTGAAGCCTCTTCTTAGAACAGGAGTGCTAGTAGCAGGCCTTAAGCTTACTGTTGTACTGCTTCCTGCGGGAGACACACCTGTGCTTATGCCACAACTTGCACATTGGTCAATAAACTTACTGTTCTGCTTCTGTCAGTTGTGGCTTGTTTCTTCAAGAGCTCGGCTATAAACCCAGGACTGTCCTACTACCTTCCACCCCTGCTTACTGAGTTCTTAACTGGCTGCAGAATTTGCAGCTTGGAAAAGTGACCTTCTTGGTGGTGCCTGGAGGCAAAGTACAATGCCAGCAGCACGGGGAGATAAGGTGTTAGCTCAGCTCTGCCCTGGAGATTATCGGGGCAAAGGCTTAAATAGCTGAAATGGCACAAAACAGCCCGGGAGGGAATGTGGGGAGAGGTGCTGGGCTCCATGCTGTGCTCCAATTATCTCCTGCCTGCATTGCCCCCAGGGCAGGGTGGCTTATCACTTTGTCGGTTCTCAATAAGTAACCAGTCTCCTTGACTATGCTGCTTACACCCTCTTGATTTGAATACCAGGCTGTTCTGTGATTGGTTTTTTTTTTTTTTTTTTTTTGAAAGTGGCATTCCTCTGCAGTGGAAACTGCAGTTTAAAAAAAAAAAACAAATCGAAAACATATTTTTTTCTTAGAGCCAGGCACTCTTCCACTGTACCTGCACCGTTACACCTTCCTTTTGGAACAAAGGAAGACAGAGGAGAGGAAAAACAAAGCCAACACAAACAGGGCCCCATCCAGCTAAAGCACTACGGTTTGACAAATGTTCTACCCTTGCTCCCAGTCATTTCAGCCAAAACACTCTTAGTTTTTGAAAAAAAAAATTAACAGAGAATCACAGAATTCAGTGGGTTGGAAAAGACCTTTGAGATCAAGTCCAACTTACCACCTAACACCATCTCATCAACTAAACCATTGCCACATCATCTTCTTTTAAACACTTCCAGTGACTCCACCACGTCCCTGGGCAGCCCATTGCAATGTCCAGTCACTCTTTCTGTGAAGAATTTTTTTTCTAACATCCATGCTTTTCTCCTTCCAGTCACTTCCTTCCCCCCTCTGCTCTTCAAAAAAAAGAGCTGAATTACAGTCTTGGCTAACCAATTCTTCCTTTGTCCACACTTGGCCACTCCCCTTCAAAGCAGATACCCACCTCTGCTCATTCATGAAATAACCTTCACAAACAAGTCTGTTTACATGTTTTATTAAAAATTTACATAAACTCCACTCCAGCAATTGGGGTATTCAGGTGTCCTATGTTAAAAAAATATACAAAATCCCAAGCCCTCACGGGCACAGCAGCAGCAGGCTGAAGAACAACCTCACTTCCTTTGAACGGTGGTGAAAGTTGGCATCTGAATGGGCTGGATTGAGTGGACTGGCTGGAAAACAGGTTTTTTCCGCATGTCAGAGAGTGTTTTCACAGAAGGAAGCAGCTGGTTTCTCTTGATGATCTGCAGCGCCAGCTGTGTGTTACCTACAAGAAAACTTCTGATTAAAAATATGAAAGAATTGCTGTTCCAGGGACAGGGCTGAGGAGCTCTGGGCCCAGGCCACATGCATCAGCATCTTCCTACTCACTGAAGTGCTGAAAAGCATTAGACAACAGTAAACTTGGGAAAAATACTTTGCTGAAGACATTAACCTTTTACCTCAGAGCTGCAAGATGCCAGAACACCTTCTATATTCCTGAAGAGCACCTCTTTTCTCTCCCAGCTTCATAGTGAGACTCCTGCTCTCACACAAAATGTCCTCACATTGTGACATTGCGGACAATAATGCAAATATCAAGGCTATATATAAAACACGTTTTTGAAACAAGAAATCTGACCTTCAACTGTGCATGGCCCATCAAATGAACACCAATATAAATGGAAATGTTAGTATTTGTTAAAAATTAAACATGTAAAATTGCAGAAGAAAAGATGCTGAGCTCTTAAGAAAATATTTCTTCCTTTTACAAATTCTTTTCTTTCACTAAAGTTTTAATTGCAGAAGAGATGCACCATTTTGTTGTCATTTATAGAACACAAAATGCTTTTAACTTCTTTTGGTTATATGCTTATAAGCAGGTGAGAGATGTAAATCCCAATTTCTACTCTCTTCTGCTCTGTACATCTTTGTTGTGGAAAGCAAGGTTTCCAAAATTCCAACTTATAGAAATATCTTCGTAAGAAAAGCTTTGCAGAAGTCTCAATTTCAAATGCAAATACTTGAGTCTTCTGCCTGCCTGCAATTCAAGACAACTGAATGGGAACAGAACATTTGACAACACTTGGATATTAAGCCCCAAGGGGCTCAGGTTCACAACCAAGACAGCTTCAATCAGCAGCTGCATCAGTCTGCTCACACTGCAGAAACAAGGTGCAACCTTTCCAGTTGCCCGTTATGCAGAGTTTTCCCCTCCTACAAACACAATGAACCTTCAAAAGGAAGGTTTTGGAAGACAGAGTTATCAATATTGCAGGCTTTGCTGCCACACTTGCTACATGGCTTCTTTGGGAAATCTGGATTGTGGTTCTTTTAATGGCAAGCCTTTGAAACCCTCTTTATAGTATAAACCTCATCAAGGGTTTTACTGAGCATATCCAAGACTGCTGACTTCTGCAAAAAAACCCCGAAGTATAAAAGATTGGTTTGATTCCTGATTTGGTTCAGGAAACGAACGTTTAGGAAGTCTGCAGTGTGTAAGAACAGGATGGAAACAAAACTATGGAAATGAAGGTGCAGATACATGGAGCCACAGCAGTGTAAAATGGAGGCAGGGCCTAAAGGCTGTAATTCAAACCACTGGTACAACTCTCTAGAGAGTAAGAATGACAACTGCTGCCCTCCTCCCTTTGTACCCAAAATTTAGGTTGGCAGAGTATTTCCCAGCTTACCGTTCTGTAATTCAAGATACACAGCTAGCAGGATAGCTTCTGGAGGGATCTCTTTGGGGTGGATCAGTGAAGCAGCCTTATTGAAAGAGAAGAGGGTAGGGAGGAAAAGTGCTTAAGAGAAAGATCCAGCACAAAGAAAGTGCCCCTTGACAAGATTGTTATCACCATCTTAGGTAACAAAACCAAGTAACAATTCCTGAACTGAAATCAGTTTTTATCAAACTAATACTCTCGCTCAGGTTTAAGCATGCAAGGAGGCACCACAAGATTATCTGCATGGCAAGAGTGTTTCACACTAATTAGCAGGACCATCTGCTAATTAGTGTGTGTTTATGTTCATATGGATTTGTAATTCTTGGGCCAGCCTACTGTGTACTGTGGTTTCCTGGTGAGATGTCAGGTGAAGAAGGTAACTTTCACTGCTCCAAAGTTCTGAATACCAAGTTAACAAGGATCACACACATACAACTTGTGCAGAGTTGTGCAGAGACCTATAATCCAAACTTGGAAATAAGTGAAAAGGCTTCCTAGTCATATTCCACTGTTTCTTTATGTCCTAAGGAAGAAAAAATGCTTCCTATAGTGGTGCTGAACTTTTTACACAACTAGGAAGTTTGGAATCCTTAATTTTATGTTACTAATAGAGACTGGTTCATAAGGAAAGAAGAGACCAATCATCTCAGCAAAGTCCACAAATAAACCTGGGCTGTGAAATCCCCAGAATTTGCTGTGATCTAAATGACACATTGAAGGAAGTACATTTGTCCCTGATACTGCCTTGAGATTTGTTTTCCATACCTGATGAAGACACTTTCGAGCTTTGTCATATTCACTCCTCAAACAATAAGCACTTCCAAGGTTAAATAACATCATTGTTCGTGCAGACGTGACTGAACTGGGGTAACACTGTGGGGTCTGCTTGCCAGCTGCAAGGGAAAAAAATGATTTTCTCTTACACTTTTATTCCAAACCAGCCAAGAAAGTTCTTGTACTCTGCTGAATACAGTGGCTGGTACTTACAAGACTCCATTGCTTCGTTCTCTCCTTTGTCAGACCCTGCAAAGAAAAAAAAGCAAAACACCAAAACCATCACATTCTGTGAGTTTTTTTAAAGCTTATTACAAAAACAATACAAAGAGAATTTGCTTCTTTCTTCACTGTTTGACATTTAAGAGGGAAAACGTATCAGTTTGCTCAAGTTCATGCCACTTAAGACTTCCTATCTGCAATGTTTCAGTTGCAGAGTTGCAGATGAGTACAGTGAGGTTTAAACTGCAGACACGTCACTGACATCAGAGCTGCTGTAGATTTCATTATACAGATGGGCTCTGAAGCATTTTTCTCTTACAGAATATACACGCGCATCAAGAAGAAGAAGCCACAGATTAACTAGGTTCTCCTCACTACTCTCTCTCACTAGAGTTCTCTTCAAAGCCTGGTTTACAGACTAAAAAGCTGGAAGAGACAGTGTGAAGCACAAACTTAACGATAATTGCACATGTAACAAAAACAGCTTTCAGAAATTCCCTTCAAACAAGCCAGAACACTACAATATACAGTTCTATTTATGTTACAGAAGTAATCACCTCATAGGAATGACTAACAGGGAAAAGACAAACCAAACACAAAGGAGGAACTAAAGCAAATAAACTAAAAACATGACAACAAAACCACTAAAAAAACAACCCCACCTCAAACAGCCTAAAACCAGAATGTCTTAATCATCATTATATTTGTGTCTAGAAAGTTACAGCAGTAAGGCAGCTGAAAGAATAACCAGTTGTAATGAGGTATGGATGCAGTAACCTTGATCCTGCTCATTTGAAGATATCCCTAGGGAAACATCAGTGACATTCTCGGGGTTCAAGTGAGTGATGGCATCAGATATTCTGTCTAGAGAGATGAGAGCTTCTGCTGCATACAAATGCCCAAGAAACCTGCAACAGCAAAGGGTTAGGTACAGATATCAGCACAGCAATCCCCACAGGTTGTTATATAACAAACTGAATGCAGTTTTTATTGTGAGAACATGGAAACTATTACTTTAAAACACAAGTCAACTTGCTCATAAGGTGTTGTCATAATACCCAGTTTCACCATTTACTGCTTTTAGGCACTAAAGCTGTAAAAAAGTCTGCACCCGAATAATGACAATTCATTCAGGCACAGGGATATGCAGAGTTTTGAGGAAGTACATACCTTGGTATGGGCTTCATCTCAGGGAATTAAAAAAACCTGGCCCAGAATACAGAGATATCTATAAAGTGTTAAATGACTTCACATTCAATAAAAATAAAGTTTATTTCCCTGGGATCAAGATATGTGGCTCTTTGTCTTTGCAAAAATCCTGTCATTTAGCATTTCTTGCATTACATAATGGTAACAAAATTCTATGTTACCTTGCAAACTCCTCAAAAATCTTGCTTATACAATGACTATGCAAAAAGATGAGCTCCTGCAGTAGTCTGAAGCACAGGAGCCAAGGAATTTAATTAGCATGGACCATTTTAGAGTATGCTGCCAGCATATAAAATAAGCACCAATTACCTTCCTTGCTACAACTACATTACCAGTTTTGAAAAATATTACTACCAGAAAAACCTCTGCTATATTTTGTCCTGTGTATGACATAGGTATTAAATGCACAAACAAGGTCAGAAGGATGAGGCTAAAGCTGCTTTTTTTTCTATTTGTAGAACTGTATGAGAACTGGTGGGTAGAGACAGAATGAGCTTTGAATATCCTTCCAAAAATACAGTGCCAGATGAAAGCTGAACAAGAGCAACTGAAGAATGGAACCCATATAAGCAATGGTAGCAGGTGACGTGACAGTCCTGCACACCCAAGATCTGGTACCCCAGTGACTTCCCCTCTAAGGTTGTAGTTTCCTGAATGATCTTTCAGCAGCACACTGGTTTGGACTGATGTTGCCTAACCCCAGCTGCACAGTTCTGCTCCTTGGGCTGTGCCAACATGAGCACATGCAATCCCACAGAATCAGAGAGACCTGATGGTCTGGCTGTGGCATGGGAGTCAAAGCTGGAGAAATAGCAACAACAGCAGCAATAGATGCCAAATTACATGGAATTCATACACAAAGAAGGGGATTCATGTTCCTGTGTGTCACTGGGCATTGAGTCAGGGCTTCAAGAACAGGAGCAGACCAAACAATTCTTTGCATCACATGCAGAATTGGCAAGCAACTACAGACATTGGAAGCTTCAACTCAGAACTTTCCAGGCAAAAAGCAGGGCTGAGAAGAACAGAAATTACCCCATCAAACTTACTTAAGAGACCCTGACAGTTTTGGTTGCTGAAGAAGTTTATCTGCGTGACTCAATGCCATGAGGTTGTCACCCAAAGCCAGAGCCACATAAGCACTACACGCAAGTATTGAGCACCTGGAGGGAAACAGAAAAAAAAAAAGGGAAGAGGGGAAAGCAATACTTTAAATGCAGAATTACAAATGCAACCATTAAATTTTCTTTCTTGTTAAGTGCTGAAGAAATACGTAAATTGTAAACTTTGAATACTGACTTGAAGAGTTATTCATTATCTATGGGTTCAATTGTTCCACAGTATAAACCAAGGGTTAACGTGCCAAGTAAGATTTTGCAGTTTTCATCATAAATAACAAATTTAAAAAAGATGGACTTCACCATGTGTCATTTCCCTCAGAGTTTCCCTCTCTCACACTCATGGACTGTCATTGGTACTGCCCTGCCCTCACCTTCTGCTTCATTAAAGGGCAGCAGATTTGCGAATTTCTGTAAGGCACAATCTACAGACACACAGTAGCAATCAGTTAAGCTGTAACATATTTCATTCTTCTGTTGTACAACATCTGCACAGAGGGACAATAAACACTGGAGAATTTGGCATTTCCAGTTTTGTGTCCAGTTGAGAGCTCCAACCCACTGCCAAGTCTCTGATCGATCCTTGGCATTTTGTTGCTGTCATAGACTTTCTTGTCTTTCCAAACCCACAAAATCTCTGGCAGTTCCTGTAATGAAATCTGAACTACTCACATTTTCCACCTTCAAACAATAACCCCACGTCAGGATGCCATCATTAGGCCTAGCTTCACACTTGGTAGTAACTGCCCCCCTCCCCAAACACAGCACTTGGGGATATTTTCCACTTGGTAAAACATCATTCAGTGCAGGCTGCCTTGTCCTCAGGGCACAAGCCTCTGCCCACAACACCCTGCTGTGAGCAGGACTCTGTTCTTCTCCAGGGAGAACAAGTGGATCCTCTGAGCAGCGTATCGCGTTGGGAGCGATGGGACGAGAGCCCCGGCCTCTCCCGCTGGCAGGCGGGCTATTATTGCGCCAACCTTCTGGCAACTGTCAAGCCCACTTTGAGTCCAGCAGTAAGTCATGTAATTCGTGGCAGGACCTGGGGTGCCTTTATTCCCCTTTCCCAGGAGGCATGCTCCTTAATTATGCACAAGCAGGATAAGAAACTTCTCCAGTGTTGCTCCCTACCCCCCACTTCCTCTCCACCGTGCCCAGATGTCACATCAAATCTGAACACATACAAAAGCTTGAGAGAAAGGGAGAGGAAAGTTTCCCCATCTCAAGTCCCAAACCTAAAATATTTCTGAAAGGTTGTGACTGGGGAGGGGGATGGAACAGGAAAACAGAATCTCTGTAACAGCCTGCTTTTAACTATCCTCTGTCACTGCCTCAAGGAAGCACAGTGAAAATCAGCAGAGATGCTGAGGGTCACCAGCAAAAAACCTTTAGACACAAGTCAGGGCCTGCAGAGTTGGTTGCTACTGACTTTTACATCAATACATCTTGTATTTCCCACAATTTTTAAAGCCTATTTTTATTTCTGAAATTGTAAATTCAAACACAAGACGTGCTCCAATCACACAATAGGCAAGTCCAGCACAACTGAAACCTACTCCTCTGCTTAACGACTTGTCACTGTTTAAGCTACGTAAAAGCTGGCAGGACTCTCCAGCAGCAGCCATCAAAAGAGAGGAACGTTCAGGTTTTCCTCCCTGCAGTACTGTTCTTGCACACTTGGACCCATTGTTGAGTTGGCTGAGCCAAACACTCAGGAGAGCTGACAGCTAACCAGAGCAGAAGAATTGCACCACAAGGGAAAAGACAAACTAGTTTTTCACCCCGGTCAGGATTCTGACAAAACTCCACAGGTCGCCTTTGAGCACGGCAGACTTCCAGCATCACCGAGCCTCCACATGCCCTAAATAAAACTGCCTTTGCACTAGGAAAAAGAAAAATGTTTTTTTTAACTGCCAGATTATGTCAAACAGCCTCTTGCGTAGGTCTAGGCAATAAGATTTGTCAGCCCACACAGACTGAGTTTACGGAACCCAAACTCCACATCCGACTTGCCTTATTTCTCAGGGAAGGAGCAAACCCAGTTCTTCAACACTTATTATGAAGGCACTAAAAGTGACACTTCTAAACCATTTACAGAACATCATTAACCTGAAACAATTTCAAATAGCTACCTAAGCACAAGAGTGGATCCACACCATCTACTTTTTATGTTTGAACACAGGCAAACAATACAAAATATTAAGAAATACAGAAAGCAGTCTCTGCTTATTCAGTGGGGAAATTCAGCACCAGCAAAGTCGAGGTGGAGAACTACACAGTGGCTACGAGTGAGGAAGAAGAGTATGAAACAGCTAGGGGTGATAACCATTGTAAGCTTCCAGTATTGTGACAGACCAGTGCAACCTTTAAATGGAGAAATGAGGCAGAACTGGGTAGGTGTGGAGAGGAGATAAGGCATATTGGTGGGCAATGATAGTTCTTACAGTATTACCTGTAAAGTCATCAGCAATATCAGTGATGCTCCTGGAATACCACAGACAATACTAGGTATACATGCTTGAGAAATATGAGTGAGCAAATAAAGCATAGTGATGGACTGGAGATGGCCAGTGGAAGAGTCAAAAGAAAGGAAAAAAGGGTAAAATTTGATCATATGCCTTATAGCAGGGGCTTGCAGCTCAAATCTATTCAAGACAAAGTGGATGATCACATTATTCCTTTATTTCTAGCTGCTTTGAAGGGTAAATTTAACATTCTCACACAAAGACCTTCAATCTAGGGAGAAAAGATTGCAAGGCCCGTTGCTATTCATCTCAACTTTTGCAGTAAAATCCACAAACTTTTCCAAACGTAGCACTGTTGTCTACCAGAACCTCTTTCCTCTTGATGTACCCTAACAGGATTGGGCAGTTCTGGTGTGCTGAAACATACCATGGGCCAAGAGCAGAGCAGGGAAATTTGCTTCATGGAGGATAAGAAGCAACAAGGAGAACAATTGTTTAGGAGAAACTAAGAACAAAATCTGGAGTTTCTACTTTCAGTGCATAAATTCTTAGCAATATTTGGTGTACTCACACTTCTGTTTGTTGCTTTTAAAACCTTGCAATTGAATTAGTGCTTATCGTGAGAATAGTCCACTCAACTAATTTGTGCACAAGTACCAAACAATACATAAGACACACAAACCTTTTCTAGCTGGTATTTTAATTTGTTAAGAACTATTCAGGGGCAAAGCTAAGTCAGTCATTTTGAATTGTAACCAGGATGTGCAACTGTACAAAATCACGCAAAAAAGGCGCTTAAGCTGCACATTTCAGTTCTAGAAGTAGTAGAGCTTTTTCAACCTAGTCACTTAAGAGGCAAAAAATGAATTCAACAGACACCTATTCCTTAGGATAATCCTTAATAACATTTAGAATGTTTTTTTCTTATTTTTCCCTGACTCAGCAAGGATTTCAATTTTCTCACTTAGTTTCTTAATGAGCAAGACTACAGGAACATCCTAACTCTACATTATATATCAATACTACTAGTTGAGTGTAATGTATTTGGTTTTTCAGAACCATCTTCAGAAACTTAGAAATAGTTCCAGCAAAATCATTTTCCAGGGATGTTAAGTCCTCTGTATTAAACCAAAGCAAGTAGTGCCAAAAAAAACCCTAAAAGAATTAATGCTTTTCCTTTTCTTACATGATGTTCTTTACCAGAAGCAGTGTACTTCTTGCTAAACTGATGAGTTTTGCCTGACATGTTGTCAGATTTCATCAGAAGATAACAAAAGCTGATTGTGAAAGAAAAGACTATGTATTAAAAAAAAAAAAATCACAGAGTGACACCACGTCATTTTGACATATGGCAGCCACATTTTCAACAGTCAGGAATAAAAACAACAAAAATCCCACAAATCCCACAACCAACCCACATCACTGTTTTTAATCCAGTGCTTTCTATTTTGGTCAGCATGCTCTTGTACCACTTCAGAATAAATAGTCAAGGTCTCAGTAGTGTCTCCTCACAGATTCCTTCTGAAGTGCTTTTAAATGAATGCAGGTAGATTTGCTACATATAGTGGAGCAAAGCAAAGATTGGCTGGAACAGTGTGTTTACCCAAGAGTTCAAGTGGGAAATTATTGTATGTCCATAATAGAAACTTAAAACAGATATTTTTTTTCTATACAGGTGCAAGCTTTATACTAAGAGAAATATTCAATGGGCTGGCAGCCACCTAGAATAATTAACATTGCCAGCAAATTATAATCTTGTTGGAGAACACTCAGACTACTGAACAAGTAGTTTAAGGATGTTTGAGAACACGAAAAAAATCTATAGTCAAATTTTCCCCATGTTCTTTCACAGTCAGGAAGTCAAATGACTGGACAAAGGCATTTATTTTTTCTATTTTATGCAGACTGTGGCTTTAGTCCTGCTGAGAGGAACACTATTCTCACTGGTAAAAGAAGCTACATCGCTTTCCATCTTCACTTATTTCCCCATCCAACAAGCAGATAATGTGGGGCTTGAATCCCAAACTAGCTTTACCATGGCCTTAAACAGAAAAGAGTCATTTCCATCCCCTTTCACCAATGACAACAGCCACTGTCAGATTTTTAGCTTTGTCATTTATGGAATTTGATATTACGTAGTTGTGCCCAATATATAATGCCCAACTTACAATAATGGGATCAAACAGATTGATCTATGTCCTAAACTGAGATCCTGAATGGTTTCTATTTGTTCAGACTCAAAGCCCAGAAGAAAGGAGGCACACATATTTGATTACACTGACAGCTACAATTCAACATTGGAAGTGACTAAAAAAAAAAAAGCTGGGAACTGCAGGTTAGGAGGGGGCTCATATAGTGATGAATATTTTATATTATTTACTTGCCTTAAATTCTCTAATTCCTGTTTCTTCAAAGGCGAAGAAGGAGGAGCTGCAATGAATTTATCCCCTTCATGACTTTTATTGCTAGAATAAAAACAGTGCATTAATTATAAAGAATGACTTATAATAATAATCTAAAAATCCTCAGTGTAAAAAGCATTGGCATTCCTTCACTTCATTTAAAAGGACAGAAAAAATTCTGCAGCCTAAAATACACGGAATTGAAACTCTGTAGAGATTGGGGTACCTGCTCTTATTCTGACCATTCTGTTTGAGAAGGAGGAAGTGGGACATTTGCTGGAAAGGATTTCACTGACAGACCAAAGAACCCACACCATTCTCCACAGCCTTAAGCTATTTTTGAAGTTCAGTGTAGGATAAGCATTTTTAAGTGGAGGGACAGAAAATTCACTGCACTTGTAGCCTCTTTCCTTTCAGCCTGTAAGAAAAGCGGTAAACTAATTCTCTTTCTAGATATCTTAAAAA
>WEKX01010235.1:27821-48374 GCA_013390025.1 Pitta sordida | reverse complement strand
AAAAAAAAAAAGCTGGGAACTGCAGGTTAGGAGGGGGCTCATTTAGTGAGGAATATTTTATATTATTTACTTGCCTTAAATTCTCTAATTCCTGTTTCTTCAAAGGCGAAGAAGGAGGAGCTGCAATGAATTTATCCCCTTCATGACTTTTATTGCTAGAATAAAAACAGTGCATTAATTATAAAGAATGACTTATAATAATAATCTAAAAATCCTCAGTGTAAAAAGCATTGGCATTCCTTCACTTCATTTAAAACGACAGAAAAAATTCTGCAGCCTAAAATACACGGAATTGAAACTCTGTAGAGATTGGGGTACCTGCTCTTATTCTGACCATTCTGTTTGAGAAGGAGGAAGTGGGACATTTGCTGGAAAGGATTTCACTGACAGACCAAAGAACCCACACCATTCTCCACAGCCTTAAGCTATTTTTGAAGTTCAGTGTAGGATAAGCATTTTTAAGTGGAGGGACAGAAAATTCACTGCACTTGTAGCCTCTTTCCTTTCAGCCTGTAAGAAAAGCGGTAAACTAATTCTCTTTCTAGATATCTTAAAAACTAGTTATATAAATATTCTAGAAAGATAACCCACAAAGAGCTACAGCCTCCTTTAGATTTCTAGCTGCCCTTTTATTTTTTAAAACAGGACATTTTGAAATAAAAATAAATTCTCCTGTCTTAAAATTACGCTTGGCTTTTTGGGAGAGCACATGTTTGTTCTGGTTCAGAAGTATGAAACTTCGCTCTCAATAAGCTGAAAGAACCTCCTGGAATGAGATTTGAAGAGATGGCCAATAGCTGTACCTTGGCAGAGAGAGACACTAAGGTTTGGAAACCAATTTAAAAAAAAACCTTTAGAATTGAAACCGAGTCTGTCCACTTAACAAGAACTTTTTAATTGATGAGTTTCATATCTGTCCAATACAAACAGCTAACAGAACTCCAACTTAGACATTCAATATAGATAGCAAAAAAATTCCAAGGAAATCTATACTCTATATTGCTGTAGAGTATTTACTTCATACTTTTGTGTAAAATTAGATTAAAAAAATATCCTTAACCACTAAAAGTATTCACTATTTTCTTGTGAATAAGAATTTGCCTTAAGAGTCAGCCTGCTCAATTAATGGGATTTGCTTCAAAACCATCCTATTCAATTAGTGTGATTTTCTTCAAATGCCTTGTATGTTTTACTGTTCTCTCACAGAGGTTCTCTTGTCAGAAGAAACAAATCCTTAAGAGAACCTTTAAGAATGTGACACACAAATTCAAGAACAGCCTCCTTTGTTGTGGATATTTTGCAACTGGCAGTGACCACTGCGAGATATGAGGGAGTCCTTTCTTTAATTTTTTTTTTTTCAGTTGAAAAAGCATCTGTTTTTGAAAACACAAGGTAGCAAAGGATCTTCCCATACAGGGCATGTTTTCCTTTCCTCACTCCTACAAAAATAAACAAAAACCCCTTCAACACAAAAAAAAAAAAGGAGGTCTTGTCTGAGTAAGGGCCACCATTTTGTTTTCATCACTGCTCCTTAGGGAGCCCCATAAGCTAAAATTGAAGTCACATTTGAACCAGAGAAACTTCATCTCAATGGGCTGCACACATGCTTACCAGGGAAAGTTAGTTCACAACTTACAACCTCAGCAAAACAAAAAAAACCCCACCTCACAACTACCTCTCACAACAAAACCGCAACAACAAACCACAACCCCACAGAGACTTTTATAAATCACTGGTCACTTTACAACATAGACTGTAATTAGGGAAAAAAGGGCTACAGCAAACAGCTTTCAAATACTGTTGTAGCAGCAACAGCCACTGACCCCCAGCCATGGTCTGTGTTCATGCAATACAGCGTGCCTGCAGTAGACCCTGACATGTGGCAAATGAATTTTACCTTCCTAAAATTTATCTGTACTTGGGTCTGACAAAAACATTTCGTTTTTTCATTGCCTTCTGAGCAGTAGTTCAAATTCTAAACACAGATACTTTTTCCAGTTATTGTTAACACTTCCCCTCTCAAAACCATCTTTTATGAAAGTACAAGCCATGGTCAAAGTTACTCTGCAAAAGGAAGTCCAGACTGATTAAAAAAAAAATAAATCAAGACACCTTCCTTTGACATACACCATCTACAGGTTACATTTTCTGAAACTTTAAGGACAAAAAAGATTTTTTAAAAAATAAAATACAATTTATTAAGCAATAGTTCTATGCTGCTTTCCTACTTACCTTCTAAATCTCTTTTCCCATTTCTAGTCTAAACCAAACACAACAAAGCATACTAGGGCTGATGAATGTCAAATCTGATCATGGGGAAATGTTTACAACTGAGCTGCTAGACATTTATGTATATACTGATTCAAGTACATGGTGCACGTGCACACACACATAAAATCACTGGAACATGTGAAACTTCACTTACAATTAGAGAAATACCAATATGCACAGCAGGAGGGTGTGGGAAAACATAACATTTGCAGCACAGAAAAAAAGAGATGGTCAGTGGAAAAAATAATTCCACTGTCTAATTTAATCAAGTTGTTAGGAATAGCAGGAATCAACTCGGTATTTTATTCTTAAATTAGCATACCAGCAATTAAACCAACGAGCAGCCAAACAATTTTCTTGGATAGGCCAACAGTGCTAACAGAATTTGCAAATTGGCTATTTTTTTCTGCTGGTCAAACAGGGTAAGTAGCAGACACAGACTGTCAGTACAGAGTTACTTCAGACCAAAAGAAAGGTTTCTATCCAATTCTGTTTACCTGCATGCTTCACTGCTTTCACTGTTTTCTGCATTTCCCCCCAGCTGACTACTGGGTTTAGATCCATTTTCCTGCTTTGGCTCCTGTTGATCTTCTGGCAGTAGCAGCAAGGCATTTCTTAGACAAATAGCTGCAAACTCCATACTGGCTACAGGTATTGCTGAGGACTGCCCATCACTTAGAGAGACACAAAAGTTTTAATCAGTAAGTAGCAAACCTACTAAACTAAAAAATAAAAGCAGAGGTCCAGAAATATTTGAATGCAGAGAAAACTTTATCCTAAAAATGTTAATGTTTTAGTATAAGAAGTTTAATTTATGAAGATGTATGCATCTTGCTGTTTTAATATATTGAAAGCACACCATGATGCCTGAATAGAGTCAACCACGTAACGGTAAGAAGTTCTCTTGTTTTTCTTGATTTTACTTCCTGAAATTTTATGATAAAGCAACTAGGTTCTTCCTGCACTGTTCTAAAAGTGGATTACTGAAAATAAATATTTAAGTGAAAAAGAGAGGCCAGATTAAGTAACCTGGAAATCTAAACCTCAGATAAATCAATTTTAAGCTTTAATTCTCAGTTACAATGAACACCCAGTTAAGCCCTCTGCTGGCCATCCCAGAGAAGGCACAAAATGGTGGTAAAAGTAGGACTCGAGATGTATTTTAGCATGCCTTTCTTTACACTGCATCAATGAACAGCTATTCCACAGCGGTTTTAAAACCTCTGATAAACAGCTATGTATCCTTAACAAAGCCATAGTAATAAAATAAATAACCCCTGGAAAACATACTTACTTATAAACAACGTTCTGTATGGACTGGGATGCTAGGACTATCTTACGGTGGTAGCCTTGACCTACTATAGATTGCACAATACCCTTTTTGCTGGGAAGACCTTTAGTCTCTTGTTCTGATGTCTGAAAGGAAAAAGGAAAAGAAAAAAACAAAATATCACGGCTGTTGAATGACAGCTTGACAAAATAAGTGAAAGCTAGAAGACGACCTTGAACCCTGCTAAAATATAAGAATTTATAATGGGTGCAGTTTTAAATCTTAAGTACAATGAAGGATCAGGCACCTTCTATTGTCTTTGTGTTGTAGACGGGTTTCACTGCACACAGTGTAAGCACAGATTAGTTCTGACAGCTTGTCTGATAGCCTACTGACCTAGTTTCTCCTCTGTTTTGAAAGCAAAAGAACAATGAACTAAGTCGTATCGAAAGAACTGACAGGACATCTAAAGAGAAACAATATGATCTGCCAAATAATATTCAGAACTGGCACTGTAACACTTGCCATCTTCTCTCCCTGCTTACACAGCATTCAAAACACTCTGAAAAAATGTGCTCTCAAACCATTCCATGGGGAGCATGAAGCTGAACAACATATGCAAAGATACATTAAATGAACTGGTTTAACAGATTTTTGAGTATGCAGACTTTCTGGGGGTCAAATGAACTTAAAGCACCCTAATTACCAGTCCCAGGAATTAACTTTACACCATATTTACTGGGATTTCTTTGGTTGTTTTACCATGAGCCATCCTCACTTCACTGGTAAGTAAGTAAAATCTGCGACAAAGAGTCAGTTGTAAGGAAATCTTATCCTAAATCTGCACCTTAAGTAGTTATGGCTTTTCAGAAAATTTATCAGAATCTATTGTGAAAAGGAATACTGAAATAATGCCATTTATTGTCAAATAAAAAATACATACAATGAGTTTGGATACAAAGTACATGTTTTAAAAAAAAGGTGTTTAAAACGCAGGTGGTTAAAATGGAGTATTTTTCCATCTATATTTTATAAACGAAAATCCTGAAGTGGGTGAAAATTAGCTTCAGTGCAATGACTTTTCTGTGTGGTGTTCAGAGCACTTAGATATAAAGGAGTATTATTCCAAATGGAGTTACATGGTCAAATTAAGCACAGTATGACTTTAGGGCTTCACTTGTCATGTCGCAAATCTCATTCTTAATTTAAAGACACTTCCTTGCTGCCTTTAATATTAACAGCATCCAAAGTTAACTTTTTTCTTCCAAGGTTATGAATTTAGGAGACAACCAGCTGGTTTTGTGAAACAGACTCAGGGCTCTCTGGGACACACAAAACCTCATAGCTGTGGCAGGAAGAAAGCCTCAGGAGCCTGGCATAATGTACTGCTTTGGCAAGTCTGCAGTAAATGGGAAGCACCACATAAGGATTTCTATGTTCCTTCTCCAGACTGCTAAACACTGTCCTTGTACATGGAATCCTAGCCTTAGGTTTCTGTCACAAAACATAAGCTAATCCACTCCTTCATACTCAGCTTTTAACTAGAGGTGATCAGATGTGGATTCTTTATCTAACGTGTGACCTGTACCCAGTAGGAGAGACAGCGAAAATTGCAAAATGAGTGTGAAACAAGCTGTTCTTCCTGCACTGGCTGTGCTTTATAAAACTCAGAGTGTACACAACTAAAGTCAGTCTGGTTTTGACCCAACACTCTTGAAACTTCAGTGCTGTGCCTGTGAAATGGGAATGTAAGTAAACCTCTACTATACAGCTATAAAGTTGTATCTTTCTCAAATTTTCTGAAATAGAGATACAAAAATGAATGAGTACCACTGAAATTCCCAAGGGAAAATTTACATATTTTGTATTTGGAAAGATTTAGGTAGTGTACAGTAAATAAATGCATAGGGACCACTTAAGAGCGAGAACAGAGAGAATTTAGGGGGTGAGGGGAAAACAGTGAATACAGGTATTTGTTCAATTAATCCTATACGTCCTGTGCAGTGAGTGAAATGGGCATATTGTGGAAATAACTGCATAGGATCATGCAGTTACAGATTACCACCTCGATCCCCCACACATAAGGGTTGAATTACAGTTTCACAGGGAATCAAGTACAGTGAATCTTAATTTTTCTCCTCTAATGATCATGTCCTCACGCTCCTGAATTTAACATATGGGCTTACCCTAAACAGACATGAATCAACAGGTTGAAACCAAGATACCTCAAAGGACATGCAACATGTTGCCTTCAGCAGGTTTCCACCAACTTTGCCAGCAGAGAATGTTAAATCTCAGCAGTTAAGAGATTCAGTTCCCCAGAGGCTGTGACCACAACAGCTTCAGGCTGGAGAAGGCTGATCTCTGCTTCCTCAGCCTATGCCACAGTACAGTCTCACTCCTCTCAATCTCCAGTAGCAAATGAGTGAGGAAATACTGAAACTTTAGATGAGCTTTGACTGCATGGAGAGGACATCACCTGCAAAGATTTCCCTCCACCTGCTGCAGCTTCAGATTAAACATGCAAAAACACATATACATAAAAAACAATCTGGATTTACACAGAGGCCATATGACATTGGGCCTTTAAAATACAGAGTTTACGTTTCTGTGACCATGTGATTTTTTAAAAGAAATTTGCAAAAGCTACTTACCCCTTTATTAGCAGCAATGCAGCATTCTGCTATTCTCAGCCATAGACGAGGGTTTGAGTGATAAACCTGGACTGCCTCGATCAGGCATTCAAAGGCAGCTAAGGGCCTCCCAATATGCAAGAGCTGAATTCCACAATTATAGAGCAACTCGTACCGTTTGTTAGTCAGTAGTGTACACATCGGCCTTCCTGAAAATTTTTTACCTGCAGAAAAGGATTAACATCATATTGGATGTGCAGCTCAGAAGAGCAGAAAACACAACTCTAAGAGGAAGAGGGAAGCTGTGGAAAACACCCAAAAACTACCAAAACCCTTCCCTCTGTAAATGAATTGCTTTCACTTCAAAACTGATAGCAAATTAATTGTATTGTTAATAAAGATTGAAGTACATAAAGTGATAACTATGTATGTTTCTTGTCACTCAAGCTAAATGTTATAATACTGAATCCTAGATTCGTGAGAATACACATCTTTGTTTCTCAAAGAAATTCCAGAAGTAAACCACTTTGCTGTTAACAAGCATGAAACATTTTCTGTCTTTACACTGATACCTGAAGGTGCACTTAGGTCCAGGAGAAGAACAGGAAAAACAGTGAAATGTGTGATGGTAAGTAGCTTTTAAAGAAAACAAGAAATGAAAAATGTTATAACTTCATCATGAAATAATGAAGACTGAGTGAGGAGGCCTTCTGCAGTCAGATGGGAGTGGCCTCACATTTACATGCCCTGGTGCTGCTATTTGTTGAAGGACCAACACAACAGGGCATAAACAACCCAGGAGATTCCTGGAATGTGTTTATAACTTCCTTCTCCAAGTGCTGGAGGAGCCAGTGAGGAGAGCTAGTGGGAATGTAAAGCTCAAGGGCAGCCTTGGCCACAGTGACCATGAAATAGTGGGGTTCAAAATGCTCAGGGCAGCAAGAGGCATGCACAGCAAGTTCCCTACTCTGGACTTTGGGAGAGCAGATTTTGGCCTCTTCAGGGATCTACTTGGTGGAACACCATGGGATAAAGGCATGAAAGGAAGAAGGGCCCAAGAAAGCTGGTTAATATTCAAGGATCACCTCCTCCAACATCAGGAGCGATGCATCCCAACAAAGAAGTCAGGCAAAACTGCCAGGAGGCCTTCTGTACAAATCCAAATATAGAAAGAAAGACTACGATGGGTAGAAGAAAGGACAGGTAGCTTGAGAGGAAGACACAAAAATGCCTGAGCAACCAGGGATCACCTTAGGAAAGCTAAAGCCCTGATAGGATTCAATCTGACTGTGGATATCAAGGGCAACAACAAAAGCTTCTGTAGGTACTTTGGTGATAAAAGAAAAACTAAGGAAAATGGGCCCTCTCCGTAAGTGAATGGAGACCTGATTACCCAGGATATGGAGAAGGCATCCTTCATGGCCTTACGATTCTACCCAGTGTCAGCAGGACTATAACTATAAATAACCTATGCAAAAGAGGTCACAAAAACTTTATCATACCTCCCTAACTCAAGGTCCAGGTCTATAAATGGAAGACAAGTAATTGCCTCAGTCCCACAGTACACCAACAAAAACAGAAAAAAAGAACATATTACATCATCATTTATTTCTGGAAACAGCAACTGTATTCTGAAATCAAGTTATTCAAATGCTCACCTTCCTTATCCTCTACAAAGACATAGAACAGGAATTTCGCTGGTAATTACTGAAATCTTCTATCCTCTATTTTCTTTGTTTACCCATCCCTCTTCCACCATCTATTTTAACCTCTTCCTTACCTGGATCTGAGCTGCCCGTTCCCAGCTGTGCACACGCATTATCATTTTCTTGCAAAGCTTTTTTAAAGTAAAAAATTCCTAAATTGTGCTTTCCCATAGCAAAGTGGATGCAGCCAAGATTGTTCCAGAACATACACCTTAAGCATTCACCTGAGAGAAAACAGAACACCATTTTTAGAAACTAAAAATTGTTGCTGAGCCCTTGAAATATTTCCAACACTCCCTCATGGGTCAGCACATTATGACACTTTAATTAAACCTGTTCTTCAGTGAAATGTTCATGGATTATGGAGTTACATCCCGGCCTCACATCCACCTTAACAACAAACATTTCTGTACACCATTCTAGTTCTCTCGGAGAGTTGATCTAGATTTCCAGATCTTGTGCACCATATTCTAGGAGGGCCAGATATAAAGTCAACTGGATAAACTGCAAGTTGAAGTGAATTCACTTTCCACAGAACTCGGCATGCAAGCACTTCAAGTTTTCTAACAGATGACTTATAAAAGTGAAATTCTCAATTAATGTTACTTGCCTAAGTTTTATAAAATAAACAAGCATGCCAACCCAACCACACAAGCAGGAAATGTACTCTCCTGTCTAAATATATCATGTTCAGGTAATACTGTAAAAAGTTCCTTCTAAATAATAAAGGACAAAAATTTAAACTATTGACTTATCTGCTGGTAACTGAGTCTTTAAAGGGTTTCCATCGATAATAATGAAAAAAAGAAAAAACCCACCCTAAACATCCCAATAACCAAGAAACAGACCATTAACAAACTCAACAGAGACTATTAAGTGAACATTCTACAGTGCAAATAGTCATGATGGCAATTTTTTTCAATGTCTGCTATGAAACTTATCTGTAAATATAGAAGTTCAAGCAATTTACTGAGAGTGTCAACTCAGGCTTGTATCATCTAACAGTAATTTATGCAGCAATATCTACTAGGTTAAAAAATGTCTTGTAGGACAAGAAATTAAGAGTACTCCAGTGAGCCCCCGGGTTTCAGAGGTCCAGGATCGGGCCGTGAAAGCCACGACTTGAAGACAGTGAACTCATGAATATGCAAATAAGCCCTGCAGGTTGCCCCACCACCCTCAGGGACGGGACACCACTATGGCTGGGCCAGGCCAGACGCGGCTCCCTCCCTTTGCTGCAGTGGGATGGGACAGGACGGGACACCACAACTATTACAGTGACACTTCTCTTTTCTCGTTTTTTTTCCCGGCCTTGGCATCTGGGAACAAGAAGAACTTGAGTCACCCAGCACAGTGTGTGAGTGCCCACCCATCCAGAGGGATGTGGGGAAGGTGCCTCCTGCTCTCACACACACAGACACACACAGTGGAGGCCCCCTCCTGCAGCCCGGCGGAGAACACCACCAAACACACAGTTACATTAAATGCATCCTGGACGGGACTGGGATGGGTCAGGCCACGTGGCTCCCAGGTCCCTCCCGTTGCTGCCCCGGTAGCTCCCGAGTGGGGGCTCATTTACATATTTATGGCGTAATTTACATATTCATGAGTGGCCTGCCTTTGCGGCATTTTCTGTGCCTGCGCACACCCCTGCTTTTCACTGAAAAATGAACAGCAAAGGATTGACACCGCGGAGAGGTGAACCGTGGATAAGCATGGAACTATGGTCTTCTGTATCACAAAAACAGCTCTGAACAAAGTAGCAAAGAAACTCAGTACTTTTACAGCATGAGTATTATGTATTTTAAATCCTAGCTCTCTACTAACAAAAGACACACCTTTCTCTCTGCATTTTTCAATTGATGTTTTAAATTGTCAATTAAATCTCAAGAGTATTTAAATGCTGTATATAGCCTGTGTATATACGCAGAGGATGCATTTATAGTACAAAAATGACTTTTGTCTCTAAAAGAAATTACACATCTACGTGCTCTTCTGTTTCCATGCATGTCCACACACATTTACTTTATAGATATGTACAAAAGCAACTTAAAAATCATATACAATAGGAATCCAACCTTAACACTTCATGAAACATCTGCATTTCCCCCACAATCATCATGGCCTCTCCTACAGTCTCCTGTCAAAGTACAATCTGAGATGTCAATTCTAGACCTAGTAAGTTGCTTTTTTTTCCCCATTTCTTTAGAGATTCAAAAACGAGTCTTGCAAACATTACATTTACACCTTCATAAAACCATTTTCACAGATAATCACAGCATTGTCTGCATGGACCTTCAGAGAAAAACATCAGTGTTACATGAAGGAGCACAAGAAAGATGAGAACACACTCAGCCTATAAACCCATGACATTCAAGGCCTACTCCATTAAGGAATTGTTAATATGCTTAAAATTAATAAAAACAAGTAGTCCTATTATACTACACATTCAAGTACTTGTAGGATGAAGGTTTTCTATTTTACCTGTTTTCATGAAGCCTGGATGCTCAGCAATGTTTGCACTGTTTAAAAGTTTGACAGCTTTACGATAATTGCCTCTCAGATATTCAAAATTGCTCTTAAGAAAGAGAGAAGGAGCTGACTGTGAGGGAGAAAACAACAGTTAGTTCTCTTTTGTTTTACAATTTCTACTGCTAGCGTTCAATTACTTCACAAACAGTTTGCCTTTCCTGCTATTTTGAAAATAAACGGTCTTAGGCCCTATTACTTTCAAGAAATAGCATTTCTTTGTGGAGCACATGATTGTAATTCACCTCTGAACTACCAAACTATGCATGACTGCTCTCAAAACCAATGTTATTCAAGAGAACTCTGTCATGGCAATGACTAAGTACAGAGGATCTCCACACTTTCTCCAACTTGACTTCTAGTACCTTCCTCCCCACACTTCCCTCCCTGCAGAGTTCCTCCTGGACTGTAATTTTCCTGGTCTGCCAACACAGAGCTCATGATCCAGAAGGTTTCCTGCTAAACTAGCAGCTGTTGAGAATGGCAACAAAAGGGAAATGCTCTCCCTCCCACTGTCTGCTCCTCAGTTAATGTAGAATTTATTTGGGATGCTGGATGGAATTCTTAGTTGAGAACATCTACATAAAAGAAGAAACTGCATTCTAGGAAGATGTAAGCCTCACAAAAACATCAACAAAAACAAAAGCCACAAAACCAATGCATATCCCAGAATTAATCTTTTATGAACGGGTTTAAACCACCCATGACACCTAAGTTTGTCATACCCATTACATCTATAGTAAACTAAAACCTGTTAAGTGCTGTTTCAATTATAAAGCAAGCTGAACCTGTTTATTATAGATCACGTCACTCTTATTTTGGGCATGGTAAACAACAGAGTCCATTTTTTACCAACTGAAAATAGCTCAAATAAGAAAATTCGACATTACTTACACTTGCAAAAAGAGAATACAAACCCGACTACACAAAGCACTGCTTCAGACATCCACCCTCAATAAGATTTTTTTTGCAAAGAACGTTAGCAAATTCAGTTTTAAGACAGAACAGATCTAGATTTGAAAGACAACAGTCTTAATAATACATACTTACATTCCCAGCTGTATTCATAACAGACTTGATCTCCCTTTTGCATGCTTTTAGTGACTTCATCTGAATATAGGCTCTCACCTTATACTGTTAAAAGAATTTGATAAATAATATACAGTAACTTGTGCAGGTTTGCAAGATGAACTATATCTAGAGCTTTTCTACAGAACACTTTACATACATCTTTAAAATGGGTAGTAAAAAGCAGTTCAAAAAGTCTTCATAAAAAGAAATTATACGAAGACTTTAAACAACACATTTACAGGCTTTCTATTTATATTAAACAGAGGAACATTTTGTTCAACAGTCAACTGCTACTCAATATTCAAACAGATACTAGCACTTAAAATGACAAACTAATTAAAATAATCTAATTTCTTAATCCCCTGACATTTGCCTACTAAACTGAAAGCACCAGTAAGTGAATGCTGATAGAGAAGTATTCTGTTTCTTGACAGATTTTTCAACATAACAGTACAATAAAATAAAACATCAGCTGATTTAGACTGTTGGAGGTCTAACAGATAAAGGCAGTGCTGCCAACTGCAGTTTAAAGACATTTTTATGAACTGCGGGGACTGAAATGGGGATGGTGTTATGTTAGGTCAGTTTCTCCTGCACATGGATCTTACAAAAAGGAAGAGTTAGATAACTTCATTCCTTTCTTTTACAACAAGGAGAGACAGGGTATCCCAAGTCATGCCAAACTAGGTTTGAAGGAGGTGGGACTTCATTTAAAAAAACCAAAACAACCAACTTGAGGTAATGTTCTTGTATAAATAATATGCAGACACTTACCTGATGTATCTTAGATTTAGCAACTTCAATTAAAGTCCCACTTTCAGCTTTTTGATTCGAGGAATCTTTGTTTGTATTATTACCTGACTGTCAAACAGGAAAAAGGAAGTGTTACTGCTTGTTATCTTTTAAATTAAGTTGACAGATACAATTCACACAGAAAAAAAACCCTAATATTTAACAGTATCTCACAGTATTTAACATCAAAATATACACATACCACCAAAAATTGTAACTTGAGCAGAATTCTGTATTAACATTAGTGTTACATCGCTCTGTAATTGAGAATTCTTCTACATAGAAGGAGGATGTGCACATTCTAGAGTATCTCCTTGATAAAATTTCCTTCAGTAGAATTACTATATACTTGAAAAGAAAATGCTTTATCTTAACTGTGACATTTCCATCAACAGGCAAAGATGCAAGTGTCCTCTTTTCATTTCCAAGCCACTACTGATTTTACTGATTTTTCCACAAGACACATGAAATATTTCATTTGAAAGAATGCCTCATACTTTCAGATATTATGCACAAAAGATACTTGATTTCCCATCCTGTGCTATGCAACCGCAATTCCTCTGACACTGCCTTCCCTCTCAAACTTAGGGTCTCACAATCCAAGACAAACAAGGAAAACTATGTATATTTGACCCTGAACACAACTGTGTTTCCAATGCAAGTCTCTGACTCAAAGACATCTTAGTGCCTTTGGTGTAAGAGAAAAGGCTGAAAAAGAAGGAATAAACAACTGCTGTACACAATTAACTCAGTTATTAACCTGAGTTGGTGTCTAAAGTTAAAGGTGATTTAACACAGTTTAATAATTCAAGAGTGTTTTAAAATACTAACTTTGAATTGAGTTAAAGCATACTTCTGGTAAAGACCTAGTAGCATTCCTATTAAGTATTTTAAACTTACCTCATTTTTTCCATTCTTACTGTTGTTGTTGCCCTGTGAAATCATTTTCTCCAGAACAGCAAGAAGATGCAAGGCTTTCTCAGCTTGGTAAGTTAACAGGTACAAGTCTACAAGCAAGAAGCACACAGCCTGGGCAAACTTCTCTTCTGGATAAAGCAAAGAAGCAAAAATGATTTTACAGTTCTAATATTAGTCCTTCCAAACATGACTAGGAAAAAAAAATTACTATAAAGTGCATCTATGCAACATTACGAGAAAAATCAATTTATTACATAAGAAAATAAAAATGCAGCCATCTAGATAAGTATACATACTGAGACACATAGGTAGGTACATCTACTGAAAATAAAGCTCATCCATTCAAACAGCATCAGCATAGAAGCACAGACTCCTATACAAATATTCCATGTTCATAGATTTTGAGATTTGATCTAAGCAGATCAGCACCAAAGATGCAGCATCTAAATAGAGCCATGTGCAAATGTAAAATCCCACAGAACTAGAAAAGATTCTGTACAAACACATCTGACTTCACAGAATAAGTCCCAATTATGCCTATTGAAAACTAGGAGGAATTGAAGGAGAAACACAGTAGCATTTACTTCATTTATTCAGCAAGGATTATGAAGTTATTTCTTACAAGTATGGCAAGTCCACTGCACAAGGTGTCATAGTTCACAAAAGCTGCAGACTGTATATTCAGATATAGACACATACAATTATGTATGCAGGTATTTAAAAATATGAGTGCCCTGAAAAAAGACCCAGCAAGTTGTATGATCACTCAAAATACGAGATGTAAAATAATTTCATTAGTTTGTATATATCATTTATATAAATACCTTTTCCAGTTGTAAAAAATCCATTTCAGTTTCCTTACGCTTCTCTGTTAAATGTCTCTGAAGTGCCTTCCCCCCAGATCTGGTTGTTGTCCTTCACACAAGTAAAACATGGTACACTCCAAACCCTATCTACTTTTTAAAAACCATATAAATCAGTTGTCTGACAGCAAGAAAGACTGAATGATCTTTCTGCAGTTATTGCATGAACAAAACTCTTCTTTTTGTCTACATACCAAAAGGCTCTATAAACTGGTACAGCTTCTCCCCAACTGATATGGCCTCAGTGTACTGACGCAGATGATACAGAATAACAGCCTGATTGTAGTACAGCATACTGTTCTCAACATCATCCAAACCATCCATTTCTTCAACAACGGAGTGAACCTGAAAAAACCCCCACTCATTTCATTAAACTTGCAGTACCTGTGATTTTAGAGCATCAGGGATTTTAAAAAAAAAAAGAATCCACAGCTAGGAATTTATCTAAAGGTAGGTAAGAGTTATAATCTAATAAATGTTATTGTTGTTACACATAAACTGAGTAAAGTAATATTTTCACTTGTTTATTATTTCACGTATTCTTTCAGGTTAAGGAACTTCTTGCTTGAAGAACACAGCAGATTTTTCTATGATTAAGATTTCACATCAATTCCAACAATAACTAAAAATATAACTGCAAAAACTGTCCTAAAAGATTAAACTGACCCAGATGTTCAAAAGTAATGTTACTTTTTTATTATTTTATTAAATGTAGGAGTAAAACTTCTGCTCCTTCCACCCTATTTCCCTGGCAGATCTCACCACCACTAGTAGTACTGAAAATCAAATACCATGTCAGTATGTTTGCATTACCTGGTTTTTCAGCTGGTTAAGGGTCTGTCTCAGATTGTCTGTTGTAGTCTGGTTACTTTTACAGAACTCTGCTACAGCAGTATTCAAAGTTATTTTGTAGTCATCTTTGTTGATATCTTGAAGGGTATTTAGGTGTTGTAAGCAAGCATCATAGTTTCCAGCCTGAAAATTGCACATATACCAGAAATATGTATTAGAAAATACAAAGTCTTGCCTTTGTTAACAGCAAATGAAGTGAACTAAGTGTCTCACACACCTTATTATTTATGTAGATTAATATATTACACACAATATGTATGTAAAACGTATTGTTTAGCTGTTTTGTGGTGAAGTCTCACAGTTTGGCTTTGTCTTACCTGAAAGGCTTGTAATGCACTGCTGGACAATTCCTTTTCCTGATCAGTAATCCCAGAAGTACCCGCTCCTTCATGTTTCTCAGTACCTTGATCTATAAGTGGACAGAAAATTACAAGAAAGTTTGCAAGTGAGAAGGCAGCTATGCAGCTTCAAAATTTTGTTTCTTCCAGTCCTCAAGATCCTCCTGCCAGGACAAGTAATTTTCCAGATAACTGCAGCAGCCTCCCTACACTATCTATACTCCAAGGTCTATTTCCTACTGCAATATCCCAAGTTATTCCATACTAGCGATTTCCTCTCCCATAGAATGTAAATTACTCTGCTCAATCAATAAGCAAACTCGTGCAGGTTAACTGACAATACACACACTATAGATTCCTCTAAAGGTGCAACCACACACCTTGGATTGTCTGATTTTGCTCAGACATCAGCAGAGAAGGTCATACATCAAAAACCAGGTACCACAGTGGGCGAGATGAAAACCCCATGTATCCTGTATGGTGCCTCCTAAACAGCAAGCAAGGGATACTCTAGGGACCAACAAAAACCAGAGTAAATGCTGGAACTTCCACACAGCTCCCTGCCTTGGAAAACTATCTCCCTAAATAAGAGGCTGCAATCAAACCATTGTTATTAATAACTGGTGACTGATAGATTTTTAAAAAAATCTTTCTATACTTTGGTAGTCTTCAATATACTCCCTCAAATGCTGACTGGTGACGATACTGCAAGGCACAAGCAAATGCTGCTTATTCACTACCCCAGGCTCACTCCAAATCTTACAGATCTTTCTTTGAATCCTATCTCTTTTCAGGGTAAGCAGGCACAGTTTATGCTGTATCTTCCTCAATTTTCTTTGCCCCAGAATGTTCACAGAATCACAGAATATTATGAGTTGGAAGGGACCCACAAGGATCATCTAGTCCAACTCACCATCTAACACCCGTAAAGAGACCGAGAGCACATCGCAGAGCATAACACCAACCTAGATCCCTCACAGTCTAGCAGGCCACTCCGAGACGGAGGGGGCACAACGTCATCCAGCCCTACACCTCCCGGCTAGACCATGNAGCCGATAGCGGGGCTCAGGGATGACCTTACTGCTGTCTATAACTAGCTAAAAGGAGGTTGTAGTCAGGCGGGGGTTGGTCTTTTCTCCCTGGCCACTGGAGACAGGACAAGAGGTCATAGTCCAGAACACAAACTACTGGAGGAAAAAAAACCTCAACCACAAAACCACCACACCAGATAGATTATTTCTAAGAGCACTAACTAATGTGCTAGAACATGCACAAATCATCTAATGCTTTTGGAACAACGACTTTATAAACCAGCCACTTTTGCAGAAAAATACTTCTTCAACTTCACAGTGGAAGATTTTCTCTAACCTTCCTTTTGGTACCTTAATAGGCCAGACAAGCTTTGTAAACTCAATGTCTTTTTGTTCTACCCTAGAATTCAAAGATGTAATGCAAGTTTTGTTTACTAGTTTTGTTTTCACTTTGAACAAATGACTACAATTAGGTATGAGCTTCTCTGCAAAATCCATTCCCCATCATCTCCAATATATCTGGATTGCCTACGAGTGATTATGAAAAGTTAGAAATACATAGGAAAATACAGGACAAACAACAGTAAGGGGCAGTCCAACCTCAGAAGATTCATCAGTTAACATCCACAGTAACAATAAAACAGACTTCAAAATCTATTAAATTTGTGTCTGTTGCTGAGAGGACAGTGAGTTCCCTTCCAATACCCTCTGCAATAACACATTTCAGCAAGAGTTGTAAATACAGATTTGTTTCTACAATAAAATGTCAACAAAGTCAAGATTTTAAAACCTCAACAACCTGACACCTGCAGGCATAACCCACTGTGATTTCGACAAACGTCAGGATTCAACAATTTCAGTACTTTGGAGGGATGGACCCCAACACCCGCTGTAAAGTCTGACTGCACAAGGCACTGCTCAACACCACTTGCACTGCCCTCTCCTTGAATGGGAAAGGCGCAAGAGAAATTTAAAACATGGGAAAAGCTCAGAAAATTTTTGATGTGCCAAAAGCTTTCTGTGGCAAAAAAGTAAAGGAACAAGAAGCACCCCTCCTTCACGCTAAATAGAGCAGAGATCTGATTCCTGCTCTACACTTTGTGGTCACACAGATGAATAGAAAGCTATTGCTCTCCAAGGATCCCCACAACAGTAACAAACAGCACCTTCCCTCAACCTTCCACACTAACAGTGACATTGTCTGCTTGACTTGCTCAGCGTGACTATTCAGACTGTGCTGGTAAAGGTACTTGAGACTCCAAACCTTCTGAAGCTGGTCACATCCAATCTGACCAACAGGTTCCCCACATACAAGTTTACCAAGCAGAGAGCCACCAGCTACCAAGCTGATTACTGCCATTGCATGCAGGTTTGTAAAACCAGCACCTCTAATGAAGTCTGAATTCTGAAGTAAAATGTCTTGAGTTAAGTGATCTTATCTAGACACTTATCTAAGGCCTGCAATAAAAGCAATGCAGCTGTTTGATGTATTTCCTAGGGAAAAATCAGGACAGGCCTCCAGATTTCACAGTGTCTCTCTAAGTCTGTTGGTACATAAAAAAAAATAAGCAAAACCAGTTGTCCCTTCTCCTGTTTTGTGGCTGTAAATCAATCAACTACACTACTACAACTCAGTAAACAAAGCAAGTTTGTGAAACTTTTACTGGAAGCTTACCAAGAAAACAAAACTAAAGTCCACCTGACACAGTTCACAGGATAGCTTTTGCCTTTGAAAGAAATCACTTTGGCTACTCTCCACCTTTTTTGCCCAAACACACTTGAAACCTGTTAAAGACTTAAAGGTAGTTCCAGTCGCATGTAATACTGCCATTCTTGTTTAGCCCGGGATCTACTGCTTCAGCTGACCTTTATTATCCAGAGATCCCCCCAACAGGAGTCACCTGAAAGCTGGCACAAGAACAGAACCCATCAATTCCACCTAAATGTGTGCGTGGGGAAAAAGTACTTCTGTTCTTCTACCTGCAATCCCAGTGCTTGCAGGACTATTACTTCCATATTCCTTGAGACATTTGGAAGGCAGAAAAATTGTCCCTTGGCATAACACACAGCATGCCACTTGCTCACTCTGATCTAGTAATCTCTGGTGTTCTTGCACATGGGCAACACATGGCACACCTCTGACACACTCTCATCCAGTAGATGATCAGCTACAATTATCAGCTGAAATATCCCCAACAGGACAGATTCTCTGTTTCACAAACGCCAGGACCTGATTTATCTCTGTAAATTAATATAAGGACCTGTTTGTTTAACTTTCCATTTGTCCAACCTCCAAGAGTACAGAGCAACGGTAATAAAACTTGTCAGGCTCATCATGAGGGACAAAAGGGGCAACCTGGAAAACGATGTAAAGATTAAACACTTGGATGTTATGCTGGAAGAAGCTTTTGCACTGAGCTGGCAGTTAAAGAATCAAGCCAGGGAATTATCTTCCTAGCTATTGTTCCTGGGGCTGAGCAGCAGAAACATTACATCACGGAGGCTGGTTTGCTTTGCACAAGCAGGCAGCTGCTCCTACTGGAGAAGTTACCTCGTGGTGGACAGCAGAACTTCAGGAAAACTGGCTCTAGGAGAGGAGAACAAGGAAAAGCGTGAGACTGCCACCTTAAAAGGGAGATGCCTCTCCTCATGGGCTTGCTGCCACAGTATCATAAAAGCAAGAAGTCACATCTCCCACGTACACATACCTGAGGACACCTGAGAGTGACTGCAATCATTATCCTTCTCATACCTGCTCTCCGTTTCTCCACGGACTGTTGTTCCTGAGCTCTCTTGTTCCTACGCCCTGTAAATTATATCTTGCATGAACTGTGCTGTCAAACACCAGAGCACCTCTGGAACTATTTTTTATTTCCAAACTTTACAGTTAGGGAGATAGAAGCTTCCCCTTTCAAGAAGGAGATTATCACATGAGTCTTGCTTTAAAAGCACTTTGAAGGGTATGAAGACCAGCCAGTGTCCAGCCTTTATAAGATCACAACACCAAGACTTGTATTTTGCTTTTTGTATGAAGCCCTTCACTACCAGTATTGGCTTCTTTTGTGCTGTGCAATAAAAAGTGAACACTCTGCAGAGGAAAGCTGACTGTAGCTTGCTGCTATGAACAAGTACAGCATGTAGAATCTCTTGCCACAGCTCGCATCTTTGATTCATTTGGGCGCGTGCTTTTACAAAAGTACAACTGAAAAGTTCCTTCAACACTTCAAAGAATAGCTATGAAAAATATTGAAAAATTAATGCAATTTTTTTCTTGTCGTTAGAAATAACATGATAGTTTAGTAAACATCACTCAGTACAGTATTCTGATCTTACCCATAATTATTTTCCAGATACTGAGGCGCTTCATATTTAGCATCCAGAGAAAAAATTGCTTAAGGTGATTTTAAATAATGCCCCTACCACATAAAAACAACTGAAAAAACCCAAAGAAGACAGAAGACTGGCTTAGGCTGGATATTAGAAAAAGGTTCTTTGCCCAGAGGGTGGTCGTGTGCCGGAACAGGCTCCCTCGGGAAGAGGTCACCAAGCCTGCCAGCGTTCAGGAAGCATTTGAACAATGCTCCCAGGCACACGGGGTGACTCTTGGGATGCCCCTGCAGGGCTGGGACTTGCGGGTCCCGTGCAAACCAGGATGTTCTGCAGTTCCATTGAGTGGAACGATGGCAGTCTGTAAGCAAGGCTTTCCTCCACACCGCCCTTCTCTCTGCCCCCCCAGCTGCCAACTCAGGGAAGGACCTTTCCTGCAATGAAGACTTTGTGCACGATGGAGAATCTTATGGGCGATGGACAAGCGGCAGCTCATCAGTGCACGGCATTTACACAGCAGCGGTTTCCCAGACGTACTTTTCCGCTTTACCAAACGGAGACTCATTTTCAGTCTCGGTGATTTCCCTCCAGTGTCTTTCCAGGCCCGAGTTCAGTGAGGCCAAGGCGGCATTCCTGGGGGCTCAGGCTGAGCTGCGGCAGCAGCACCGGCACTGACCATCCCCCCGCACCTCCCGCCTGCCCCGGGGAACGAGTTAACGCACCAACTCCCGCAGGGGCTAATGAGCCCTGGGAAACACCCCCGGTACGGCCGTAGGGCGCTCCCTGCCGAGCCCTTCCAGGCCAGGAGGGCGCGGGGCCCGTCCCCGCAGGGCCCAGCCTGTGACCCGCAGGTGCCGCCGCGGCCACCGGGGCACTACTTTCCCTGCGGAAGGGCACAGAACAGCGCAGCAGAGGGGCGCGCCGCCCCCCGCGCGGCCGCGTAACCCTCCGC
>WEKX01010235.1:2049-27802 GCA_013390025.1 Pitta sordida | reverse complement strand
CCCCGCCGCCTGCGCCGCCGCTTCCGGGTTCCCGGGGCAGCGACGTGCGGGCGGCACCGGGGGCGGGGCTGGGAGCGGCTGTGCTGGGCCCCGGTCACACCGGCCGGGCCCGGTCATGGCCAGTGCGGGTAAATACCGAGCCGGTGGTGCCAACCGACAGGGCGGGACAAGGGGCAGAAACTGATGCGCAGGAAGTCCCACCCGAGCACAAGGAAGAAGGTTTTTGCTGTGCAGGAGACCGAGCACTGGAAGGGATTGGCCGGAGAGGTTGTGGCGTTGCTGCCGCAGGAGATGCCCCGGAGCCCTCCGGACACAGCGCTGTGCGGTGCTGCGGGGGTCAGGGGGGCTGGAGCACAGCAGAACAGGAGTTGGAGGCGATAAGGTGTCCCGGCGTCTGCATCCTGCATTCCTTCCTGAGAGGCTGTTTGGGCACCAGGGACGTGAGGAAGCCCAGGCTCACACCAGGAGTGTGAAGTGTCCCTGGAATTCAGTGCTGGGGGTGGGGTGGGCGGCGGAGCAAAGCGGCGCCTCATTACACTGAAGACCTCACACAGCGTTTGTGGTGGCTGTCATTCTCTCTGTCATTAAAGTACCAGGCTTCATGGGATAAGTGGCAGTGGCAGAGTCATAAATATTAAAGATTATTAAATGTTTGTGAAATGATTGTACCTCTGTACGAGGCACTGGTGAGGCCAGACCTCGAGGTACTGTGTCCAATTCTGTGCCCTTCAGGAAGGACATTGATGTGCTGGAGTGTGTCCAAAGAAAGGCTGGTGAGGGTTCTGGGGCACAAGTCCTGTGAGGAGCAGCTGAGGGCGCTGGGGTTGTTTAGCCTGGAGAAGAGGAGGCTCGGGGGTGACCTTATCACTCTCCACGGCTGCCTGAAAGGAGGTTGTAGCCAGGTGGGGATTGGTCTCTTCTCCCAGGCAGCTAGAGACACAAGAGGACAAAAGCCTCAAGGTGCAGCAGGGGTGGTTCAGGCTGGACACCAGGAGGAATTTTTTCATGATGAATGTGGTTAAGCATTGGAACAGGCTGTCACTACAGGTGCTGGAGTCACTGTCCCTGGAGGCATTCAGCTGGATGTGGCACTTAGTGCCATGGTCTAGTTGACATGGTCGTGTTCAGTCACGGGTTGGATTCAATGTTCTCAGAGGTCTTTTCCAGCCTGATTCTGTATTGACTTGAACAGACTATCTATAGTATTTAAGCACTCACCTGTTCTACGATGTATCTTCACAGGCTCAGCAGCTGCATGTTGTGGCTCTGGGGTAGGGACTGTGGAGATGTGCCAGACAAAGCGTTCTCTTTTTTAACCCCCATAGTTGTGTATATACAGTGGGGTGAGGTTAGAAAGTGCCCAAGGGGCGTCCTCTCTCAGGCACCAAAAGGCTCCCCGTGTCTCTGTTCCTTGAGTCAAGCTCCCAAGACACTGGCACAGTTACCCTTAATCGCCACCATTATTGTGCTGCAGCTCTGTGTGCTTGCTCTGTGTGGACACTGCTTCCACAGTTTTGTCATCTGTTAATATGGGAACACTTTCTTGTATTATTTCTCCAGATGTGGTTCTCCAAGACTTCCTCCCTCTCGTCCTCATTTATTCCTGTTAAACATTGACTTGTTTTTCTACCTGGGATGTGAAGTGTAGATATACCCAGTTCTGGTGAACAGGTTTTACATTACATATGATTTTGGCCTTGTTGCCAGCAGACATTTGTCAAGAAAGACTAGATAATCTCACACATACTGCACCTATGGTGTGCCTCTTGCACATGAGATAAAGGTTTGCCTCAGAGAGGGAAGTTTTGTAGGCAAGGATAGGGCATGCTTCCTTTAAGGGGATATAGTTGGAAAGAAAGAAACACACTTTTAAGTCACACCAGCTCTGAACACCTTTGAACTATCACAACTTTGAATGAGCCAAGCCCTGTAAACTGAAAGATTCTGAAAAGGTTATTTCAGGAATTTGAAGAGCAGAATGATTTTATTTTGTAATCGAAGTTCTGAATACATATTCCAAATTATGTTTAATAACTTCTATTATTACTGCTTCTCCAATTCCTCTTCACTAAATGCTGATATTCAGGCTTTCTTTTGGACACATATGAGTCATGCAATCCTTATTCTTATAAGTATCTTACTCCAAGTCTCTGAATTTGTTGTATGTATCTTCTTATGTAAGAAATAACTGTTGGACAAGACCATTAAGCCCTGTATTAGAGAATATCTGCAAGTAAAGCTGTAATACTAACAAATCCTCCTAATGTGTATTTACTTATGTTGCCATTACATTTCTTAGCGTAGATGTAAAACCCATGCTGGTTTGGTAAGCAATAGAACCTATGAAGGCAAGAGCACTATGCTACAAGTGTAGCTGCATTTTCTCTGACTTTTATCAGAAAACAAGAAAGTCACCCAAAACCTGTCCTGAGTGACAGAGCCAGAATGCCTGTGTGATCCACCTGGTGTGGATGTGTGTCCCTCTCCCTCAGGTTTGATGGTGTATTTATGGACAGTACCTGAGCAGTAGCTTGCTTGTTCTGGAGCATTCCACATCAGGATGGGCAGAAATCACTTCGGTGAATTTATCATTCTTTACTATAGCTTTTAACAATCCTGTCAAAGTTCATTTAGCTCCCAGCATGGCAGCCCTGGTATCCAGCTGCTCCTCTCTTCTACATCATGACATTTAGAGGACAGTCGTAAGAGTTTACATTATCTGTCATGCCATGAAGGGTACTTACAACAAGCTTTGGTAAATCTCCCAGCATCATTTTGCCATGTTTGTGCCTTCTAGTTCCAAAATAATTTCTTTTTTTCCATTTTTAAGGGACAGACAAAGCAATTTTTGTCAGCTGGCCTTTTTTTCTTTGTCTTTTTTTTTTTTCCCAGTTTAAAAAGGAACTTAACACAAGTAGAATCTGGTATTTCTCCCTTTCTTATTAATAATCAGATCTTAGTTGCTTGTGTGTGTGTAGGATACTGAAGGAAGGGAAGAGACACCTGCCTTTACTGCAGTTCAAACATACAGACATGCAATCAAAAATGTTGACGTTTACCCATCAACAATATTTTGGCAGCAGTACTACCTTCCTCTAAGGACAGGGGAGTGTGTTTCTTGCCTACATGTATGTACAATTTGCACTCTGGTCTCAGGGAGGCAGGCACACCAGTCTCTGCAGAAGGTGCAGAATAAAATCAAATACCATTTGAGAGAATAAAAAAGTGTGTGTGTCAAAAATCAAACCACTCCTAAAATATTACCTCTCCTGGAGTTTTCTCGGGAAAGAAATTACCACAATTCAAGCTTTTCACCCAAAACTCATTCTGAATGAACAAATACAGGACGCAGATAGGCAGATTTTCCTAGGTTTCTTTTGCCCATTTCCAGGCTGAATCATAAGAAGCCTAAAGGAGCCAACTGTAATTTGTACTGTGTGAGGGGGGGAGAAGTTTCAGGGGGAATAAAACAAAGCTGCTCCCGGAGAGAGTACTCCCCACATCTCATTCCTACCTTGTACAGTACCTTCCCTCAGCAGACTAGATGAAGTAGAAGTAGGCCATAAGTAGGTTTCCTCACCCCTTTTGTCCTCACAAAGCAAACATTTCAAGGCTCTGCTTTAAGTTCTTGGAGACTCAAAAGCAGCAATATAGCAATCTCCTACCCGGCCTTGCAGCCGCAGAGGAGATGTAGATAACCTCTTCACTGACCATGTGAGCAAGACCTTGCTAGTAAGAGAGAAAATCAGGATATGTGACATTCCAAATCACTGCCAGACTATGGAAGAGTATGGCCATCTTCAAAGGGAACTGTGAACGTTACAATTCTTTTGCCAGATTCCACAGTATGGAAATCTCAGCAGCACTTTGTTTGCCTCGTATATTTCAAAAGACAAAGGATTTAATGTCAGAAATACTTCCTCTTTTTCAAAAGAGGTCCCTTTCCTGTTCCACTGTCAAGTTTAAAAGCCTTTCCCCTGTAGGTGGCACTATACAATAAAGCAAGGCAAGTTTATATTCTACGTATTTCCCCCCTACAGGGGACAGAATCATAATCGCTAAGGTTGGAAAAGACCTCCAAGGTCAGACCATGTCAATTAAACCAGAGCGTTCGTTGTCGCATCTCGTAGCTTCTTGAACACTTCCAGGGACGGTGGCTCCACCATCTGGACTGGCAGCCCGTTCCAATGCTTTCACTATTTCAGTGAAAAAATTCTTCCCAACATCCCCCTGCTGCAGTCTGAGGTCATTTCCTCTTGTCCTGTCACTGGTTGCTTTGGAGAAGAGGCCGACTCATACCTGGATACAATCTCCTTTTAGGGAGTTGGAGAGTGATAAGGTCACCTCTGAGCCTCCTTTGCTCCAGGCTGAAGAACCCCAGCTCCCTCAGCCACTCCTCATAGGCCTTACTCTACAGACCCATCATCATTGCCCTTCCCTGGACCCGCTTCAGCACCTCACTGACCTTCTTGTGGTGAGGGGCCCAGAACTGGACACAGGACTTGAGGTGTGGCCTCACCAGTGCTGAGTACAGTGCCCTGGTCCTGCTGGTCACACTATTCCTGATACAGACCAGGATGCTACTGGCCTTCTTGGCCACCTGTGCGCACTGCTGGCTCATGCTCAGCTGGCTGTCGATCAGCATCCCCAGGTCCTTTTCTGCTGCACCCATGGAGTTCTTGTGTACAATGTAGACCAGTGTAAGTACGCTGAATGTAGCTACAAGTCTCAGTTTGGTAATACTACTATTTTTCTGAATCTGTATCTCAAAGTCAGTAAAACATACTGCTGTGAATCTCATTTAAATTCAGTATTTTTGCTTTCAGAGTGCTATATTTTCCTGGAAAATTATGGTGCATCACAAGTTCTTACAGTTTTTGTTCTGTGTGCAGTGAATAAACCAGCATAGGCTGTGTTTACTTTAGCAAGTCACTTGGAGTACTAGGAGTAGATTGACAGCTGCAAACAGCAGGTGCTGAGGTTCTTCACATCTCCAGTATATCCTCACACAGAAGTTATTGTGCATCAAGTGGGAACCGGCCCAGTACCACACATCTCTGTCACCCATTTTTAAATCCCCTGGAATGAAGCTATCTCACAAAAATTCCTCAACCACGGAACTTCTAAAAAAGCATGAAATTCCTCTTTCACACCAGCCTCCACTGTCTACACAAAAACTTCACAGGTGGAAGGAAGGTCTCTAATTTTTCTCACTCCTGCACTTTCCAAGTGACACTCTTTTACCTGTTTCAGATCCTGCTCTTCACTCTGATGCTGGAACACACATTGCTTGGTGGTGCAGGGGAGGAACAACAGCCTTTGCCTTGCAGCCACAGTAGAAGTGCCAGGAAAATACCTTGAGTAAAGCCTTCTTTACCCCTTGTTTTCACGTACAAAAAAAAACCCAGAGTATTTTTCTGACAGTGTTTACCACTGTGACAGCTTTGCTCACAGTTAAAACAGAGATGCTGAGCTCAGGAGACAAGTTCAGACAGACAGGACCTTGCCAATATTGGGATGTGGAAAGAGAACAAGCAGGTGCAAAAGTTCTGAGGTCAAGGGGCTACCACTGACAGATAAAAGATTTAGAGGAATGATGCCATAATATCCTCAGTAAATTTCTATAATTTCCTTTTGAAATGAGGTGCTCTTCGTTTCCTCACATTGTAGTACCTGACAAATAACTCCTTCATGCCATGGTCCTCCTCCCCCTTCCCTCATTCTGGCTCTTCTCTGATTTTGCTTGTAGGTAGTACACATATTGTTATGTGTGGTCCCTGCATTTACCTCTCATAATAGCATCATTATCTTTTCCTGCTAATAGGTTTAAGTCCAGAGAACACCCAAATACCATGTAAGGCTTTCTTGGGATAAGAAACAAAATATGGTTTTATATCATCTATGTCATTTTTCCCTTCCAGTGTCATCCAGAAGAAATCTGCACAACTAATTACAACTACTCTCAAAACCAAAGAGGTTGTGGGGAGAACTATCCTCATATCCTCATAAATTTTGGGTTGTTTACTTTCCCGTAGAGAAAACTAGTCTGAAACTTATAGACCTTTGGTTTCCACTTAAACACTCAAATTGATAGAATCACAGAATATTGTTGGAAGGGACCCACAAGGATCATCGAGTCCAACTCTTAAACGGCACCACTGCCTCCCTGGTGGGAATGGAACCCTGGTCTCCCGTGTGAGAGGTGGGGACACTCACCACTGTACTAAAGTGGATTTTTTTTTGACAGAAGCACTTTCACTTCAACAGAATTATACTGAGGCCCAATTGATAACCTGCAGAGGGGCAAAATTTCCAGTGTTACGCAGTTAGGAGTAGAAGGTCTCTAGAACATTTTGTGATTATACACGTGTATCAGTGCAGTTTAGTGTGCATGCCACATATGTTTATGTCCAATGTGTCAAGCACTACTTTATGCCCTTCTGCACTGCAGAGCCTTGACACTTTCTGAGACACCAAAATAGAAGGCAAATGTACCTGTGCCAAATCAAAGGTTTCGAGGAAACCTTGGTTCTTTCAGAGCAGTTTTAAGATCTCCTCCTGTGCCAGCCTAAGGTGATATGCACACTTGGTAGGCAAATCTAACACTCAATGTTTTTGATTTGCAACGGCTAGGAGGCTGGAGTTCAGGCAGGAATAATCTTTAAATTCGAAAAGTAAATTCTTACTAATGACTTGTTTATGGTAGTTATTCTTCTCAGGATTTCTCATTCCTAAAGAGATTATTGCTCTCTTGAGAAGTATAAAGCAATTGTTTTCTCTCTAAAGATACAAATGATTGCAGTGATAAGGCCTATATGAGATGTTGCAAAAGCCAAGGAATTAATTCAGGGCAATTTTTCTACCTTCACAGACTGTATTAGAATCTTTGTGTGTGTTTCTCATTGGTTTTCCTTTTTTTTTTAAGTTCTTACAGGCATCTAAGTAGCTTTAAGTATTTTTTCCTCTGAAACTTGTAGGAACGTATGAATATAAGACTGTCACACAATTTGTTGAAAGACATTGGCACTTGAAATAGAGGGGTTTTTTTTAAGAGGTAGGAGGTTTGTTTACCTATTCTTCGCCTAAAATTGTAAGCCTCTGCAAAACTTGCATCTAAATGCCTTCATTCTGCACATCTTCAGATCATACGAAAATATCAAATTTTTTCGTTTGTAGTGAAAACCAACAGGAAATACCCCACTGACAGATACCATTGTTTTCTGTGTGAGTCTGACGTTCTGACTCTTCAGTACAAGTTAAAACCTCAGGGTTTAATGATATATCATTAAATAAAAAGGTTGGTTGGGGTTTTTTTTCCTTACAAGTTGCCATGTTACATACCAGGAATAAAATACTGTATATTATGCTGGATGAAGCCAGGGCAAAAACCCCAACCCGTATGTTTTATTTATAAAAAATTAATGTAGCCTTTATTTTATTTCAATAGTTCATGTTGACCCTTGAAGTTCCAAATACATTTGACTGTAGTAGTAATCTCTGAAAACTATTTTAGCTTCATTCTATCAGTCCTGCCGAATCAGTTCTGCCTCATCTAAGTCAGTCACAAATGCATGTGGCTTCAAAGGAAAGAGAAAAAAGCATAATGAAAATAGTCAATGTGTTCCAAAATGTTAAAAAGATGGAAAGCTATTTAAAGAACAAACCATGTCTCAGGAGCTCGAGAATTACTGTGGACTGACATATGGTAATCGTATGTCAGCATATGCCTGTGCTGCATCTACACCATATATCCATTTGCTAGTTCTATTTGTGTCCAAAGTTGTAGCAAGGAGATCTAGTTTCAGTGCAGTTAGAAAAATGTCGAAGCATGATGATACTATTCATTTTCTGTAGAAGCAATCTTGAACGTTATTATTTCCTTGCTCTTTTTGCTGACTTCAGAGACCATCCTTACACTTAGAAGTAAATCTGCCCATCTCACCCCACGTTAATTTCTCAGTGTCAGGAAAGATGGGACTAACACTGTGATTAAATACAAAACAGGCACCACAGAATTTTTGAAGTTGTTTTTTTGTTTTGGGGTTGGGGGGTGGTGGTGGTGGTGGTGTTTGCCTTATCATGTTGTAGTGGGAAAAGATTCAGAAAATGCAGTGCATGCAAACATGCAGAACGATGAGAGGGGAAACAGTTTCAGCTTCCTGCCCTAAATCTAATAACTTAATAACATAACCACTGAGTCATTATGTGTATTTGTTTCTGGTTTCTAGACCAGAAATCCCATTTTAACCCTGAGAAACCTCCCTTTGGAAAAATTTGCTGAAGTTAATATAATGTTAGTTTCAGTTAAATAGAAATACTAGAAAAGGGCTGGGAAATTTCCAGTGCTAGTCAGCTGGAAACTAGCTGTGAGAGATGAGCAAACCCTAATTCTTATGTTGTTTCCCAAATAACATTCCTTTGTCCGTCTCAAAGTTGAGGACAGCTGTTTATTTCAGTTCTAGCCCCCATGTTAAAGCTGATAAACTACTCATCTGACTCTTCTGGCTACTATGTTATTACATGCTGTAAATAATTTTGACAATTAACAGTAATAATACTTAATACTGTATAAGTCTAAAATTTCTTCCATTACTCCAGTGTAAATGCAAAGCAAACATTTTACTGAAGGATACTGCATGACTGTGAAATGGGTTAGAGCAAGAAGAGAAACAAAACTGTAGATCTTCCAAGTGTAATACAGTGTTGCTTGAGTTACATAGAAAGGAAATACGTGCTCCATTTACTTATCTGTCTGGAAACAAGCAGTGAAGAATTTCCATTTTCAGTCAGAAGGTCAGGGAACAGATTCTCCTCTCAAGATAAATCCAAAATAACTTCACCAAAGGAATGCCACTAGATTTACCCTGCTACACTCAAGATGAGACATTCACCCAGGTTTTTGAGTTTCAGGCACGAATGAATGCAGCAGACCAGCAAAGCAGCCATTCACTAGTTCAGTTCCTTTAAATGGGGCGTAGGTGTCAAGAACTAGAGGAAAGAGAGCTGCTTTTAACATGCACAGGTCCTGGGATTAGATAACCACCAGAATTTTTGCCCAAGGATTGCTGCACTGAAATCTAGTGAAGGTTTATCACAGCCCAACATGCTGGTGAGAGAGGGGAGCCTGTGCAATGTTAACTGCAGTTTCTGCTTCACTGCGTTACTTCATAATGACGTTAGCAAATATTTTACATTCTCTGAGGGGAATGCTTCCCTCCTCCTCTCTGCTGCTTACAACCGGTGAAGAGATGAGATCTGACACCTGAAAATGCTATAGTGGTGTGACCTCGTCTGGGTACAAGATGGTCTTAGTGGATGCAGAAAATTCAGCTGCCTGAAGTACTTTTGCTTGGTCCAGCTGGTGTCCTACTGTCTACAAAGCTGCTTCCAGACAGCGCTGCTTTGTTATTCACTTGACTTTACTAGCCCTTGTCTGAGTTAATTGGATTTGTGACATGGTCAGATGTTTATTTCTTGATGCTGTTGTCCCTTGCCTTACAGGAGACATATGCCAGGGGAAATTGCAATACTAAAATATATACATGGACATGCTGTCAAAATTTCTTAGGAACTCACATATAAGGAAATGCATGCTTAAAGTACTTTTTTTCTCTAATAAGTATATGCCAATATTGTCACTTTGCTCCTAATTTATCAAGACAATTAAGGCACTTGTAAACCTTTTTGTTCTCTAGACAGTCAAATACCACACTCATTAATTTGGTCATGTATAAATGCCCAACTAAGCCTTATTGTAGCTGAACGCTATTCTGGGGAAGAATACACATAAATCACAGGTTATACTTCTGGCAAAACCTCTTAACTTTATTAAGTATTAGAAAAATATATGAAAGCCATTGCCTACAGCCATAATTTTATTATACTTTCCTTTGTGTAACAACCTTTGTTTTATATATCTCAGGCTATAAAATAGCTCTTATGCAACTCACTTTCTAAATCTTTGCTACTATGTATTACTGATGCAGGATTTTGCTGTAAATGTTTCTAAATACCATGAAAAAATGTTTATCCAGTTATTGTTACCTGTAAGCAATTTAAATCAAAAGCCACAAAAGAAGAGGGCTTAATTTGCAACTGCTGCAAAAAACCCATGAGTTTTGGAGCAGATTACCAGAGGTCTTATTCTGAAATGCAGCCTACCTGCTTACAGAAGTTCTGGCCAGATGAGAGGCCCACAAATCGCCTTTGAGAACAGATAAACACAGACATCACCTCCCCTCCAGAGCACACACTCCACTCACACCACTCTGAAGTTACAGTGGATACAGCGTTTCTTTCCGGCTTGAAACAAGAGTAATCAACCATGGCATTGGGTACAAGGAGCATACAGAAATACCTGAACATTCATTCATATGTCTGCATGAGTTAAGTTTCAGGGATTTTAATTGATAGTAAGAGCAATGAGACAGCGAAAAAGAGACAGATTGACAAAGCAGGTAAGCATGGGTTTAAGTTTGTATCTAAATCCTTATGAAGTCAACAGCTATGCAGCTGGAGCTATGCCAGGATGTCACTGAAGATGTGACTATCATAGTCCATGTAAGCATATTGTTATTAAGGTTGTAAACACAAATGGAGTTGGGCAGCTATTTGTAAGCATTGGGAAAAACATGTTAGCAAAGTTTTGTATATTGGCTAGTGCAAAAGAATAATGAAATTAAAGAGAAGCTACTTGTCATCACATCAGCAGGAAACAGTGTGCACAATTTATTTTTATGTCATTCTAATTTTAGTATTAACAGAGCTCCAAAGCTTTCAATAGATACAAAGCTGGTGTAGCACAAAGGTAAATCAATTGAGATTGGTTTCATTTTGATAGCTCATTGGAAGCACCTACCAAACGCAAAAGGCCAACCTTCTCCACCCAAACACACTCTACGTGATTAGAAACAGGAGACAAGTATTTTTTTTTCTAAATTAAAATGTTTCCATCTTTTGCCAGGCCATTGATCCCATTAAAGGCAATGTTTGGTCCTTCAGTTCTTGCACTCTTAGGTAACACTGGGTAAGCAAAAAGACTATCCATGTAGATTCTGAAATTGTTATTCTACCCCACTAGGAACTCGAGGAATGGATTTTGTAAGTTAAGTGAGGCAAGATACGAAGTTAAATCACTAAGTGAAGTTGCTGAAAAAGATGGATAAATTTTATTAGAATGCCATCTTCTATGGTATCAGTGTTTCTATTTGACAAATTGTAAGACATATTATCTTATGCTCTGGTGTATTATGTTAATTAAAAATGCTTCATTAAATTTTTCTTGAGGGCAATCATAAAAAAAGGTATCATTTCCAGACAACAGTCTATAAAATAAGCATGGGCTCACAGTTGCTTCATTATATTAACATGTGCCTTTCAATATTATTATTTACCTTCAATAAAGTTGAGATTTATTTATTTATTTCTATGGCATCCAGTAGCAATCCATAAGCAATAGCTGTAGAAAAAAAATAGTTCTTCAACCATGCCTATTATTGGGGAATTGACTTATTTTTTGAGTAGAGCTCCATTAGGAAAGATAAGTTTTCTAGCAAGCTATTGAAAATGCAGTAAAATATTAAAGAATAATCAGGGAAAGAAAGACAAATGGCTTTGTGTGCTTTTATTATTTATTAACCTGTTTGAGTTAGACCTTACCAACACAACACACAAAGAGTTACATACCCCAGAATGCTCTGAGCTATAAAATCGTACTGTTCTCAGCCCAAAATGATAGGAGAAAAATAATTAAGGCCAACAACCACATACACACCAGCATAAAGTTTATCAGCTTTTATTTATTCTTACAGTTCTTTCACAATACATTATTAATACCAATGTTGTATCAACTCACATGAGTATCTAACTGATTAAAAAACTTGCATGTAAGTCCAGAAGATACTGCTGAGTTCTGATTGAATCAAAAATAAGATTAGGTATTTGTAGAACCAAGAATGTCTGTTAAGATAAAAGGAAAGCTCAAAACCAACACAAAACTCAATGCTCTGTCAGAAGCCAAATTCCAACTGAAAAACCAACATTCCTCTAGACACGCTATTGGATTTTGCGTCAATTCTACGTGACCCTTGGAAGCAGGACTGCTACAAAATGATGTGTTAAAGCCATACATCCCTCTTTTCGGATGCAAGGCCTTCATCGGTGATAGGAATAGGATGTCCACTCATAAAACAATTTCTACCAAAATCTGGTACAAGAGAGAAGATTTGCAGACCTCAAAGCTCCTTAGCTCACCACCATGCCAGGAGGCAGGCTGCACACACAGCACAGCACCCTATGATGATGGGGACTCTTTGGGTGGTACCTGAGAGGAAATCCATCTGGGCACCTGCTCTGGAGCCGGCAGCCCTGGAAGTGCTGCCATCCCTGACGCAGAGGTAGCTGCAGCTCTTGGAAGACTGGGCCACCTGCCAAGTGGATGGGTAGATGAACTGGCAGGCAACCAGCAAGTTTCTGGCAAAAATCTGACAAGCTAGGATTCCACCAGATTTCTCATTTAAAACATAAGAATGCTAGTTCCTATTCATATCAAAGTACTAAGAAGTTTATGTTAGGAAGTGCATTTTGTAAAAGTCCATTTTCTTCCATCAAAAATGCATGCTGAGCAAAATTTAACCTGACAGTTTGTCATGAAGGTCAGATAAAAACAATAAACACCTGATTAGAAAAATTAGTATTGAAATAAGTGGAACCATACAATGTACCTGGTAAGTCTGTGTCATCTATTGCCCTAAGTATTAATTAGTCCGACCTAACACCTCGGACCAGAATAGCTTCAAATAGCTTTATTTCACATTATGTTCCTTCAGCTTTTAAAAGTGCAAGAACCAGTTTCAGCTGTTTTGCACAACTTCCTTTTTTTTTGCAGGTACCTAAAAAAAAAATCTGTTAAGGAAGAGAGGAACCACTGTAGCAAAGAAGGATCCACATCAGGTATTGTGACCTTTGACAAGAAGTATCAGCATTCCTTTTGCAACCTGGAAGTTCTGTTTTATCAATACAAGACTTCAAAGAGAAAATACCTGACAAAAGACAAGGAGATATGAAAAGCCTCGTCTCAAAGCTTCCATTTCATATATTACACAATTTAACTTCTCTCACCAAGGGAGGTGGTGACTGCCAACTCTTCTTCCCTGAGAGCCAGCAGGAATAGCAGAGCATGAAGGTAGTCAGGACACATTTGAATGTACTGCAGTCTGTCTCATGCATTCTCTGGAGCACTGAGAGAAACTGTGTTACTTGTGAGGCTTCCACTCTAATGAATCTCATCTGTTTGCTTCCCCTCCTAGTATGTAACACCTACCAGCATCCAGCACACATGCTCATCCTGTATTAGAATATAACAATTTTGTAAATGTGGAAAAGAGACCACGTTTGCTGAAGTCAATGACTGCAGCTAGCAAAAGCCATCTCATACAGGAAAGACTGCACTGCAGACCATCTGTGTAAGTCATGGCCTTCTGTTCAAGGAAGAACACCTTTATTTCATGCATTGATATTAAGCTGAATTTCTTTTTCCACCTTGCGTGTCTTTGGTCACCAGCATTTTTCATGAGACAAAGCAAATGCTGATACTCTGTGGGCTGCCAGGGAAAATGGCTGTTACTTATAATGGGGGTTTGAGAACACTTGGTTAACCAAAATTCGTAGAAGGTTCAAGTAATTCCACATTGTATTGCATCTGTCAGAGCAGCATCAAATACAACACAAAATGTAGAGTAGGTCCAATTTTTAGTGTGTCAGTAGAATCAGCTTGCAGTTATTTTTAGCTGCCTTGGAAAGCTTAGCAGGCAGATACAGTTAATCCTTTAAAGGATTTGCAGGTATTCAAAGCTTAATAAGTAAGCATAGTGGATTAAGCCAATAGAAGATTGTAGACAGTCAAAGACAACCTTTACATGCTAACATTCAAAAAATAAAATTAACAGTTTCTTTTACATACTTTTTTCCCCTGGCAATCACTCTCAATTATCAGTATGTGCTACAATCCCATACAGTGATAAAATAGAAATGTTAATTAGAGTCATTAAAGTCAACATGTGTGATATTTAAATCATCAGAAAGCAGTGAATTTCTGTTGTCTTATTTTTCCAATATCCAATAAATGCCTTGAAAAAGCAGAGCAGCATCACAAAATTAATTAAAAATACATCTAATTATGTAATAAATAAATAATAAAATTAAAGTGGTAATATTCATTTTAGGAAGAAGAAAAAAGGCAGAGTGATTTTTATAGGTCAGATTTTATATCTGTTGTATTCTTTTTCAGAATTCATTGACATAGGCTCAACTGAGAGATGTAGGCCCTTCAAAATATTCATAAACCATGTGGAAGAGTACACACATAATAAGAAAGAAAAAAAATCATATGACACGAAATTATTAGGCTGAGGAGATCTAGGGCTGGCTATGAAAAGCTTTGGAGGTTGGTTCAATACTGAATGGGTGATAAAATGCCAGAGGCTATTTGGTGTCATTAAGTGCATTGCACATCAATAGAGGAAGAGCAAATACACATATATGTTTATACAAGAGGTGTTAGTACCACCAGGAGAGAAACCTGAAAACATCTGGTGCTTAAAGAAACAAACAAACTTAGGAATTATTTAAAAAATAATAAAAAACCCCATGAAAAAGCTGCCCTGTAAACACTCAGGCCACAGACACATTATGAATATCACGGAGTATATGGAGTGTTAGTCATTCCATTTTCACAAAGCTCGCGGCAGAATTAGAAAAATGTCTAAAGAAGAATATGACAGTCAGGCATTTTATTAAAAAGGTGAGCTGGGAACAGTTATTCAGTATTTTTCATAATACAGATATTAGAAGGCGTGCATATTTTTTGTTATATTATTTTGTTAAACTAAACTCATTTTCATTAGATATGGTGAGGCACAAACTGTACATGGATCAAAAAAAATCTTCACTGATTCAGCAGTTCCATTCAGTAGGTCAGCAGTAACCATGAAACAAAAGAGTGTCCTAGACAGTGAAGGCTAGAAGAGCACCATGGGAAAATCACTGTAAGCATGACTGCCTCTGGACAGTTTTTCCCTAAGTATGTACTTACTAGGTTAGGGAGACTTTTCATCTGGCTGGATTCAGCAGTTCTCAAACCCTAACGACTACAATGACTGAAATCGTGACCTATATTGTTTGGCCTATTTTTACAGGAAATTTGACCCGGACCTCTCTGGTTCTATCACTGTTATTTAAAAAGAATTAAGATTAAACAAAATTGTTTCATTCACTGTACGACTGAAGAAGCATATTCACAGAATCACAGAATCACAGAATATTATGAGCTGGAAGGGACCCACAAGGATCATCTAGTCCAACTCACCATCTAACACCCGTAGGGAGACCGAGAGCACATCGCAGGGCATAACACCAGCCTAGATCCCCCCCTACACATTTTTAAGGTTCTATACTCTGTCTACCAGACAAACCACTCTTTCCACATCTCAACTGTGTCCTAGATCCCCCATATGCATACAACAGTTGAAATATATTCAGATAAGAAATATATTAAAGATAAGAGCAGAATACTACTCCACGAGGTTATAATTAGGATCCTGCTCCTCCCAGATGATTCAATAGTGGAATGTATTGCTGATTCTGCCACTTGAACAGAATAGTGAGATATAGGAACGTAGGCCTAGAAGGGAACTCCTGAATCACTGCAAATAATCAACTCTGACACTTGCAGTTGTATCACTTAATCCCCTTCAGAAACTGGCCATAGCCCCTTTTGCTCAAAGCCCCTAAAAGTGTCTCTGCCCTGACAGAAAATTCTTTTTGATTTTTAGACTCAGTGTGTTCTAGTCAGATCTTCTATTAACACTATCCCTTAGTTTAAACAGAGCTTTCCCTCTCTGGTGGTATATTCAGAGAAAGAAATTGTATCATCTGTTAATATTTGCTTGGCTCATCAAGTCAAGCTCTGTCACAGCACATCTCTTACATCATGGTATGCCATGTGAAGAGGTCCAAGATGATTGGGGCACCACGCCAGGCAGTGCAGGCACTGTGCACACTCTATACCCACACACCCCTTGTCTTAAGAGCTGCAGAGATATGTTAGCACATTCCTTTCAAGCCACTGTGCCCTCCCACTAAGACAGACAGTCTTCTTTAGCACGTATTCAAGGCCAAACTAACGTGGCTGTACTAAGTCACTTCTGCAAATAGTTTAGTGGTGGTGAGATCCATTATTTCTATACCACGCCTCACTGTGTAGCGTAATTATGCTCCCAGTCTCACACAGTACACTTCTAATCCCATGGATCACCATGCTTTTCTCCTCACTGACTCTCTACTGATTTGCCTCTCTGGAATGCAGAACTTTCATGGAACAGACTCCCATTTTTTCATACATCTCCAAGTCTATGATAATCTTTGGCATCCAAACTGAAATGATCTTCTGAGTTTGCACTGATGGCTTTGCTGGAACGCTGAGCCCTATGAGTTACTACAATGATTCCGAAGATCAGTGACAACTCTACTATGACAATGACATCAGTTCTTATTGTTTTGGAAGAAATACCTCCATAATAAAGTAGTGGCAGATAACTGGTATCACCATAATTGAGATCCTAAGAGATGCCTGAGAAGAAATTCAGTTAAAATCATAGGAAATTAAGATTGACAGAACACTTGGAAATGGTTCTGCACTTTTTAAGAGCAGTCTATCTTAATTTCTCACACGTTCCAATCTTTCCCCTGTACAATCCAATTTCCTTACTTAACCTGGACATCTTTCATTCCTCATGGTTTCTCTGGCTCTGTTCCACTGCAAATTTGTTGCTCCAAGTCACTCCTACTAACAGACACTGCACAGAGAACACAGTTTCAGGAAGTCTACCACTTATATAACTGAATGCTTCACTTTCATATCAGCACTTTTCCTGAATTCAGGAAGGGCAAGGGACTAGGAGTGGAAATGAGAGCAATTGCTTAGGCAGCAGATTCTATCACGACACAAGCATGAAAGGAAGACCAGCACAAACAGCAATAAAAATCTTAAAAAAGGATTTGAGGGCATGAAAGGGTTCCAAAACAAAGGGATACCACAAGAAGTATTTTATCACAAAGCAAATGAAAAATAGTATCATAATCAATTTAGGTTGGAAAAGTCCTCTAAGATCACTGAGTCCAACCACTAACATAACACTGACAAGACCACCACTAAACCATGACACCAACTCACACAACATGAGAAGTTCCAGGACCTGGATGGCCTAATGACCCTGAGCAACTTGGTGGATGGGAGTACAAGGGGCATTCATGCTTTATAAATGAACTAGAAAGCAGCTGTGAAAAACAAAGTAGCTTAAGAGAAAGGACATACTGAAAAACATTTAAAATGGAGATTTTATGTTTTTTAATGTGTGGCCTTCTGCACAAATTTAACTTATTGAATATCACCACATAATAATAGCTGTGTATGCATATTTATTCTTAGGAAAGCAAGCAAAACATTAGGGAAGTTGAATATGCAGACCATATGTATTTACCCCAATATGAAACGACAAAACGTTTATTGTAAAATAATTTACCCTTTGGCATGTATTTTGGAAATCTATAACCCATATCTGAAATCAGAGGACACAATTAGAAAGACCTTTATTTTCTTAGCAGAGGAAGCAGGACTGGTACTTCTTCATTCCCTTTCCACCATCATCATGTCCTATTGCCACTGTACCTGGCTTCTGTGTTCCTCACACGTTGAAGAAATGAATGAATGTGAGGAAGCAGCCTGCAGGAAGTCTCTGTGCTAGACTATCCTTTCACATCCATTTTGCGTTGAAGTCAATACCTTTGACTTGATTTAGTTCAAGTCAAAGGTGCCTCACCACCCTTGAGCCCCGCTAGCTGTGCAACACAGCCTCAACACTCCTGGCCAGCATTCTGGATGCCTGTCCAACGGCACAACAGAGCAATTGGAGATTCCGGATGCAATGTAAATGTAATGTGATGTGAGCCAGACAAATTCTTCAGCTGAAGTGCCGCCATTAATCTCCCTCCAAAACACGGTGCATTGCATTAATAAATATCAATACTCATTTCAAAGCCTTCCGAGTATCTAGCTAGAATATTTTCACTGCAGTCCTACAGTTGAGGGTCAGCAAATCTTCACCATAAATCATCATCTTAGCGACTGATGCTGCATTGGCAGTTTGCAGAACATTTGGAGAAAAAAAATTAAACTAAAGCCAGCAACCCTCAATGAGAAATAAAATCTGATTTTCTCATAAAGTATGTTATGTCAAATAAACATAGAAATATTTTTCTTTATTTCCTTTGGTACTTTTATTCACTCAGATATTCTTGCTCTGAATCAGTTTCATAGGGTAGTACTCTCCTGAATTAAGATTGGATACTTTATCTTGTCAAGATTCTACCAAAGTAATGAGAAGTTGTTTGTATTATCCGCAAGATGCAAGATTTATTCATTTATTAGGAGTAAATAAATAAATATAGAAAATAATCAATTAATCCTCAGCTACATCCATAGACCTGCTCTCATCACACAGGGATTAAGAATTAAACAGAGGCCTTTCCCTCCACTGAGCGAAGGGCAGGGATAAGAACCTGGGAGGGTGCCATGAAAGGGACAAGAACAGAGCATCTGTTCCTGTGTGGATTTTTCTCTCCTCCCACACACTGAAGGGAGAGATGCATACAAAGTGTGTACAGTGTTTATTTTTAGCCAGTCAGGCAAAGGGCCATGATGGCCCTGCCCCATTATGCTGTTTATCTCAAGGACAGCTACAAATGCCTGGTGCTGACATCTGATGTTCTCCACTCATGACATACGCCCCTCTCTATTTTTTAAGTGTTGCCTTATATGTTAAAAATGTGTCCCAACAATACATATTCTTGGCACTCTGGATGGAGTTCTGCTAATTGCTTTTGTGCAATCCCTTAATACAACACAACTTTGTCAGGACTTAAATAAAAGCCAAAAACCCCCCAAACAATCAGTCCTCCTTCCACGCTAAGAAACTAATTCTGTTTACTGAGTGTATTATTTCTTTTAGGTTTGCTTTCAAGTGAGAACTCCTACTGCAAGTATTTTCCCACTCATCCCATTAATAACATTTTTGTTTGTTTTTCTGTGCATCATTCAAAGACATTGTGAGGCTACTCTAAGGCACTTCTCCCTGTTGCCAATTTTTTTGGTTTGTTTGTTTGGGCAACGTTTTTTCTATCAATTCACAAAGAGTACAGGATGGTCTTAGATTCATAACTTGATTATACTAATCAAAGTCATTCATTTATGGAGTTGTGAGGATGAGGATGATTTCAGCAGGCAATTTTACATAAAAGGACATAATCCTTACCAGAAATATTATTCACAATTTACAGAAAGAGGAATATGGAAAAGAATATTCTTCTCCAATATATGAAACAAGATACCACTTTGTTAAAATAGCAATTTCTAAGCCAGTAGTTTCAGGAAGCATATGTGTCTCTGAACTCTATAGGCCTTCAATGACTAGACTTTGAAAGGGAAAAATGAAGGAATAACATTGGTTTATGTTAATAAATAAAATGTGTTCCAAATTTTTTTGCTTTTTAATGTATAGCAAACTGAAGAGAGAGAACAAAACCTGTAACAAAAAAAGTAAACTCTTCTGTAGAGGCAGGATAAAGCAACAATACATCTCAAGATCATTAAGCCACTGAGCTGGTGGAAACTTACCCCAAATATAGTTAACATTCACATTACCAGAATGCTTACTTAGATGGCAGCTAAAAATGCTCAGTGTCTTCAAAGAGTTCAAAATTTTGTAACATTAGCTCTATCTACAGTTTTTATGCATAGTTTTGTAACTATGTACCACCCAAGGATGGGGCCAGAGGAACAAACAAACAAGAAACCAAGTCCAATAGATGAGATTCTTGGACCACACAACAGAGCAGTTCGGTGACTGTTTGGCAGCCCCTGCTTAGAACAGTATGTTTATATACATTATTGCAACGTAACCTAAGTGTAGTCATTATCTCTATAAACACTTTTATTTTGCAGTAAATGGAAGATACCTTACTTTGTTCCTTCTGAAGACAAAGCAAACACAGATTTTCACTGATACCTTGAGACAACATGCGTAAAGCAGCTGCCACACCACAAACACAAATCCTTCCTTGTTTTATGGTAATCTGTCCAAGTAGCCATGCCATCTCAAAAACCCCCAAAAAGACAGCATAAAGCAAACCAGCTACTTGAGAAGCAGTCACTCAGCTCCCTGAAGTAAAGAACTGACTAAAGGAGTAGACCTGTAAACACGTAATGCACAAGAAAGCGCCTGCTGCTGACTGTCTCTAGAGTAATTTGGGAAATTAATCATTCATATACACTCGGGTCTCCTATACCGCGGTATCGCGGGTCTTCTTGCCCCCTACCCGTGAAGCCCTCCTTCTGTGTGGAATGGCACCTCATTAATATGCAAATTTTCCCCTCACCCTCACACGGTCCCCCAGCGCTGTTTCGGCACTGCGTCGCTGTGTATCGCTTGTCGTGGTGGCCATGCGGGGCAGGGAGGGGGGAGCGGCAGAGCTGCCGCCGCCACTGCGGCTGTGTGGGTTGATTTGCATATTCATGACTGCCTAGTTGAATATTCATGGGTGCCAGGTCACACATGCCCAGTTGAGAAAAGGGGCCTCCTTAATCACTGAAAAATCACGCCGCTAAGATGTGAAGCTGCAATATGGGGAGCGCGAAGTGGAAGAGGGCCGACTGTACATTTTTTCTGAATCAATAGTATTGTATGAAAAAACAATGAACCAAAACCAAACGAAAAACCTAAGACATTTATCTCTTTGAATAAATGATCTTGCTCCAAACAATGGAAAACTTTTGCACCATGTGGCCCTGAAAGAACTGAATGTACCTTAAGAGGAAATATACTTGGTGTCCCAATGGATTTAAATCATAGTTTATATTATGATAGTGGTTGATCATAGTTATGTTCTATAAATACACAGCAATCACTGTTTTTAATTATCAAACAGACATATAGAGCACATTTTAAATCCCATGGATTCCACATAAATTTAAGAGGGTACTTAAACACGTTTTAGGTGCTCTGCTCCATCTGCTGCAGAATGGTAATCAATTTAGATTAAATAAATAAAATGTAATTTCTGTGAAATAAAGTAGTCTTTGTCTCCTTTGCAGGCCATATTGCACTGCTTAATAAAGTTAGTTAGCCCTGCCCATCCTTAAAAATTTATAGTGCAGTATGTAGAAAATAAATTTAGAAGTGGGACATTGGTGCATGGTCTGCAGAGCTTATATTAACAACCAGCATAAACCATAACTGGATGAATTACAAAATTCATACATGATCAAATGAAAAACAGAAATGTGATACATAAAACTGATCATAGTCTAATATTTCTCATGGATTCTTCCCACTAAGACTCATGAGACATATTAATGTTTCAATCTATATGCTGAAATTTGTTAATATAAAGTGTACAGATAATATTAATTCTGTGCTGAAGTTATCCATTTGTAATTTGTGCTATTGCAACTATTCAGCTAAAGCACACAGTATTTTTTTACTTCCCAAAGGAATAACTTGAATGTTGTAAACAAGAAAATAATAAATAATTCACTTTCAAGATTAAGTTTCAGATGACTAACTGTTAATACGTACTACAAAAAAGGCACTTTCAAAAATCATTATACCATCCTCATGAACGCTTTCTGAATATTAACTGCACACAAATTCAAACCCACAAATAACAACAAATATCCTTTGCCTTTCTCTTTTAAAGGTTTAGTTTTATACTTTTGAATACAGTTCAGCCAAAGGCAACAAAACATCTTGTCGGAAATTTTATGTATTTTGCTTCTTCATTGCTGCCTTTTCAAAGAGATGCTCTCTACATGGTGAACTGCTAGTATGTATTGAGCACTGTGACCCTTCTAATTTTGATTTCAACAACAAGGTCAACATTGCTAAGAAGCCAGTTTTGCCTTAAAGGCAAAATCTCTCAAAGAACCCAAACTGGATCTTTTAAATGTAATTGAACTACAGTAATCCCTCGCTACTTCGCAGTTCACCATTCGCGGGCTCAATACATTGTGGGGCTGTTTTCCATGTCTTTACCATCTTTACCACTACGTACTTACAGGCTCACAGGCTACTCCAAGTTGGAAGGGACCCTCAGGATCATCTAGTCCAACTGCCCACCAACTAGACCGTGTCACTGAGTTCCTCACTGAGTCTTCTCTTAAACACCTCCAGGGATGGCGACTCCACCACCTCCCTGGGCAGACCATTCCAATGAGTGATCACTCTCTCTGTGAAAAACCTCTTCCTTACATCCAGCCTAAACCTCCCCTGGCATAGCTTAAAGCCATGTCCTCTTGTTCTAGTGTCCTCAGCCGGAGAGAAGAGATCTACTTCATGGATTTTGCTTATTGTGGCATCTTTCTGGAACTGACCCCCGGCAATATTCATTCCCATAGGCTTAATGGGGAAAAAAATACTCTTCTAGATTTGCAACCAATTTTTTAGTATTTGGCCACTGAGAACAGATGCAGACAGAGAAGCTGGACCATCAGTTTTTGGATTTCATACAATGCTAACTCAGACAAAAGTTTTTATGTGAAGAGAGACAGGCAACAAGGTGCCCCATGCTAAGAACAAGCAGAGGAGTACAGAATATACTCAAAGCACAGCAGAAAGTGAAAAGGCACAGAATGTGAGAGAAATCAAGACTCCATTCCTGCAATTGCTGTGCACACAAGATGTCTTTCCCTGTTGGTGCCTCCTTGGTCAGCACATTATAGCTGGCTCAAAGCTACACAGCTGACTCCCTCACAGGGTCTGCCCTTTGGCATCACCCTAGGGCAGCTCACAGAGGGATGCAGCTCTTGCCTGTATTAAGAAATTATATTATTTTTCCAATTATATGTTGTCTTAGTTTGCCCTTGTGCACGCCTGTAGTTAAGCCTTTGCTTTTTCAAGTTAGAGGTGTTGTAACAATCAACAGCTGAAACAATGTTATTTCTCATCGCAGTTGATGAACCTCATTCTCTATTATCTTGGTCTTGTATAGTCATACCTACCACTCCAAGCATAACAGCCACTGGGTATAAGATACCATCAAATCAGAAGGATAATTTTAAGTAAGAAATCATACTTTGAACTTAAAAACTTACAATCTGATAGTCAAGGAAGACCTTATATATAATGTGTTGGATAAACATCTATCGGTGAGGGTAGAGGGTGAGGTAGGAGAAAATGAGGCTTTTATGTTTGTGAGCCACCATTAATATCAGTTCTTATTCACAGTTACATTTTGGAAAAAGGTGCATGAAATGATTGTTCCCATACATTCACAAGATCATTTTGCCAGATACAACCTTATTTCACAGGGTAGAAAAGGAAATACATAATGTCTTACTGATTCACCCCTAGCTTTTCCATGGTTTCTTCATTACAGGTTTTCCTAAATTTCCTCTTTCTATCATGCTGTACAGCTAACTCTATGAATAATTTAATTGAGATACTGTATTAGCACTCTGCAGTTGATGAAGGCTTGATTCTCTCAACATTTTTGCTTCCATCCTGATCTTTTTGTAACCTAAGCTGAGAGTATGATGACCAAGCATTTCCATTTTCACTTTCTCCTCTGCAGCTTCTGAGACAGAAATAAGATGGTGAGGAGGCAGAAGAGGAGGGAGGGGAGGCTTCTGCTAAAGGTAGAAAACACACAACACAACTGCCATCAAAACTGTCAGATGCAACAATCTGGTAAGTGAATCCTCAGAGAATTTTAACTGCACACATCTCTTTCATAGGTACACAGCAAAATCCTCCATTACAAGAGGATAAGACAGTGAGAGCCACCTTAAAAAGACTCCAGAATGAATGGATGTCAGGGGAAGGAGGAGGAGGGGAGAAAGAAAAGAGGTGGTCTCTCTTTCACTATGAATAACCTTTGGTAGATTTATGATCACCAGGTATTTCTTCTTTTTCCAGAAAGCAACATCAGCCTCAATAAAAGCAAAAGAACAGGAAGCTTATTGTGGCATCTTTCAACATCAATATGTTCCTGACTCAGCACAAAGCAACATGCACTTACTATCATTATTCCTTATAGCCCTTCATTTTCTACTACTTCCACATATTTAAATACTACTTCTGTCATACACGTCTGTTTCAAAAGGCCCCAGAGGAATATAATTTACATGTCACAGTTGAATATACTTCACATGTGAATTATACGGAACATAATTCAAAACAGCAAGCAAAATAAAACAGCTTTAAATTTTCATTATTTTCAGCGCCTTGGCAAGTAGNTTATTTTCAGTGGCAAGTAGGTGCTAAAAACTAATTCATCAAATTGTAGTGGATTTCCACTCTCTTAAAGTTTCACAAGAATCTGAAGAACGCACATCAGAATAAATAGCAATCCACTTCTCAAATTATGTTAAACCCAATGTTATTCCTTTAGATTGAAGTAGGTTACTAAAGGTTGGACTTTTAGAAGGTTTTCCGTTAGGAAACATATTCTAAATTCTGTTGGGGTTCTTTGTTTGTTTTTCCCTTTCTCTTAGAACCACAACTTGACCTGCAGCCGAGTTTACTTAACCGTTCACTGTCAATGGAAAGGCATTCCCATCTCACTGATTTCCAAGTTCAAACTGCCTTCCTTCTCCCCTTACTCTCTGGTCAGTTCTGCTCCCCACTCTTTGCTCTGGTCCTGCTACTCGTCTGACAGTTTCCGCAAGATGGTTCAACTCACTAAACTAGAAGGGTTATTCAGCCCTTTTAGTAATAAGTTGTCTGCTATTACAGTGATTTAAATCAGTTGACCCAACAATGATGAAAAACAGGAGGAAGCAGTTCATAGCAGGCCACAAGATGGATCACTCAGCAAGTGTTTTTTCTTGGTGGCTTTTCAGCAGCATTCCCCTGTTTAGTGGTCACCATTTACCAGATGACGCGTCCACCACAATTTTGCCAGTTTTCCACACCTCGTAACAAAATACTTCTGATCAATAAATGTGCCATCGTTATGACAAGTACCTGTAATTCAGCATATGGCTACTGTCACTTCTCCTGTTTTATACCTGAAGAAAGAAATGCACTTACTCAATTGGTGACTTACAAGTTTTAACACCTGATCGCTACTCAAACAACAAATGCAGTAAAGGAATGTTTATGTTTTAGGTTGCAAAGCAACAGAAAGCCATTGAGATATATTGTTTTTTCCTGTTTCAAAATACTACTTAAAAAGCAGTGTTTTCTGGGAAAAATAAAATGAACACATCAGCAAGAAAAAACTTAAGTACAAACTGCTGGCATACATAAGGTCCTAAACCAGCCAATACCTTGTTGTATATCCGCAAGCTCTGGGAATGTGCGCTCTTTGTTTGAAAGGGAGGTACACAAGGAAACGTCCCCTCCATTAGGTTCTCCCTGAATGCCTCCGAAGAGACAAAACTCACCCATTAAACTTTTACAGAATTCAAAGCCATTCATTCATGTGTCACCCTAGTGAACAAAGCTACAAACGCGAAGAGAGGGGAGAGGCTTGACACGCTTCCTTGCTTCTTCGGGGACTTCCAGCAAGAGTCGAGCTGTTGGGACCCATCGTTTTCCAACTCAAGTGATATTCGTCGGAGACCAAGTACCGAGGCCCAAAAGGCACGTCCTTACCGCCAGCCTTGGATGCGAGGTGCTTCCTGCGGGGCTGGGGCTGC